>WNGS01009202.1:25743529-25753529 GCA_020271785.1 Procambarus virginalis
AAGTCCTGTTTCCAGGACCTGTTATACACCATAGAGAGTGGCACACTTAGTGCTTCTGCACCTTCCTTTAGTATCCATGGTGAGATTCTGTCAGGCCCAACAGCCTTTGTCACATCCAGCTCAGCAGACACCTTTTGACCTCATCACTGGTGAGGTCAAATTCCTCCAAGGTTGCTTGGTTTGCCACCTCCTCATTTAGTGCAGGGGCTTCTCCTTGTTCTATTGTGAAGACCTCCTGGAATCTCTTGTTGAGTTCTTCACACACCTCCTTGTCATTCTCTGTGTATCTGTTCTCCGCTTTTCGCAGCTTCATCACTTGTTCTTTCACTGCTGTTTTCCTCCTGATGTGGCTGTGGAGCAGCTTTGGTTGGGTCTTGGCTTTACTCGCGATGTCATTTTCAAACTGTCTCTCTGCTTCTCTCCTCACTCTGAGGTACTCATTTCTGGCCCTCTGGTATCTCCCCCTGCTCTCTGGTGTTCTGTTATTTCTGTATTTCTCCATGTTCTTTTACTCAGTTGCTTCGCTACCCTGCATTCCTGGTTGAACCATGGGTTTTTCTGTTGTTTTTCGTTTTTCTCCTTTTGGACAGGGATAAACCTGTCTGCAGCTTCCTGGCACTTCTGGGTGACAAAATCCATCATGACCTGCACATTCTTGTCTCTAAGTTCTGTTTCCCATGGTATTCCTCTGAGGAAGCTCCTCATCTCTTCATATTTTCCTCTTCGGTAATTCAGTCTTTTTCCCTCCACTCCCATCCTTGGATAGGTTATCCCTACCTCCACCAAGTACTCAAAGGTCAGTACACTGTGGTCACTCATTCCTATGGGGGCTTCCACTTTGACTTCCCTTATTTCTGACTCATTCAGGGTGAATATCAAGTCGAGTCTAGCTGGTTCATCATTGCCTCTCACTCTTGTGGGTTCCTTGACATGCTGGCTCAGAAAATTCCTTGTTGCCACTTCCAAGAGTTTAGCTCTCCACGTATCTGCACCACCATGTGGGTCCCCATTCTCCCAGTCTATCTTCCATGGTTGAAATCGCCCATGATTAAGATTGTGTGTGTGTGTGTGTGGTGTGTGTGTGTGTGTGTGTGTGTGTGTGGTGTGTGTGTGTGTGGAGAAAAAAAAGTAGTTAGTTAACAGTTGATTGACAGTTGAGTGGCGGGCCGAAAGAGCAAAGCTCAACCCCCGCAAACACAACTAGGTGAATACACACACACACACACACACACACACACACCTAACAAACCTTTTGGAATTCTATGATTAATAACAAGGATAAGGCAGGACAGAGAAGGTTGGGCAGACTGCATATTTCTGGACTACCAAAAGGCCTTTGATACAGTACTGAACACGAGACTGCTATTCAAACTTGAGAGGCAGACAGGAGTAAGCGGAAAGGCCCTAGCATGGGTAAGGAACTACCTAGGACCTACCTAGGGAGCCTGACAGCTGAATGGACAGTGCTTCGGATTCGTAGTCCTGAGGTTCCGGGTTCGATCCCCGGTGGAGGCGGAGACAAATGGGAAAAATGTTTATTTCACGCTAATGACCCTGTTCACCTAGCAGTAAAAAGGTACTTGGGAGTTAGACAGCTGCTAGGGCTGCTTCCTGGGGATGTGTAACAATAAGGAGGCCTGGTCGAGGACCGGGCCGCTGGGGCGCTAAGCCCCGAAATCATCTCAAGATAACTTAACAGGAAGGAGCCAGAGAGTAATGGTAAGGGGCGAAAAGTCGGACTGGCGAACAGTAACGAGTGGAGTACCTCAAGGATCGATGCTAGGACCAATTCTATTTCTAATTTACGTAAATGCTATGTTTACAGGAGTGGAATCCTTCATGTTAATGTTTGCGGATGACGCAAAGTTAATGAGAAGAGTTGTGACAGATGAGGATTGCAGGATCCTCCAAGAGGACCTGGACAGGTTGCAGAGATGGTCAGAGAAATGGCTACTGGAATTCAACACGAGCAAATATAAAGTTATGGAAATGGGATCAGGTGATAGGATACCAAAGAGACAGTACACAATGAAGGGGAATTGCCTACCTGTGACGATTCGAGAAAGAGATCTGGGAGTGGACGTAACACCTAATTTAACTCCTGAGGCACATATAAATAGGATAACGACAGCAGCGTACTCTACACTGGCAAAAGTTAGAACATCATTCAGAAACCTAAGTAAGGAGGCATTTAGGGCGCTTTACACTGCCTACGTGAGGCCAGTCTTAGAGTATGCCACGGCATCATGGAATCCCTACCTGAAGAAACACATAAGGAAACTGGAAAAGGTTCAGCAGTTTGCTACGAGGCTTGTCCCAGAGTTACAAAGGATGGGACATGAAGAGCGCCTGAAGGAACTGAACCTTACGACTATAGAAAAAAGAAGGGAGAGGGAGAGCAACCCGTCCTCGCAAATTCGTATAGTCAATATTGACTTATTAAATACGTGCATAGGTGATATACTAAACATAATAGTTTACCTTGAAAAGCTTCATAGAAAACACCGACCTTACCTAACCTTGTTAGTATGTTAAGATAAGCATCTTATTGCTTCGTAATTACAATTATTACTTAACCTATACCTATAATACGTTAAGTAACAATTGTAATTACGAAGCTATAAGATGCTTATCTTAACATACTAACAAGGTTAGGTAAGGTCGGTGTTTTCTATGAAGCTTTTCAAGGTAAACTATTATGTTTAGTATGTCACCTATGCACGTATTTAATAAGTCAATATTGACTATACGAATTTGCGAGGACGGGTTGGAGGGGGGACATGATAAGAACGTATAAAATACTCAAGGGAATTAACAAAGTGGAAATAGACGAAATGTTCACACGTAATAATAACAGAACGAGGGGACATGGATGGAAGCTGGAAACTCAGATGAGTCACAGAGATGTTAAGAAGTTTTCTTTTAGCGTGAGAGTAGTGGAAAAATGGAATGCACTTAAGGAACAGGTTGTGGAAGCAAATTCTAGTCATAATTTTAAAACCAGGTATGATAGGGAAATGGGACAGGAGTCATTGCTGTAAACAACCGATGGCTGGAAAGGCGGGATCCAAGAGTCAATGCTCGGTCCTGCAGACACAAATAGGTGAGTACACACACACACACACACACACACACACACACACACACACACACACACACACACACACACACACACACACACACACACACACACACACACACACAATGTTTGCTGACGACGCCAAAATTATGAGAAGGATTAAGACAGAGGAGGACAGCTTGAGATTGCAAGAAGACCTGGACAAGCTGCAGGAATGGTCGAACAAATGGCTGTTAGAGTTTAACCCAAGCAAATGTAATGTAATGAAGATAGGGGTAGGAAGCAGGAGACCAGATACAAGGTACCATTTGGGAGATGACATACTTCAAGAGTCAGAGAGAGAGAAAGACCTGGGGGTTGATATCACGCCAGACCTGTCCCCTGAAGCTCATATCAAGAGGATAACATCAGCAGCATATGCCAGGTTGGC
The DNA here is from genome assembly GCA_020271785.1 of Procambarus virginalis. Classification (NCBI taxonomy): domain Eukaryota; kingdom Metazoa; phylum Arthropoda; class Malacostraca; order Decapoda; family Cambaridae; genus Procambarus; species Procambarus virginalis. The sequence continues at coordinate 25,747,039 of WNGS01009202.1, forward strand.
TAACATAAGAACGGCCTTTAGAAACTTGTGTAAGGAATCTTTCAGAACATTATATACCACATATGTCAGACCAATCCTGGAGTATGCGGCTCCAGCATGGAGTCCCTATCTAGTCAAGCATAAGACTAAACTGGAAAAGGTTCAAAGGTTTGCTACCAGACTAGTACCCGAGCTGAGAGGTATGAGCTACGAGGAGCGACTGCAGGAATTAAACCTCACTTCGTTGGAAGACAGAAGAGTTAGGGGGGACATGATCACCACATTCAAGATTCTCAGGGGAATCGACAGGGTTGATAAAGACAGGCTGTTTAACACAAGGGGCACACGCACTAGGGGACACAGGTGGAAACTGAGTGCCCAAATGAGCCACAGAGATATTAGAAAGAACTTTTTTAGTGTCAGAGTGGTTGACAAAAGGAATGCATTAGGAAGCGATGTGGTGGAGGCTGACTCCATACACAGTTTCAAGTGTAGATATGATAGAGCCTAATAGGCTCAGGAAACTGTACACCTGTTGATTGACGGTTGAGAGGCGGGACCAAAGAGCCAGAGCTCACCCCCCGCAAGCACAACTAGGTGAGTGCAACTAGGTGAGTACACACATACACACACACACACACACACATATATATATATATATATATATATATATATATATATATATATATATATATATATATATATATATATATATATATATATATATATATATACTAAACAAGTATAATAGAATTTTAAAAGTAATTATTTCAATGTCAGTAACAGTTTTAATAATTATAATATAAATAACAATGCTCATATAAATTAAAAAGTATTAATATGAAGGAGCTAAAAGACATGTTTTGTTGCACAACAAGTTTGTGTCGATGTTTCCCGCGCCGTATATAGCCGCCAGAGTCTAATTGGAAGCGAAGTCGAGGCTCGTGCAAGCTTGTGCCCAGTGAGTGGAAATCTATGCAACTTGTGCAAGCAGCCTCAGCCAGCCTCAGCCAGCCAGCCCCAGCCAGCTAGACTCAGCCAGCTAGATTCAGCCAGCCTGCCTCAGCCAACCAGACTCAGCCAGCCAGACTCAGCCAGCCAGACTCAGCCAGCCAGCCTCAGCCAGCCAGCCTCAGCCAGCCAGACTCAGCCAGCCAGCCTCAGCCAGCCAGCCTCAGCCAGCCAGACTCAGCCAGCCAGCCTCAGCCAGCCAGCCTCGGCCAGACTCAGCCAGCCAGACTCAGCCAGTTAGCCTCAGCCAGCCAGACTCAGCCAGCCAGACTCAGCCAGCCAGCCTCAGCCAGCTAGACTCAGCCAGTTAGCCTCAGCCAGCCAGACTCAGCCAGCTAGATTCAGCCAGCCTGCCTCAGCCAGCCAGCCTCAGCCAGCCAGCCTCAGCCAGCTAGATTCAGCCAGCCAGCCTCAGCCAGCCAGTCTCAGCCAGCCAGCCAGCCTCAGCCAGCCAGACTCAGCCAGTTAGCCTCAGCCAGCCAGACTCAGCCAGTTAGCCTCAGCCAGCCAGACTCAGCCAGCCAGACTCAGCCAGCCAGCCTCAGCCAGCCAGACTCAGCCAGTTAGCCTCAACCAGCCAGACTCAGCCAGCCAGACTCAGCCAGCTAGCCTCAGCCAGCCAGATTCAGCCAGCCAGACTCAGCCAGCCAGACTCAGCCAGCCAGACTCAGCCAGCCAGCCTCCGCCAGCCAGCCTCAGCCAGCCAGACTCAGCCAGCCAGACTCAGCCAGCCAGACTCAGCCAGCCAGCCTCAGCCAGCCAGCCTCAGCCAGCCAGATTCAGCCAGCTAGCCTCAGCCAGCTAGCCTCAGCCAGCCAGACTCAGCCAGCCAGATTCAGCCAGCCAGACTCAGCCAGCCAGACTCAGCCAGCCAGACTCAGCCAGCCAGACTCAGCCAGCCAGCCTCAGCCAGCCAGCCTCAGCCAACCAGCCTCAGCCAGCCAGCCTCAGCCAGCTAGACTCAGCCAGCCAGCCTCAGCCAGCTAGCCTCAGCCAACCAGCCTCAGCCAGCCAGCCTCAGCCAGCCAGCCTCAGCCAGCCAGCCTCAGCCAGCCAGCCTCAGCCAGCCAGACTCAGCCAGCCAGCCTCAGCCAGCCAGCCTCAGCCAGCCAGACTCAGCCAGCCAGCCTCAGCCAGCCAGCCTCAGCCAGCCAGACTCAGCCAGTTAGCCTCAGCCAGCCAGACTCAGCCAGCCAGACTCAGCCAGCCAGCCTCAGCCAGCCAGACTCAGCCAGTTAGCCTCAGCCAGCCAGACTCAGCCAGCCAGACTCAGCCAGCCAGACTCAGCCAGCTAGCCTCAGCCAGCCAGATTCAGCCAGCCAGACTCAGCCAGCCAGACTCAGGCAGCCAGCCTCAGGCAGCCAGCCTCAGGCAGCCAGCCTCAGCCAGCCAGACTCAGCCAGCCAGACTCAGCCAGCCAGACTCAGCCAGCCAGACTCAGCCAGCCAGCCTCAGCCAGCCAGCCTCAGCCAGCCAGCCTCAGCCAGCCAGCCTCAGCCAGCCAACTCAGCCAGCCAGCCTCAGCCAGCCAGCCTCAGCCAGCCAGGCTCAGCCAGCCAGACTCGGCCAGACAGACTCGGCCAGCCAGACTCGGCCAGCCAGCCTCAGCCAGCCAGACTCAGCCAGCCAGCCTCAGCCAGCCAGCCTCAGCCAGCCAGACTCAGCCAGCCAGACTCAGCCAGCCAGACTCAGCCAGCCAGACTCAGCCAGCCAGACTCAGCCAGCCAGCCTCAGCCAGCCAGACTCAGCCAGCCAGCCTCAGCCAGCCAGACTCAGCCATCCAGACTCAGCCAGCCAGCCTCAGCCAGCCAGCCTCAGCCAGCCAGACTCAGCCAGCCAGACTCAGCCAGAGGCCAGACCTTAGCGCCTCCGAGCGCATGCCTTCTATCAACTTCAATTTAATTACTGTTCTGGCCATTTTTTTTAACAAATCGACAGCAATTATTGTTTGGATGAAAGTTGAGAATAATTTTTTTTTCAAATAAATCCACATCAATATCAATTTGATTTACTATACCTAATTTTTTTTTTATCGATATCAACTTCAATTTATATTACCGAGAACCATTTTTTTTAACAAATGGACATAAATGCAATTTCAGTAAAAAAAAAAGATACACAAAATACTAATAAATAAAGAGAACATATAATGAAGATAACTTACGAGACACTGAAATTATTTTATTTTTATAGTAATTGTGACTTCTTGTACAGAGACTAAAAGGCGTCCAATCACTGAGCTTGTTTCTCTTGCCTCAGACCTAAACTAACGTACGTGTAGTTCCGTCTGAAGTCTATACATTGAACGGCGCTTAATTCCGGATAATTACGCGTTTTGCGCATAGTGTTCACTGTACAGGATAAATAATGTTTTGGCGTAGCTTGTTTAGAATTTGCACACACACACACACACACACACACACACACACACACACACACACACACACACACACACACACACACACACACACACACACACACACACACACACACACACGACACTTGTGTTATCAACACCTTTGTGACACATAGCGAGTCCATTGATGCCGTCGGGAATGCCGCTGTAGGAGCATGCGGCTTCACCCGTTGCCATCAATATGCTGGACGATAACATGACACCAGTTCGAGACCCACATTGACCTGCCGAACGTTTAGCAGTGGAGCTGAGAATTGACACAGAATTATAGTGGAGGAATTAGGGGCCATCAGGGAAATTAAATTGATCATCGTTATCAGAGCTGAATGGTGTTCAGTAGTTACCAGATCTCTATACTTTGTTATCGTGACCGGATCAGGATAGCATCCAGCCGTTATTAGATATGGATAATTTATAATCGTTTCCGTAATTAGAGGTAAATAATCAAAAGATAGATCTACATTTGTAGTATTCATTCCAAACTAAGGGCGTCCACACCCCATCCCAAGGGCGTCCACACCCCATCCCAAGGGCGTCCACACCCCATCCCAAGGGCGTCCACACCCATCCCAAGGGCGTCCACACCCATCCCAGGGGCGTCCACACCCATCCCAAGGGCGTCCACACCCATCCCAGGAGCGTCCACACCCATCCCAAGGGCGTCCACACCCCCATCCCAGGGGCGTCCACACCCATCCCAGGAGCGTCCACACCCATCCCACGGGCGTCCACGCCACTCTGCTCACCGGGATTACTACCTAAGCTGCATTTAAGTCTCTTGTCTCTCCTCCACCACCTTCCTGTTAATCCATCCTATCCCAGCCTATGCAGACGTAATTTAAACGCCATCTAACTTGAAAACTATAATTGGATCTCGATGCTCTTATGTTTTTCCTCCTGAGTCAATAGTGCATAGTCCACTTGAGTGTAAGGTCAATTATAGATACGACCATTTAGGGGATACAGTTTTGGGTTTGATATTTTATAATATAACGTTAGTGTTCTCTGGCGTTCATTTATACTGTGCGTTTTTTTATTGTAGAATTAGGAGTTTTAAAATAGAGGCTTATTATTGGCGTTTATTTGCTTCGGGCCAGATCCTCACAGGATGGGTTTGGGGCTAGTATCGTGGGCATGGGGTCCACTATCACTCACAGGATGGGCATGGGGTCCACTATCACTCACAGGATGGGCATGGGGTCCACTATCACTCACAGGATGAGCATGGGGTCCACTATGACTCACAGGATGAGCATGGGGTCCACTGTCACTCACAGGATGAGCATGGGGTCCACTATCACTCACAGGATGGGCATTGGGTCCACTGTCACTGTCACTCATCCTTGGGTATAGCTTGTCGATTTCCAGCTTGTCTATCTTGTGTGCCCATGTCTAGGGGGGGGGGGGGTGAGGAGGGCCTTATACCCACGCTTGCTTCCTAGCTTAGCGCCTTCTTTTGGTAATTCCATATACCCATGCCAAGGCTATCTGGTAGTCTTTACGCCCATACCAATAGGGGGTGAGGAGGAGGAGGAGAAGGCGTAATATATACCCATGGCCAGGGATAGGGGTATGGCTTTACAACGTATACACCAGTCATGTGCTGTCTTTTGAATAGTCACTCTGGACAATAATATATATCACTTCCCCTGTTCCTAAGTGTCCATTTTGCGGGCCCAAGGACCATGTCCCAAGATTGTTTGCATGTCAGGAAGCGGGCCCTCGAGGAGACGCGCGGAGTGTGGGTGGATGTGGCCCTAAAGGGGCCCCTCACCCTGCGCTGGAGTGGCTTCGCGTTCACCCTGAAACACGAGCAGTTTCCCACCTTTCACAGCTATTTAGTTTTTCTCCAAGACGAACACGGTTTGTCTACGGTGTTCGACTGAAACCTTTGTGGGTGTTTTTAGTGGTAAACACTCAGGTTTGCTGGCTGGCTGGCTGCTGAGTCTACTGAGGCTTGGTGTCTCTTGGGTCGAATATTTGGTGGTATTGAAGGCCGCGTTGTGTGATGAGTCGAGAGTGTGTGTGTGTTGGGGCCGTTGGGACTTGATGAATTTTACGCTCATGTACATATGGTCGTAAAGTTGAGGCTTTATCGCGGGACATCAGCACTGTGTCTTCCACCCATCTTGGCTTTGTGAGGGTGACCCATTCATGTTTTTGTACTCATGTTCCTAGATGATTCTCTCCTTTTAGTATTCAGTTTATCATTTAATGTACAGTGTGTGTGTGTGTGTGTGTGTGTGTGTGTGTGTGTGTGTGTGTGTGTGTGTGTGTGTGTGTGTGTGTGTGTGTGTGCGTGTGTGTGTGTGTGTGTGTGTGTGTGTGTGTGTGTGTGTGGTGTGTGTGTGTGTGTGTGTGTGTGTGTAATTACCTAAGTGTAGTTAGTGTAGTCTCTCTGAAATCTTAGTTTTGTACAAACACACTTTGGAACTGTCCATTTAGCATTTCACACATTTATTTTTCATTCTCAGTAGTCCTGTTCCTTGTTCTCAATCTCTGAATTTTATCCTTTACATGCAGCTTGCTTTTAATGAATTCATAGAGAAGCCTTTGGTCTGTTTTACATTTGTCCGCTATACCTTTCTCAAAGCTCCTTTCTGCCTCTCTCCTCACTGTTGTGTAATTGTTGCTTGCTTGCTTGTATTGCTGGTAAGTTTGTGGGTTAGGCCTCTTCCGATATTGCATCCATTTTCTTGTCTTATCTTCTCTGGCCCTCTCACAATTTCTGTTGAAACAATCTTGTTTTCTGGTCCTGCATCTCTGTTTTGGTATGAATGTTTGAGTTCCTCCATCTTTTATTTCGCAAACTTTGGCATACATCTCATTTACTTCCTTGCCTAGCAACAAGTCTGTCCAACTTATTAATAAACAATTCTAAGTTCTCCATGGTGTCCTCTCTTGAAATCGAGTTTATCAGCTGTTTCAATGTTTACATTCTCTTCTATTATATCGCAATGCATATTTAATTTTCCACAGGACATGATCACTCTTTCCCAAGGAAGGAAGGTACTGGATGTCAAATATCTCTTCTTCTTTACTGGTGAATGTTCAATCCGGTATTGACGGAACATCCCCTTCCCTC
>WNGS01009202.1:25759648-25775426 GCA_020271785.1 Procambarus virginalis
GGATACAGGGTTCTGAAAGATTCCTTACACAAGTTTCTAAGGCAGTTCTTATGTTGGCCAATCTAGCATATGCCGCTGATGATATCTTTTGATGTGGGCCTCTGGGGACAGGTTCGTGTGATATCAACCCCAGATCTTTCTCTCTATTTGACTCTTGCAGGATTCACCTCCTAGATGATACCTTGTGTTCAGCCTTCTGCTCCCTTCGCCTAATTACATCACCTTACACTTTCCTGAGTTGAACTTTAGCAGCCATTTTCTAGACCATTCCTCCAGTTTATCCAGGTCATCCTGTAGTCTCTGTCTATCTTCATCCGTCTTGATTCTTCTCATAATTTTTGATCATCATCAGCAAACTTTGAAGGAATGAGTCTATACCCTCCGGAAGATCGTTTACATATATTAGAAACAGGATGGGTCCAAGTACTGAGCCCTGTGGGACTCCGTGGTGACATCTCGCCACTCTGATGTCTTCCCATCACGTTACTCGCTGTTTCCTGTTGCTTAAGTACTCCCTTATCCCTGGAGCACCTTCCTTTTACTCCTGCCTGTTGCTCCAACTTTTTAACAGCCTTTTATGGGGTACTGTGTCAAAGGCTTTTTGACAGTCCAGGAAATGCAGTCGGCCCACCCTGCTCTTTCCTGTCTAATTTTTGTTGCCTGGTTAAAATTCTATTAGGCCTGTGAGGCACAATTTACCATCCCGAACCCATGTTGGTGGTGCGTTACAAAGTTATTTCCCTCCAGATGCTCTACGAGCCTTTTCCTCACGATCTTCTCCATCACCTTGCATGGTATACACGTTAAGGACACTGGCCTGTAGTTCAGTGCCTCTTGCCAGTCACCCTTCTTGTATATTGGGACCACGTTAGCTGTCTTCCAACTTTCTGGTAAATCTCCTGTTCCCAGTGACCTGTTATACACCATAGAGAGTGGCACACTTAGCGCTTCTGCACCTTCCTTTAGTATCCATGGTGGGATTTTGTCAGGCCCAACAGCCTTTGTCACATCCAACTCCAGCAGACACCTTTTGACCTCATCACTGGTGAGGCCAAATTCCTCCAAGGTTGCTTTTTTTGCCGCCTCCTCATTTAGTGCAGGGACCTCTTCTTTTTCTATTGTGAAGACCTCCTGGAATCTCTTGTTGAGTTCTTCACACACTTCCCTGTCAGTCTCTGTGTATCTGTTCTCCCCTTTTCGCAGCTTCATCACTTGTTCCTTCACTGCGGTTTTCCTCCTGATGTGGCTGTGGAGCAGCTTTGGTTGGGTCTTGGCTTTACTCGCGATGTAATTTTCAAACTGTCTCTCTGCTTCCCTCCTCACTCTGAGGTACTCATTTCTGGCCCTCTGGTATCTCTCTCTGCTCTCTGGTGTTCTGTTATTTCTGTAGTTTCTCCATGTTCTTTTACTCAGTTGCTTCGCTACCTTGCATTCCTGGTTGAACCATGGGTTTTTCTGTTTTTTTCGTTTTTCTCCTTTTGGACGGGGATAAACCTGTCTGCAGCTTCCTGGCACTTCTGGGTAACAAAATTCATCACGACCTGCACATTCTTGTCTCTAAGTTCTGTTTCCCATGATATTCCCCTGAGGAAGTTCCTCATCTCGTCATATTTTCCTCTTCGGTAATTCAGTCTTTTTCCCTCCGATCCCATCCTTGGATAGGTTATCCCTACCTTCACCAAGTACTCAAAGGTTAGCACACTGTGGTCACTCATTCCTATGGGGGGCTTCAACTTTCATTTCCCTTATTTCTGACTCATTCAGGGTGAATATCAAGTCGAGTCTAGCTGGTTCATGTGTGTGTGTGTGTGTGTGTGTGTGTACTCGTCTGATTGTGCTTGCAAGTTCGTGCGCTAGCTCCCGAGTCCCGCCTTTCCAGCTTTCGGTTGTGTAATGCAGTGACTACTCTTTCGACACATCTATTTCTGAAGCAGTTGATTGTATTAGCCTCCTATGTGTTCGAATTTACACATTTATTAACCTTACCAATTACGAGTTGAGAATCTTTAATATCGATACTATGTCTCCTCGATCTGAAGGTGTGAGGTTCAGTTTCCTTATACTTTCCTCCTAGTTGGATCATTGCTTGGATGAGTCTCCAGAATGAGTCTGAGACGTGTCGTGAACAATTTTCTGAAGGCCTTCTTCCCTGGGCCCTAATTGCTGTTACGCTGAAAGGTTTCCGTGCAATGAGGAGGTTTATTGCGTGCAATGAGGAGGTTTATGAGAGGTAGGAGTTAGGCTTGTGACCCAGGGGAGGGAGGGTTGAGCGACCGGGGGGGGGGGGCGTTCACCCCCACTACGAAAGAGCGGTTAGGCTTTCCTAAAAATCTCCTTTATTAAATATTGGTACCACATTATCAACCTTCCACGACTCTGGCACTCTGCTTGACTATTGATTTATTAAATATGGTAGACAGTGGCTCGCAAAGCTCCTCTCTGCATTCTTTAAGCACCCTGGCAAACACTTCATCCGGCCCTGGGGATTTGTTTGGTTTGAGTTTTACTATTTGTTTAATAATATCCTCCCTGGTAACTGTTAGACTAGTCAACTGTCCTCGTCCCCATCCACATAGACTTGTTCGGCTGAAGGCATAGATTTAAGTTCTTCTTTAGTAAATACAGAGATAAAACATTTATTAAAAATACTACTCATCTCTTCGTCATTATCAGTTATCTGACCTGTCTCAGTTTTTAATGGACCTATCCTTTCCCTAACCTTTGTTCGATATAACTGAAAAAAAAAACTTTAGGATTTGCCTTTGCTTGCCCTGCTATACGAACTTCATAGTTTCTTTTTGCTCTCCTTATCTCTTTTTTAACATTTCTAACCAGTTGTGCGAATTCCTGTTCTAAACTGACTTCCCCATTCTAAATCCTTTTATACCACGCTCTCTTTCTACCTATAAGGTTTTTCAGATCCTTTGTTATCCATTTGGGGTCATTTGTATTTGATCTATTCAATTTGTAAGGTATACTACTTTCCTGGGCTTTGCTTAGAATATTTGTTAATAAGTAATATTTTGAATCCAAATCGAAATCCTCCTTTACATCACACATCGCTGGGTTCACGTCTTGCTCCAAGACCGCCCCCCCCCCTATGCCAAAGACTTTCCAATCTATTTGACCCAAAAAATTTCTTAGGATATTGAAATTAGTTTTACGAAAATCTGGCACTTTAACAGAATTTTCTCCTACAGATCTATTCCACTCTATGCTAAATCTGATTTCTTTGTGATCACTGTTCCCTAGCTCACTCCCGATTTCGATGTCATTAATTTGTGTTTCCCTGTTAGTTAACACTAAATCTAAAATATTACTTTCCTGCGTTGGTTCCTTAATGTGTTGCGTAAGAAAGCAATCGTCAATTAATTCTTTAAAATCTTCTGCTTCGTTATTTCCTGTTCTGTTAATCCAGTTTATTCCACTAAAATTAAAGTCACCCATGACACAAATACTTTTAGACCTAGATGCCCTAGATATTTCATCCCATAGATGCTTTGCTTCCATTCTGTCTAAATTTGGTGGCCTATATATAACTCCTATTATAAGATTATTTGCTTTTTCGTTTAATTCTATCCAAATAGTTTCTGTGTGTGGTTCAGTTTTGATTCCCTCTTTGAGACTACATTTCAAATTGTCCCTAACATATATGGCTACTCCCCCTCCTCGTCTAATATATCTGTGTGAAATAGTTTAAATCCATTTATTTGATATTCATCTAATAGTTCTCTATTATCTACATTCATCCACGTTTCGGTAAATGCAATAATATCTATCTTTTCTGTACAGACAAGAGCATTTAATTCGTTTATTTTATTTCTTAGATTTTTACTGTTAGTGTAATATACCCTAAGTGTATTGTTATTTTGAGGCCCTTCTCTTTCCCTGATCATTTTGCCAGTTTCTTTTTCCCACAAACACATACTTTTATTACCTCCTTCCTCCATATCAATTCCCATACCACTATCTACTAACAGTTTAAACCCAAACAAACGCCTCTAACCACTGGTTCCAAAGAGTTTGCAACAACAACAACCCCAGCCCTCGATAGATGCACCCCATCCCGAGCATACATTTCATTTCTTCCATAAAAGTGTTCCCAGTTATCTATGAAAGATATTGCATTTGATTTGCAATATCTTTCCAGCCGGCAATTGACACCAAGTGCTCTCGACATCCATTCATTTCCCACTCCCTTTCTTGGAAGAACGCCACATATGATCGGGATTCCTCCCTTCCTTCTAACTAATTCTATGGCTGTTTTATACCTCTGAATCAGTTCCTCACTCCTAACTCGACCAACATCATTTCCACTGCATAGCTAAGAGGTGCAGGTGTGGCCATAAGTGCAGGTGTGGCCATAGGAGCAGGTGTAGCCATAGGAGCAGGTGTAGCCATTGGTGCAGGTGTAGCCCCAAGACACACTATTATAACCAAGCTCACCCATGCTTCTCTGGATGGTCCAACAATCTATGTTCCATCATTACGATTTCCACCCTTCAGGCAGCCCGGTGTCTCTCAATATTCCACTCCGTAAAAAAAAAAAATCAACGGTTTGGCCTTAACAGAAACGTGCCAACCCAAGCAACCCACCTAACCTATCGAGGCCGCTGAAACGTCAAATAAAAAATAAACAAATCAATATTACGGTCCTATACTTTTCTTTTTTGCCAATACGTCGTTTTTTTAACGGATTGGGGGATTACCAATCACCGCAGGGTATATATATACTGATGGTGAGTCATTGTACCGTTCATTGTACCACTGGAGGTGCAGAGATCATGATGAATTGGCAGGGCATTGTTGAGGTTCGGTCTTCATTGTTAGCCTAATTAACCTCCTGGCTATTTATTCATTGTACTCTAAATGTGTCATTAATCATACACTTTCACTGTCTTGTATAATGTTATTTATTCGACTCTGTAAATGAGTGCAGGTAATTCATATTTTTTTTTTGTTTCTTGTTCATTGTTTTTTGTTGTTGTTGATGTAAACACGAATTAGAATTACGCCAAATTGTTACATAAAAAATTTCTTTTAATTACATTCACAGTTATAATTATGTTATTATCATTTGTGAATGTAATTATTAAATATAATTAATTTTGGGGGTATAGATAATTATATCTTACGTTTATCTAATTAATATTTTTTTTTTGTATTTAAGTAATTACCAATTTTTTTTTATTAAATTATTATTTGTTTATGTAATTATTATTTTTTGTTTAATCACAATTTAGAAATTTCACAGGTCAGTAAGTTGCCTCCACACAGAGACCCGCAATCTCCCTTCCCCCCCTCTCAACCTAATAGGTCGTATTTTGTACGTAATCGACTCATTCATTAAAAATGCGACGTAGTAGCCCTCTCTTATCCCTTATGGCTGAATTTGCTGTACCTCTTAAGTCTGTTGACTTAAGAGGTACAGCGATACAGCTCGATATAAGAGATACAGAAAGCTTCCTGTATCATAATATATGTATCGTGTTGGATGCCATTATTGTTCTGTGTGAATCCTTCAGCCTTGTGTATGTTGTATGTGATTTGCATATGTATGTATGTACATATACTGCAAGCAATTATCGGGTTCTGTATGTACATTTACATGTCTAATACAACCAGTGCTCAGTTCTGTGTGTTTGTATATGTGTATATAAATGTATATTTCAAGCCATTTTCATTTCCGAGTATACTATAGACAATTTACTAATTAGTGTGTATATTCTGCAACCAATTATCGGTTCAGTGTGTGTGTATATATATATATATATATATATACACACGGTGCTATATCATCGGTGTGTATAGGATGCTGGTGGTCGTTGTAGCCAGGTGGCCGCAGTTGTGAGGCTGGACAATATCTGCTGGCCTTTCACCGCGTCTGTTCGTGACCCAACAACCAGGGGGGTGACGCCCCTCTGGTTTAAGAGGACGGCTGATATATTTATGAGACTCCCCCCTCTCCCCCCCTACTTTACCCCCTTCCCCCCTCCTACTCCTCCTCCTCTTCACCCTTCTCCTTCTCCTCCTTATTCTCTTCTTTATTTTTTTTTTACCTCTTCATCTTCGGCTTTCTCTTTATTTTCCTTGACGTCGCTGTTAGGTGCATTCTTTATTGCCAATAATGGTGGAGATATTTGTGACAAGTCAAGTACTTTCGTCAAGGATAAAAGGATTGTTCTTGTGTAGTAAGGATACCTTCAGGAGAGGAGGAGGGGAGGGGGACTAATAAAGTATCGCTCCCGCCAAGTATTGCCCTTAGGAGTATTACTCACGAGCAGTAAAACAATTAATTCACTCCCGGGGGCAATAAANGGGGACCGAGCGGCCGAGCGGACAGCACGCTGGACACGTGATCCTGTGGTCCCGGGTTCGATCCCGGCGCCAGAGAGAAACATTGGGCAGTTTCTTTCACCCTATGCCCCTGTTACCTAGCAGTAAATAGGTACTGGGAGTTAGCCAGCTGTCACGCGCTGCTTCCTGGGGTGTGTGTTTGTACTCACATATTGTGCTTGCAGGGGTTGAGCTTTGGCTCTTTGGTCCCGCCTCTCAACTGTCAATCAACTGGTGTACAGGTTCCTGAGCCTATTGGCTCTATCATATCTACATTTGAAACTGTGTATGGAGTCAGCCTCCACCACATCACTTCCTAATGCATTCCATTTGTCAACCACTCTGACACTAAAAAAGTTCTTTCTAATATCTGTGTGTGTGTGTGTGTGTGTGTGTGTTGTGTGTGTGTGTGTGTGTGTGTGTGTGTGTGGTGTGTGTGGTGTGTGTGTGTGTGTGTGTGTGTGTGTGTGTGTGACGTGAAAAAAAAGCAGTAGTGGTAGCAGTTAGAAAACAGTTGATTGACAGTTGAGAGACGGGCCGAAAGAGCAGAGCTCAACCCCCTGCAAGCACAACTAGGTGAATACATCAACTAGGTGAGTACACACACGCGCGTGTGTCTTAGCACCATGAGCCTCGGGTACAATGGGAGAAGCCATTACTCACGCCACGACAAATTATTGTGTGTTGATGTGAGCACATCTCGGGTTGACACCGTGGTGGCGGAGGTGAGTGAAATATTGGCGTAACTTCTTGACCCGGGGACGGCGCAGCCAGCCCAGACCAGTAGGGTCTAACACCTGTACAGGCATGAGAGCTGTCACGTCACAGTGACGTCACGCATCTCCTGTATACATCATATATGAAACACAAAATTCTATCTCATATGTTCGTTGGAATAGGATACATTGGGTGGGGGGGGGGTTAGGTTTGTTTACAGCGATGACGTGAAGGTGGTACATACGCTGGTCAGGTCTTAGACCCTACTCAGCCTGACTCTCCCTCCCTCCACCGAGCATCTTTGTTCACTCACAGGATGAACAACCCAGCGGGCGGTGTTCTTCCTATTGTGGGGTGTTGTACATGCTGCTATAGCGGTGTGCTCACTCACAGGATGAACACCCAGCGGGCGGTGTTCTTCCTATTGTGGGGTGTTGTACATGCTGCTATAGCGGTGTGTTCATTCACAGATCAGCGACGCTGCCCATCCTATGCGGGGTAAATTTAATATCCAACTAATGGTACAAGTGCCTGGCCCAATGTGGGGGGGGGGGGTACGTCGTCCTAACTCCTCCAGTGTAGGCTGTGGATTTATCACTAAACAGTTTTGTGCGCGTTTTATTAAATAAAACGCGATTTATTTGGATTTTTGTTCGCGTTATTCTAAGACCAGTTTAATATGAGTCTTAGATTCATATAGTACTATAATTAGATAATAATATAATCAGATATATTACAAACCTCTTAATATACGTAAGATATATTTATATTAACACGGTACGATAAACTTTCAAACACTCATACGCACAGAGGACGTTGTACTTGTAAATAATGTTCAAATATTAAACATTGTTGCATATGTGTGTAAAACTTACGCAAGACACCAGGCGTAGACGCAGGCGTAGACGCAGGCGTAGACGTATTGGTGCAAAATTTTTGTTTTCTGTTCTGAATTCCGAATTGTTGTTAAAAATTCTCCAGAATATCATCACTCTTTCCGTTGTGACACATCCAGGCTATTTGTTCAGGAACATTTCTTATCTCAGTATTTCTATATACATTATTCAGCGGGCAGTTAAGAACATAAAGGGTGAGGGTACGAGGCCTTAACATACCACATAGTTGGCACCTCGTTTCATAATCATTAACACCTGTTCCATATTCCGTTTAATATTTGCACCCAAGCCTGAGCCGCATGGCGCACAGAGTCACTCCAAGCATTTTTCCTTTTACTGTAAGTGAAATGGAGTGTTTTAACTCACACATACACGTTGTGTTGCATGGTTAGGCTTGTGTTGCGCCTGTGTCTGCAGATTTTCTCATTCTGCTTTTCGTTGGTTTCTTGGTTAAAACCCATTGAGTGTCACCCTGAGGACTTGTTGTGGCACGTTTGGCCAGCTCATGTGGTTTGGCTCATGCAGTTAGGGAGCCGGTCGGCCGAGCGGACAGCACGCGGGACTTGTGATCCTGTGGTCTTGGGTTCGATCCCAGGCGCCGGCGAGAAACAATAGGCAGAGTTTCTTTCACCCTATGCCCCTGTTACCTAGCAGTAAAATAGGTACCTGGGCGTTAGTCAGCTGTCACGGGCTGCTTCCTGAGGGTGGAGGCCTGGTCGAGGACCGGGCCGCGGGGACACTAAAAAAGAGCCACGAAATCATCTCAAGATAACCTCAAGAAGCACTATTTCAACATGAGATGGAATCTTCATGAATTTAACTTTTGTAACCTTTTAGCTTATCTCATTTATTATTTTCTTACGACCCTCAACAGTGGACACGAAGACGGGATTTCGACGGCTTAAAGAATAGAGTTCTCCTCGGCTATCGACAACAACGAAAACCCTCTCCTTCGTTTGAAGCTACTTCCTCCAAACCTGGAGCCTGCAATTCAGCTTGTGTGGATGAAGTATAATTACTAAGTCAAAGTTTAATTTCCTGTTCATAGTTCCATACTAAGTGTCTGACCTTATCAGGTCACCACACCCTACCCTGCCATCTTCCCCCACCGACCCCGTTACAATGTACATGTTAACTATTGTCTCTTGGAGACCGGGGTTCAATTCCTGATCTCATTATATGCCACCCTTTTCAACAGCGCCCGCAGGATGGGTAATAAATAATAATGGTTCAGCTGTTCAATTGTTCAATTGTACACTTGTGTAAACAACAGTAAGGCCTTTTGTTGACCCCTTTACAGTTGACGTAGATGTCATTATTGTTTGCTTTAGTTCCCCCTTGAGTTGTGTCTCTGATACTCATTTTGAGTGACGACATTGTTATAGCATTGTTATATTTGTTGAATTATGATATATAATATAACATTTGGTGATCAGATTTGTGTGATGTTTATGTTTCTTACGAAGGTGTTTAACTTGTTATCTATAAGTTGTTGTTAATTGTCTTTGTGTAAGTTCTCTGAAAGTTTGTAGCTGTTACTGTAATTTCTAATTGGATTTGGGTATGAACAAATCCACAAGGGCCGTGACGAGGACTCGAACCTGCGTCCGGGAGCATCCCAGGCACTGCCTTAATCGACTGAGCTACGACAGGGTAAAAAGAGTTGAAACCGAAGTTCTACTGAACGTACTGGATCCTGCAGCCTCTCCGAGACACAAACCAGGGTTTTACACAACTCCCCCCTGCACCCGAGCTATGTCAATAGGCCGTTCTCCCTCTTCGCCCTTACGTTATTACACACAGAGATCACACTAACGTGATGCATCAAATGAACAAATCAACAAGGGCCGTAACGAGGATTCGAACCTGCGTCCGGGAGCATCCCAGACGCAGGATGCGTTCATTTGATGCATCACGTTAGTGTGATCTGTGTGTAGATTTGGGTATCAATGCTGAAGATCATCAAATTTTATTTGGTCTGATCCCTTTGTGTAAGTTGAGCTGTGTGTTGTGTTGTGTTTGTAATCAGTGTCACTTTATATCTCGTGCTTGTAGTAAGTTGTCATGTCCAGTATGAGTACTATGTTTGGCTGGTTAATTTTGATTTCACTTTTATATATTTTAGATGTCATGTTAAGTATTCGGAACGTCATGATTTGGAATTTAAAAAAGAAAGAAGAATTATAACAAGATGTTTAACATGTCAATTGTTCTCCTATTATGAAATATATATGTGAAGGATGTACGTTACGTCTGGCTACACTGTCACCTTGAGGTTTACTTGAGGTGATTTCCAGGCTCAGCGTCCCCGCGGCCCGGTTGTCGACCAGGCCTCCTGGTTGCTGGACTGATCAACCAGGCTGTTAGACGCGGCTGCTCGCAGCCTGACGTATGAGTCACAGCCCGGTTGATCAGGTAACCTTTGGAGGTGCTTATCGAGTTCTCTCTTGAACACTGTGAGGGGGTCGGCCAGTTATGCCCCTTATGTGTAGTGGAAGCGTGTTGAACAGTCTCGGGCCTCTGATGTTGATAGAGTTCTCTCTATCAACATCTTGACTGCGCTTTGTACGTGGTTTCCTATTGTGTCGGACACAATAGTTAGAGTATATGTTGTGTGTAGAGCAGAAAGTCACACTAGCGTGGTTCCTCTTTCTTATAATTACCACAACTGCTTACACTACACCAGCGAGGCTGGAGCACACAACCCGACTCTCACACACATGAGTTGAAATGAAAGTGACCACGTTTTGGACCCCTCATCAAGTCTTGGGCTCCCTTATCAAGTCTTGGGCCCTTATGAAGTCTCGGGCCCTTATCAAGTCTTGGGGCCCTTATCAAGTCTTGGGCCCCTTATCAAGACCTGAACGCAGGTCAGATCGTAACATGTGAGTATTGTTAGGGAACAGGTGGAAGAATGCTCTCCATTCCCACTCCCAACTGCCTCAATCACAGTGTGTTGCTGGACTCAGAACTCACAGCACCAGCAGGCTCCCAGAACCCACAGCACCAGCAGGCTCCCAGAACCCACAGCACCAGCAGGCTCCCAGAACCCACAGCACCAGCAGGCTCCCAGAACTCACAGAACCAGCAGGCTCCCAGAACCCACAGCACCAGCAGGCTCCCAGAACCCACAGCCGGCCAGCAGGCTCCCAGAACCCACAGCACCAGCAGGCTCCCAGAACCCACAGCACCAGCAGGCTCCCAGAACCCACAGCACCAGCAGGCTCCCAGAACCCACAGCACCAGCAGGCTCCCAGAACCCACAGCACCAGCAGGCTCCCAGAACCCACAGCACCAGCAGGCTCCCAGAACCCACAGCACCAGCAGGCTCCCAGAACCCACAGCACCAGCAGGCTCCCAGAACCCACAGCACCAGCAGGCTCCCAGAACCCACAGCACCAGCAGGCTCCCAGAACCCACAGCACCAGCAGGCTCCCAGAACCCACAGCACCAGCAGGCTCCCAGAACCCACAGCACCAGCAGGCTCCCAGAACCCACAGCACCAGCAGGCTCCCAGAACCCACAGCACCAGCAGGCTCCCAGAACCCACAGCACCAGCAGGCTCCCAGAACCCACAGCACCAGCAGGCTCCCAGAACCCACAGCCGGCCACAGACCTCCTCTCTAACCTCGCCAACTGGACCCTTGGGTTGCGGAGTTTTTTGAACAGGTAAGCTGTTGAGTAAATCCAAACTAAGCCAACCATATTCGAGGAGAGATGCACAGGTCTCCTAAGTGGACACGTAAATGCTTGATGAATCCTGCCGGGTGTCTCGTAGTGTTGAATTTGCCTTCGTGGTCTTGCCTGAACGACAGTTTTTATCGCAGTGAAGTGAACTTTGTGACGAGCACAAACAGCCACTTTTACAGCTTGAGACCGACCCAAGTCACTGTGTGCACGTAGAATAACACTTAAGTGTGTTTTTCACCCGTTTTCTTTGATAGTTGCTGAAGAAATAATCCCGGGGGGGAGACTTGAGTGTTTTTTTCCATGACTTTCCGGTGAGTGTAGACGACCAAGATATTGTGGACAGTCGGCCATGCTGGAGGTGTAATTCTCTCCTCGCTTACTGCCACATGGCGAGGGTGAGAAGCAGCTGACGCTACGACGACGAAACGTCGACGTTCCAACAACATTCGAACAAGCTTTAACACCTAACCAGTTGTAACAACCAATTTTGCAAGTTGTAACAGCATTCTTAATACGTCATAAAAATGTTATAACAAGATATAGCACGCGGAAATTAGGGAGAGTAATGTTGTGTGTTTGCAGGAGTGGACATTCTTAATTCCTTACTGCTTATAATTTCCGTTGGAATCTCTGGCATTTAACTTGTTTGGCGACGATATAGACAACTGTTCATCTTCGAATTACACACGTAAGCTCAGTTACATTATAGCAACACGTTCTGTGTTAAGATATTATGGCAGTGGGTGGGATGATCACGCTGTGATCACACTGGGTGGGATTGATCACGCTATGATCACACTGGGTGGGATTGATCATGCTATGATGACACTGGGTGGGATTGATCATGCTATGATGACACTGGGTGGATTGATCATGCTATGATCACACTGGGTGGGATTGATCATGCTATTATGACACTGGGTGGGATTGATCACGCTATTATGACACTGGGTGGGATTGATCACGCTATTATGACACTGGGTGGGATTGATCACGCTATTATGACACTGGGTGGGATTGATCACGCTATTATGACACTGGGTGGGATTGATCACGCTATTATGACACTGGGTGGGATTGATCACGCTATTATGACACTGGGTGGGATTGATCACGCTATTATGACACTGGGTGGGATTGATCACGCTATGATGACACTGGGTGGGATTGATCACGCTATGATGACACTGGGTGGATTGATCATGCTATTATGACACTGGGTGGGATTGATCACGCTATGATGACACTGGGTGGGATTGATCATGCTATTATGACACTGGGTGGGATTGATCATGCTGTGATGACACTGGGTGGGATTGATCATGCTATGATGACACTGGGTGGGATTGATCATGCTATGATGACACTGGGTGGGATTGATCACGCTATGATGACACTGGGTGGGATTGATCATGCTATTATGACACTGGGTGGGATTGATCACGCTATGATGACACTGGGTGGGATTGATCATGCTATGATGACACTGGGTGGGATTGATCATGCTATGATGACACTGGTGGGATTGATCACGCTATGATGACACTGGGTGGGATTGATCATGCTATTATGACACTGGGTGGGATTGATCACGCTATGATGACACTGGGTGGGATTGATCACGCTATGATGACACTGGGTGGGATTGATCATGCTATGATGACACTGGGTGGGATTGATCATGCTATGATGACACTGGGTGGGATTGATCACGCTATGATGACACTGGGTGGGATTGATCATGCTATGATGACACTGGGTGGGATTGATCATGCTGTGATGACACTGGGTGGGATTGATCACGCTATGATGACACTGGGTGGGATTGATCATGCTGTGATGACACTGGGTGGGATTGATCACGCTATGATGACACTGGGTGGGATTGATCACGCTATGATGACACTGGGTGGGATTGATCACGCTATGATGACACTGGGTGGGATTGATCATGCTATGACGACACTGAGTGGAATGATCACGCTATGATGACACTGGGTGGGATTGATATTGATATGTTGACACTGGGTGGGATTGATCATGCTTTGAATCACACTGGGTGGGATTGATCACGCTATGATGATACTGGGGGGGGGGGGACTGATCACGCCATGATTATACTGGGTGAGATTGAGTGGAAGAGACGCAAGTTTCAATCCCAACCAATTGCCATAACAGCGTGACCATACCCCCCCCCACCAATTGCCGTAATATTTGATCACAAGCAGCTCTAGTGGAACAATTGGCATGACTTCTTTCACTGTTAATGTGATGGTTGTTAAATGTTTCAATTGTTGACGTTAATGGAAGTTGTATGATTGTTTAACACGGCACAACTGCCAAGAGTAAGGTTGTATTAAAGTCGATATCACTGATTCAGCGTCAAAACAACGCCATATCAACGTTGTTTCCACGTCGAACCGACGCCATATCAACGTTGATTCCACGTCGAACCGACGTCATATCAACGTTGATTCCACGTCGAACCGACGCCATATCAACGCTGATTCAACGTCGAACCGACGCCCCCCCATGGGATACTGTGCCCGAGAAATTAGCAAAACCCGAGGCGTCAAGGGGACGTATCTGTGTTGTTTAACTACCAGGGGAAAAAATGAACACCTGTCCGCGCTCCCTTGGCGCGCCCTCCCGCGGGTCAGTGCACACTAACATCGCTCTGGTAAACATGGCAGCTCTCCTTCGGGTAAACTGGAGGTGGGTTTTTTGGCGGCAATATTAAAATAACAATTACTCAAGTGATGAGTGAGGGATTGTTAATACTCAGGCGGTGAGTATATACAGATTCATTGCTTTTTTTTTTTACCTCTGTGGTCTGGGGTATAGTGTCTCTTTGGGTGTACATGGAGACTCTGAGATGGGTTTCTGAGGCGCGGAGGTAAATAAAAGCTTGTTTATGAGAATTATTTACAAAAGTTACAGGAAAAGTTGGACATTTGAACTTGTTTTGGGTTCGTGAAGACCCCCAGAGGTGGGGTCTGCACCCATGACCTGGGTCTGGGGGTGGGTTTCACCTCATGGCCTGGGGTCTGGGGGTGGGTTTCACCCCATGGACTGGGGTCTGAGGGTGGGTTTCACCCCATGGCCTGGGGTCTGGGGGTGGGTTTCACCCCATGGCCTGGGGTCTGGGGGTGGGTTTCACCCCATGGCCTGGGGTCTGAGAGCGGGTTTCACCCCATAGCCTGGGGTCTGGGGGTGGGTTTCACCCCATGGACTGGGGTCTGAGGGTGGGTTTTCACCCCATGGCCTGGGATCTGAGGGCGGGTTTCACCCCATGGCCTGGGGTCTGGGGGTGGGTTTCACCCCATGGCCTGGGTCTGAGAGCGGGTTTCACCCCATAGCCTGGGGTCTGGGGGTGGGTTTCACCCCATGGACTGGGGTCTGAGGGAGGGTTTCACCCATGGCCTGGGGTCTGAGGGTGGGTTTCACCCCATGGCCTGGGGTCTGAGGGTGGGTTTCATCCCATGGCCTGGGGTCTGGGGGTGGGTTTCACCCCATGGCCTGGGATCTGAGGGGCGGGGGGTCACACCCTTGGCCTGGGCCAATATCTTGCGTAAAGAGGAGCTAGAACGTAGTAAAAGATACGAGGTCGTAACCTTTGCTGCTAATAACACCCGCCATTTGAAATTTGAAACCTCGAAGTATGTCGTATGTTTTAACGGTTACGAGCGGCGGAGAATGCTAGGCTTGTGGGTCAGTGCGTGTGTGTGTGTGTGTGTGTACTCACCTAATTGTACTCACCTAATTGTGCTTGCGGGGGTTGAGCTTTGGCTCTTTGGTCCCGCCTCTCAACTGTCAATCAACTGGTGTACAGATTCCTGAGCCTACTGGGCTCTATCATATCTACATTTGTGTGTGTGTGTGTGTGTGTGTGTGTGTGTGTGTGTGTGTGTGTGTGTGTGGTGTGGTGTGTGTGTGTGTGTGTGTGTGTGTGTGTGTGTGTGTGGGTGTACTCACCTATATGTACTCACCTATATGTGTCTGCAGGATCGAGCATGACTCTTGGATCCCGCCTTTCGAGCATCAGTTTGTTTACAGCAATGACTCCTATCCCATTCCCTATCATACCTGGTTTTAAAATTATGAATAGTATTGGCTTCCACAACCTGTTCCTTAAGTGC
>WNGS01009202.1:25824436-25831936 GCA_020271785.1 Procambarus virginalis
AATGGTCAATTGTATCTTCTGATTTTTGTCTGTAGGGATTACGTTCCTATCAACACTATCTTTCAGGACCCTTTCCTCCGTTTTATGAGCTGTGGAAAAGAAGTTCCTGTAAAATAGTGCAATAGGGGGTACAGGTGTTGTGTTAGTTGTCTCTTCAGAGGTTGCATGGCGTTTCACCTTCCTTCTTATGATGCAGAGAGATGAGGATTAAGCCATCCAAAAGGTGGCACGGGCATGAATAGCCCGTAAGTGGTGGCCCTTTTGAGCCATTACCAGTATCAAGAGCTGATACTGGAGATCTGTGGAGGTGCGACTGCACCCTGCGTGACGGGAGATGTCTCCCGTGTATGATGCAGGTTGTTGTTGTTATAGATTCAGCTACTCGGAACAAGTTCCAAGTAGCACGGGCTATGGTAAGCCCGTAACTTACCTGGCACAGGAGCGGGGCAAGAAGCACGGGCTATGGTTAGCCTCGTGGACAGGAGATGTCTCCCGTGTATGATGCAGGGAGAGGAAGCACTCATATGGCCAGAGAGTGGGTGAAGTGGGAGGACAGGTGAGGTGTAAGTAGAGCATGATAAAATAAACAAATCCACAAGGGCGTGATGAGGGTTCGAATCTACGTCCGGGGTATCACGCTATTGTGATTTCTTTGTGTCTGATAAAAATATATTTCATTTGTATGAAATATATTTTTATATTAGGCTATTTATATAGGCTATTTATATAGGCTATTTATTTTCAGCCAATTTATTTTGACTTATTCTCTGCGTTTGGTATAATATTTAACAAACAAATCTTGTGTATTCCTCTCATGGAGTGAGACTTAAGATATTCGAAATTTGGATGGAGTTGAATTTCAGTTCCTAATGGCCGAGCACCTCTTCCACTCATCCCTAGCAGCCCTCCCTAAGTAATCTTGATAACTCTAACCAATCCTCCAGCCTAATACCTATTTAAATAATATGTTACACCCGATATATATATATATATCTATATATAATATATTAATATATATATATATAATATATATATATATATATATATATATATATATATATATATATATATATAGGGGTGAATAGGGGTGGTAGGAGAAGAAAATATCAAAGTGTTCAGTGAGGATCCACAAGGTCTTCTCTGAGTACTCTTTATTTTCTTCTCCGAGGCTATGGGTCCCTACACTTGCACAAGAGGTGGTACCCTTCTCTCTCTCTCTCTCTCTCTCTCTCTCTCTCTATATATATATATATATATATAGATATTCTATATATATATATATTATATATATATATATATATATATATATTATATATATATCCGATCAAAAATGATCCACCTCCGCCACTCAGACTCAATCTTGGTTCATCAAGTTCTTCACAGTGTGAATCTGTACGGCGATAATGATCTCGAGGATGCACCGTGAAGTTAAGGACTTACATTTCTGCCCGTTCCGGCCCCTCATTCTCGTGTTTTTCACCCACGTAGTAGTGAGAGGGAGGGAGAGGGGGAGCAGATGAGATATAGAGCGAGGTTGTAAATACCCTCTGATGTGTACCTTCCTAAACCTGGATATCATTACTGTCAGAGAGAGAGAGAGGGTCACGCCCAAGATTATGCATTCCCCCGCGCTAGGAAGGTTTGTTTCCTCTACCTTTCAGAGGGCTCTGTGGCCGATCCGTCTGGCCGGCCAAGCACTGATATGAGAATCGGAATTTATGAATAACTGCACATGTCTGACATATACACCTTCCAGACGTGCTGGATCTTAGGAATAACTATGCTAAGGTCTTTAAATGCTCACCTTCCAGACATGTTTGTCTTTGTGAATAACTGCATGTCTGACATGTTCATCTTCCAAACATGCTTTTCTTTATGAATAACTACGTATGTCTTTACATATTCACCTTCCAGACATGCTTGATCTTAGGAATAACTACATATCTTTACATATATACCTTCCAGACATCTTGCCTTTATGAATAACTGCATATGCTTTACATATTCAGACATATACCGGGTCCTGTGAATGACTGCTCCGTGTCTTAGCCACGGCTGTTTAAGATTCACGCCGTAAAGATAACTTCAGAGAGAACAAGAAGACGCCCACGATTTAGAAAAACTCAATGTGGGTGTGGGCGTGTAGGCGTGGGCGTGGGGGTCCACCCTGACCTTTTAACAAGACACGTCGAGCGAAAAATTGTCTTAACCAATTGTGTTGTTTACCAGGATAAACACGCTATAGCACTGCTTCATGTTAGTGTCTGCTTGAGGTTGGAGTGTCTGCTTGGGCACTGCTTGAGCCTGGACTGTCTGCTTGGGCACTTCCAGTAGACTCAGTCATTACTGGTCGGACAGTTTAGAATTATCGATAATGCTGAAAGTGATAATTCTGATGCATGAAAACTTACCAAATGGTCGGAAGTTAGGACACAAAGCAAGAACCTTCCTGCTTTTACTCTACATTTATTAAACATGCAAATAATTCAGTCAGGAAACAGGCAGCTTACTCAGAGCTTAACACTGACACCTTAATTGTCAACTGAGACTGTTCGTCTCTACTGTGGTAGATGGGGCCAGACTTTGGGGCTGGCGGCTGCTCGTGTGGTCCAGTTGCCAGTTACAGTTCTCTTGATCCGTCCCCCTGACTGGCGGGAGAGTGGGTGGAGAAAGGTCGTGTGGATGAACATTGGCCGGGTTCTGATGATCTGATTGGTCCTTCATGATGTCAGAGAGGTTCACTGTGTGATGGAACCCCCAGCAGCAACGCTTCGAGTGAGTGAGTGAACGTCTCTCTCGACGTCGTGAAGCGATGTTGAACCACCTAATGTTGACGTACAGCACCTGACCACGTCGACGGTCGTCCTCAGAGGAGTAAACAAACTGTGGCTCGTGACTGTACCTGTCTAAGAGCCCTCAATGTTGAACTCATTGATGGCTACCATTCTCTGTATTCATACACCGTATTCATTCACGCGAATGTATTGAGTGTATCCCAGTTGAGTGATCTCTTCATGTAACACAGGCGTTCCTAGAATTTGTTTCGTGTTGAAAGAAAATCGGCATAAAATTCAAGTAAAGTGGAGGAATTCATTATAGATTGAGAGTTCTACCATCTGAGAGAGACTTAATGCGCGAGGCGAGGCGCCGGCGGAGGCTACGGGATCACTGTTGTTCATCTCCTGGCCTCCATCACCACACCCTCTAGCCTGCATGCACCTATGGACTGAGGTACTGGCCTGTTCGAACCTGCAGGACCCACCTCTCAGCTCTTGGGCCCCGCCTTCCTAGCCGCTGGTTATCTAATGTACTGACGCCTAACCTAATTTTCGTTTCTGTTTTTTTCCTAATGTTCTCTCTCTATCTCTCTCTCTCTCTCTCTCTCTCTCTCTCTCTCCCTCTCTCTCTCTCTCTCTCTCTCTCTCTCTCTCTCTCTTCTCTATCTCTCTCTCTCTCTCTCTCTCTCTCTCTCTCTCATACACCATATCTTGCCATTATTCTGTATTGCACATCCGCCCAGAATATGAATTTATGTATGTAAATGTTGAAATCAATCTTTCTAAGTGCGGTAATTGTAAGAACAACCATGTAAATATATCGTAGTGTGAGAGCGCACTCTTTTTATATAGTGATATACTTGTTTAAGTACGAAGGCGAGCTATATAGATACTTCACTTAACATGTGGACGGGGGGGGGGGGGTGAGTTGTCCTGACATGTCAGGTTGGGCACCTGACATAAAGAAGAAGAAGAAGGAAAATTTTGAATTTAATTACAAAAAAAAAAAAAATAGTTAGTGTGTAATTAATCAGGTCTACCACCCCCACATGCGCCCACACCTGCAGCGCGGTCCTGGCACTCCTTGACTGACAGGGCGAGCAACAGTGAAACCCACCCCCCCTCCCCCCCCCTACCAGGTAAGAGCTACAAGTATGTTGCACAGTGATGCGTCGTTAGTTTGCATCTCTAGCCTCTCAGGAGCACCAGGTTGTCACAGTTGGTTAAAGTTAGACAGTTATAGATGGAATATATGGTATATAGTTATAGATATATATATATGTATAGATATATATATATGTATATATAATATATCTATATATATATATATATATATATATATATATATTATAATATAATATATACACATCTCTTGGTGTATATCTCTTTAGAGCCCACCACCTTCTTCTCAGGATCACTCATCCTGCCCACACCGGCAAGTTCCAGGATTCATCAACCACTTACGGAACCTGTACATCTTTCAGTAATCTCGCCGGCTTTCTTTACATTTACTAAACAATTTATGATCGTACGAAACCATATGTTCCAAGGTTATTTTGTCCTCAACAACCTTGACGCTCATAAATGTTTAATATATGTAAACAAAGCCCGCCACGAAAGAAAAAAGATGCACAGGTTTCGCAAGGGGGTTGTGTTAATGCTCGATGAATTCTGAGAAAGTGTTTTTTCCCACTGAATACTCGTATCCCGACCTATATACAGCCCCCCCCCCCTACAATACCTAGCCTCGGCCAGCCGTCCACAATACCTAGCCTCGGCCAACCGTCCACAATTCCTAGCCTCGGCCAACCGTCCACAATACCTAGCCTCGGCCAGCCGTCCACAATACCTAGCCTCGGCCAGCCGTCCACAATTCCTAGTCTCGGCCAACCGTCCACAATACCTAGCCTCGGCCAGCCGTCCACAATACCTAGCCTCGGCCAGACCCCACAATACCTAGCCTCGGCCACCGTCCACATACCTAGCCTCGACCAGCGTCCACAATACCTAGCCTCGACCAGCCGTCCACAATTCCTAGCTCGGCCAACCGTCCACAATACCTAGCCTCGGCAGCCGTCCACAATACCTAGCCTCGGCCAGACCCCCACAATACCTAGCCTCGGCCAGACCCCCACAATACCTAGCCTCGACCAGCCGTCCACAATACCTAGCCTCGACCAGCCGTCCACAATACCTAGCCTCGACCAGCCGTCCACATACCTAGCCTCGACCAACCGTCCACAATACCTAGCCTCGACCAGCCGTCCACAATAACTAGCCTCGGCCAACCGTCCACAATAACTAGCCTCGGCCAGCCGTCCACATACCTAGCGTCGGCCACCCGTCCACAATACCTAGCCTCGACCAGCCGTCCACAAGCAGG
Source organism: Procambarus virginalis (assembly GCA_020271785.1). Lineage (NCBI taxonomy): Eukaryota > Metazoa > Arthropoda > Malacostraca > Decapoda > Cambaridae > Procambarus > Procambarus virginalis. The sequence continues at coordinate 25,829,597 of WNGS01009202.1, forward strand.
TCCAGCTCGCGCGAACTCAATACAAGGGATTAGGAGCGCAAGTCTCATACCCAGTATCCTCCCCCCCCTCTCTAGTCTACAATCACAATCCCTAACCGGAGGTATTAGGTTGTACTGAAGGTGGGTGGGGGGGGGGGGGAGCAAGAAAGTGGGTGTATTCACTTAGTTGTGTTTGAAGGGTCGAGTACCTGTGCTCTGAAGCTCCGCCTTTCCACTTTTAGTTCAGTGCCGCGACTCTCACTCGTGTAGCTCACCGTATTTACATTTAGAGTTGTGCATCGAATTGGCTTCGACAACTCCATCAACTTGTCCGTTCCGCTCATTTGCGAGTCTTTGAAGGAAAGTTTCTTCTGGCATCTTTGTAACTCAATTGTGTTTCGGGGTGGGTGTGCGTGCGCGCACGCGCTTGACTATATATGTTTGCCGGAAACAAGATTTACTCTTGGACCCGCCTCTAGTATCCCTTGTAGTAAGGACCTGACTCCTGCCCTACCTGGCCCAGCTTGTACACTGGAGTATGGACCTGACTCCTGACCTACCGGTCCCAGCTTGTAACTGGAGTATGGACCTGACTCCGCCTTACCTGCCCCAGCTCGTACACTGGTCGCCACAACTTTCACCCGCATTACTCTCGTTCTCTTGCAGTATCCACGAAGCATTCTGGCTTTGTGCAGTACGTCTAAATATCGTGTATGCTGTGGTCATGTCTCCCTCTTTTTGGGTTCAGTGTATGTATAAGTGTAATATTCAGTGTACGTATTGTGCATATATTTGTATTTTGTAAATTTAAGCAATATGCTTGACCCCTCATGGTCCTGCCATTGAAGGGGGGGGGGGGCACTACCAAGTCGGCCCACCCCCATTTCATCTGGGGTATACTGGGGTATACTGCACACGCTCCACCTGCTCTACCTGTGATCAATTGCTCAGAACCACCAGTCAGAGTATTGAATTCAGTTTGTTTGAGATTTTGCAGATGACTGTCAATAGCTTCTAGTGCACTGGTTCCGAACCAGAGGGCCATGGCCCCCCTAGGAGGCACTTTTGCAATATGTAGGGTGCCATGAGTTGAGTCATTATGCCACTATGAGGCAGGGATATGATACCAGGGGTTATCTTGAGGTTATCTTGAGATGATTTCGGGGCTTTTTAGTGTCCCCGCGGCCCGGTCCTCGACCAGCCTCCACCCCCAGGAAGCAGCCCGTGACAGCTGACTAACACCCAGGTACCTATTTTACTGCTAGGTAAACAGGGGCATAGGGTGAAAGAAACTCTGCCCATTGTTTCTCGCCGGCGCCCGGGATCGAACCCAGGGCCACAGGATCACAAGTCCAGCGTGCTGTCCGCTCGGCCTACCAGCTCCCTAAGCCAGTATGACTATATAGCCCGTGGAAAGGCTATGAGGACAAGGGGCCTGATGTAAACTGTTTTGTGGCGCCTGACAGCTGGGTAGACAGCACTTCGGATTCGTGTCCTGAGGTTCCGGGTTCGATCCCCGGTGGAGGCGGAGACAAATGGGCAGAAATGTTTCTTTCACCCTGATGCCCCTGTTACCTAGCAGTAAATAGGTACCTGGGAGTTAGACAGCTGCTACGGGCTGCTTCCTGGGGTGGAGGCCTGGTCGAGGACCGGGCCACGGGGACACTAAGCCCCGAATCATCTCAAGATATCCTCAAGATAAGATGTAACGACAAGGAGCTTGGATGAGGATAATATCCCAAGGTTATTATTTTTATGAACAACTTCGTAGTTTTTCAAGGCTCATAAACTGTTTACTAAAGATAAGCAAACCTGGCTTGAGTGTTGAAAGATGCACGGGTTTCGTGCGGGTATTTAAGTGCTTGATAAAGTCTTGGAGGGTCTTTAGGTCTTTGCAGGAGGGTTTTCGGTGTGCTTGCATTGGTGACCCCCCCCCAAACAGGTAAAGCTCCCCCAAACAGGAAAANCTAGTCCTCTTTCTGTATTATACTATTTTAATTCCATTGTATTAAGGTAAGGCAGGACCTTACTCTTCACGGTAGGGTAAGGGCCTTACACCTTGCCCAAGTGGGCATGCCCACTTAGGGGCTGTTAGCCCCAAAGATCGAATAACAATGCATAAACAACAGGGCTCCATCAAAGAACATATAATCTCCTCACACAACCAGACCATCACCAGAGAAATCTTAACAAGCAACACAGAAATCAGCGATAGCAGGAGACTCGACATCAGTGAAGCGGTACACATCAAAAAGTCAACACCAGCAATTAACACACAGCTATATTCTACCCACTTCTAGACCCCGAATCAACATAGGAGCAAGAAGAGAAATACGCAATAATTCGTGTTCTGACTATGTA
>WNGS01009202.1:25834436-25835563 GCA_020271785.1 Procambarus virginalis
TACATACCAGTTGTGTTGCTCCTGGCAGTATGGGTTCGAGTCACTTCTGGGGTGTGAGTTTTCAGTTGCATATAGTCCTGGGGCCCATTCAGGCTTGTTCGCATTTGTGTTCCTCACGTGTTACCCCAAAAAAATGAGGTGATTTGATAAAATCCTATGCCCAAGATTACCATCCGAGTGCCGGCGGGGAAGTGGTTCAAATAGCTTCGGCTATCACTTCCTTTTGTCCAGTCGTGATGGTCAAGCGGATTAAGGCGTCCCTGTACATACCAGTTGCGTTGCTCCTGGCAGTATGGGTTCGAGTCACTTCTGGGGTGAGAGTTTTCAGTTGCATATAGTCCTGGGGACCATTCAGGTTTGTTCACATTTGTGTTCCTCACGTGTTGCCCCAAAAAATGAGGTGATTTGATAAAATGCTATGCCCAAGATTACCATCCGAGTGCCGGCGAGGAAGTGGTTCAAATAGCTTCGGCTATCACTTCCTTTTGTCCGGTCGTGATGGTCAAGCGGATTAAGGCGTCCCTGTACATACCAGTTGTGTTGCTCCGGGCAGTATGGGTTCGAGTCACTTCTGGGGTGTGAGTTTTCAGTTGCATATAGTCCTGGGGACCATTCAGGCTTGTTCTGGGGTGTGAGTTTTCAGTTGCATCTAGTCCTGGGGACCATTCAGGCTTGTTCGCATATATATATATATATATATATGTCGTACCTAGTAGCCAAAATGCACTTCTCAGCCTACTATGCAAGGCCCGATTTGCCTAATAAGCCAAGTTTTCATGAATTAATTATTTTCGACTACCTAACCTACCTAACCTAACCTAACTTTTTCGGCTACCTAACCTAACCTTACCTAACCTAACCTATAAAGATAGGTTAGGTTAGGTAGGGTTGGTTAGGTTCAGTCATATATCTACGTTAATTTTAACTCCAATTAAAAAAAATGACCTCATACATAATGAAATGGGTAGCTTTATCATTTCATAAGAAAAAAATTGTGAAAATAACATTAATGAGTATGTACTTTGAACATGTGTATAGAGTATGCACGTTATTCATACTTTGTTATGGGTATTGTTAACAGATGTTGTATTATTATTTAGTTCTTCATCGCCTTTAATAGTAACTAT
>WNGS01009202.1:25835588-25848253 GCA_020271785.1 Procambarus virginalis
TATTAATTCAGAAAATTTGGCTTATTAGGCAAAACGGGCCTTGCATAGTAGGCTGAGAAGTGCGTTCTGGCTACTAGGGTACGACATATATATATATATATATAATATATATATATATATATATATATATATATATATGAATATATATATATGATATATATATATATATATATATATATATAATCATATATATATATATATATATATATATATATATATATATATATATTATTAATCATTTCGCATATAGTCCTGGGGACCATTCAGCAGCTTGTTCGCATATATATATATATAATATATATATATATATATATATATATATATATATATATATATATATATATATATATATATCTATATATATATATATATATATATATATATATACTATATATATATATATATATATATATAATATATAAGCTATATATATTTATAAGTGTGACAGTGTCAGAACACGGAGGAAAATTGAAACCAGGAATTTCCTTAAATACTTTCGTATATTAATACATCTTCAGGAAGGAGTGGTTTTACAGGTCGAAGTACTGGACTTAAATAGGCAGGAGAGAATGGTGGAGTGAGGTGAGGTACCATAAGTGGACACAAATATGATCCGCACAAACAATGCAGAGGGCCTATTGGCCCATCTCGATGCAGCTCCCATTCATGACCACTGTCATGACACTCCCGTGGTCTAACAGTCATATATATATATATAGATAATATATAATATATATATATATAATATATATATATATATATATATATATATATAGATGAAATTTATGGTCTTTTTTTTTTTAAAGTCAATATATATATACTATATATATATACTATATATATATATATATATATATATATATATATATCATATATATATATATATATTATACTATATATATTGAAAAATATATATATATTGAAAATCAATTGAAAAATCAATTCTCCAAAATTCATTTTTATTTCTAGTCTGACGCGACGCCTGAACGCGTTTCGTAATAACGTATTACATTTTCAAAGACTTTGTTTACACACACACAACTGTAACCTGAAAAAAATTAACAGAGTTTTACTAATTCTAACGCTGTTGTTGTTGTTGGTATAGATTCAGCTACTCGTATCAAGTTCCAAGTAGCACGGGCACGGGCTATGGTGAGCCCGTAACTTACCTGGCACAGGAGCGGGGCAAGAAGCACGGGCTATGGTTAGCCTCGTGGAAGGGAGATGTCTTCCCGTTCTAACGCTGTTGTTATAGATTCAGCTACTCGGAACAAGTTCCAAGTAGCACGGGCTATGGTGTGCCCGTAACTTACCTGGCACAGGAGCTGGGCAAGAAGCACGGGCTATGGTGAGCCCGTAACTTACCTGGCACAGGAGCTGGGCAAGAAGCACGGGCTATGGTGAGCCTCGTGGACAGGAGGTGTCCTCCCGTGTATGATGCAGGGAGAGGAAGCACTTATATGGCCAGAGAGTGGGTGAAGTGGGAGGACAGGTGAGGTGTAAGTAAAGCATGATAAAAATAAACAAATCCAGAAGGGCGTGATGAGGGTTCGAACCTACGTCCAGGGTATCACGTTAGTGTGATTTCTGTCTCTGATAAAAATATATTTCATTTGTGTGGGCTATTTATTTTCAGCCAATTTATTTTGACTTATTCTCTGCGTTTGGTATAATATTTAACAAAAAAATCTTATGTATTCCTCTCATGGAGTGAGACTTTTAAGATATTCGAAATTGGATGGAGTTGAATTACAGTTCCTTGGCCCCAGCACCTCTTCCACTCACCCCTAGCAGCCTCCCTAAGTAATCTTGATAACTCTAACCTATGCTCCACCCTAATACCTATTTAAATAATATGTTACACCCGATATATATATATATATATATATATATATATATATATATATAGTATATCTATATATATATAGTATATATATATATATATGACAATGTCAGACCACGGAGGAAAAATGAAACAGGAATTTCTTAAGTACTTTCGTATATTAATACATCTTCAGAAGGAGTGGCCACTCCTTCTGAAGATGTATTAATATACGAAAAGTACTTAAGGAAATTCCTGTTTCATTTTTCCCTCCGTGGTCTGACATTGTCACATTTTTTATCACGTGTTTATTTTCGTGATATACACACACACACACACACACACATATATATATATATATATAGTATATATATATATATATAATATATATATATATATATATATATAGAGAGATATATATATATATATATATATATATATATTATATATATATATATATATATATATATATATATTCCGATCAAAATGATCCACCTCCGCCACTCAGACTCAATCTTGGTTCATCAAGTTCTTCACAGTGTGAATCTGTACGGCGATAATGATCTCGAGGATGTACCGTGAAGTTAAGGACTTACATTTCTGCCCGTTCCGGCCCCTCATTCTCGTGTTTTTCACCCACGTAGTAGTGAGAGGGAGGGAGAGGGGGAGCAGATGAGGATATAGAGCGAGGTTGTAAATACCCTCTGATGTGTACCTTCCTAAACCTGGATATCATTACTGTCAGAGAGAGAGAGAGGGTCACGCCCAAGATTATGCATTCCCCCGCGCTAGGAAGGTTTGTTTCCTCTACCTTTCAGAGGGCTCTGTGGCCGATCCGTCTGGCCGGCCAAGCACTGATATGAGAATCGGAATTTATGAATAACTGCACATGTCTGACATATACACCTTCCAGACGTACGTTGTATTATTAGGCTCGAATAGTTTTATGTATGAATTATTTTTCCATTCATTTTTATCTTTCATTAGTTTTATCGTATTTCTTGTAGACACGTTTGTCTTCGCCAGCATTCTGTTTGATCTTGCTATCTTTACTGCTTCTTCGTCCTCTTCATTCTTCTCCATACTTTAATCGTGTTTAAAATTGATTATACATTCCTGCAATAAAACCGGCAGCAATCAATAATACACATACACTAAGAACGAAAGAATACAAGACCGTCCAGAGCTGCAATTGGCCCATACGTGGCGGTAATACGTATATCCATCCAAGCTCATTCGTCTATCCTACGCTTGAAACACTCCAGCCAGCCCACATCTATGATGTTTATCCGGTAATTTGTTTTATAACGTTTGAACCCCCATATTCGAACACACGACTGCGGTTCACAGCATGAAAACACTCCGCTTGCATGTCAATATATACGACCCCGATATTGCCACTCCATTAATTCACTTCGTCGGAACAGCGATAACGTGTCGCTCGAGATATCGTAATATTTAAATCCTGAGCAAGGAGGCGAGAGGCGTCTGGTTCTTCAGTGCGGGGACCAGCTCCTCCAGGCACGGTACACTGGCCTCACGTCGCCTCCATCATGGTGTGGCCAGGGTGTAAGCCAGACCATTATCGCTGGTGACAGCCTGGAAACGCTTCCATTGTTTGCTTCGGCTCGCTTACCCAGAGGTGTGTGTGTGTGTGTGTGTGTGTGGTGTGTGTGTGTGTGTGTGTGTGTGTGTGGTGTGTGTGTTGTGTGTGTGTGTGTGTGTGGCTCTCTCTTGCTTATATATTTATTTGAGAGTGTTCGTGTAGGGATCGTGAATGTAACCTGCCGAGGGGAGTGTTTTTGTTTGAGATTATTCGTGTAGGGATCGTGAAATACAATCTCCCAAGTCCGGGTGAGGGGTGTTTCTGGGGCGTGTGCTCATTTGATGCTAACTCACTCAGGCAACACCTAAACATTCTCCCGCTTGTAATTTGTTAGTGACTTGCCTGAAACGTGGTCTCAACCCACCTGTGCTCTGTAGAAATGCTTGACAATATTAGTATATTTTTAAGTCTGTCACATGACTTATGATCCTGTTGGCGGTAAATATGACTGACTTACATACGTTTTGTCAGGAAAGAAAACAAATAAATATAGGCCCGTTGTTGGAAGGATGTATACACCGAAATGTGTATATCATGGCACCCGACAGCTGGGTGGACAGCGCTTCGGATTCGTAGTTCCTGATCCTGATCGAACCCGGATCCTGAGGTTCCTGGTTCGATCCCCGGTGGAAGGCGGAAACAAATGGACAAAATGTTTCTTTCACCTTGATGCCTTCCTGTTACCTAGCGGTAAAATAGGTACCTGGGAGTTAGACAGCTGCTACGGGCTGCTTCCTGGGGGTGGAGGCCTGGTCGAGGACCGGGCCGCGGGGACACTAAGCCTCGAAATCATCTCAAGATAACCTCAAGGTAACCTGGTCAGGGTGTGTATGCACTCAGAGGTTTATTCTACCCAACACTACCTCAGGATGTAAAAAGGAAAGGAAACTATCAGGGGGGAAAGCACCAAGCCATTACGACTATATTGCACTTGGAAGGAGTCAGGATAAGGATTTGGGATGGGATGGGACGGGGGGGGGGGGAGGAATGGTGCCCAACCACTTGGACGGTCGGGGATTGAACGCCGATCTGCATGCAGCGAGACCGTCGCTCTTTCCATAGGTAGACAGGGAAAGAGCCGCCTGAGCAGCACACACGTGCACACTGCACGCGTCCACCTCTGCTACCTGCGCCTTCAAATCCATCCTCAAAGCTACTGTACCAATCCGTCATTGCTTGCTCCGCGGAACCTGTGGGTAAGCATTTCGACCCAAGACTAATTTCAATTTTATTTTTGCATTATCTGTTAAAAACAGAAAATGGGTGTTGCTAGTAAGTAATTATCAAAAGAAGGCACCAACCCAGGAAGGCTATCACTGGGTGTTGCTAACATACTGATCTATATAGACATGTAAAACCGAGCGTCTCAGAGGAGGAGGCATCACTTGAGCAGAGACATGTGCATCTCTTATCCTTGGAGAGATCTTGACGCACAAGCAAAGAAGAACTAAGAACACAAAAATAATAGATACATTTAAGAGAGTCTTTATAAGAGTGTTGGTTTCTGCTTCAATGGAGATGGGGTAAGGTTCTTTTTGTAAAGGAGCGGCTCTTGTATAAATATTGGCTATTGGTTCTCCTAGTGTGGTAGAGGCTCTTCTCTGAAGGTAGAGGCTCTTCTCTGAAGGTAGAGGCTCTTCTCTGAAGGTAGAGGCTCTTCTCTGAAGGTAGAGGCTCTTCTCTGAAGGTAGAGGCTCTTCTCTGAAGGTAGAGGCTCTTCTCTGAAGGTAGAGGCTCTTCTCTGAAGGTAGAGGCTCTTCTCTGAAGGTAGAGGCTCTTCTCTGAAGGTAGAGGCTCTTCTAGGAAGGTAGAGGCTCTTCTAGGAAGGTAGAGGTTCTTCTAGGAAGATAGAGGCTCTTCTAGGAAGGTAGAGGCTCTTCTAGGAAGGTAGAGGCTCTTCTAGGAAGGTAGAGGCTCTTCTCTGAAGGTAGAGGCTCTTCTCTGAAGGTAGAGGCTCTTCTCTGAAGGTAGAGGCTCTTCTAGGAAGGTAGAGGCTCTTCTAGGAAGGTAGAGGCTCTTCTAGGAAGGTAGAGGCTCTTCTAGGAAGGTAGAGGCTCTTCTAGGAACATAGAGGCTCTTCTAGGAAGGTAGAGGTTCTTCTAGGAAGATAGAGGCTCTTCTAGGAAGGTAGAGGCTCTTCTAGGAAGTCAAGATTCTTCTGTGAAGATGTGCAATATTTGCTTTCACCGACCACAGTTGCGTGCAGCGTCACTAATTTGCATAAGGCGGACGGCTCAACTTAAGCCATCAACATCCAGCAAATTACGAGAGCACTGCTTACGAGACCAGACGAGCACCCTGAGAGGAGTGAGGCATCCTCTGTGGGGACTCCGCTCTCACACAGGTGTTCCGAGCCTTATGATCCTCTGGCCTAAAAGAGCACCTTCAAGGACTTCTCTTGGGTTTTTCGTCAGTAATTTGTTTATTTTGTTCCAGGTTTCAAGGGTGTTGATGACACAAGAGGTAATTAAATTTTTAGCGCAAATAGGAGTAGCAGTCCTTGGGGTACACACAGCTCAGTGGCAGCTCTGAGGAGGACTTGGAGGTTGCTGGCTGTATACAAGTACTGATGTTGCCTTTGTACAGGTGATGTGAGTGGGATAGTCGTGTGAGAGTATGAGTGGATAGTCGTGTGTGAGTATGAGTGGGATAGTCGTGTGAGAGTGTGAGTGGGATAGTCGTGTGTGAGTATGAGTGGGATAGTCGTGTGAGAGTGGTGAGTGGGATAGTCGTGTGAGAGTGTGAGTGGGATAGTCGTGTGAGAGTGTGAGTGGGATAGTCGTGTGAGAGTGTGAGTGGGATAGTCGTGTGAGAGTGTGAGTGGGATAGTCGTGTGAGAGTGTGAGTGGGATAGTCGTGTGTGAGAGTGTGAGTGGGATAGTCGTGTGAGAGTGTGAGTGGGATAGTCGTGTGAGAGTGTGAGTGGATAGTCGTGTGAGAGTGTGAGTGGGATAGTGGTGCGAGAGCTAACCTCTATGGTGTCACGAGAGACTGGCCACTCTTGCCATCATGGGAGCCTGGGGGGAGAAAACGTTCAGCATCCATCACTTGTTGAATCATGCAACATTTTGTTACCACATAAAACAATAACTAATCAGCAAATTTCATTATTATTCAGCATGTCAAAGTGCGTGATAAAACATCTCTTGTCATTTCAGACAACCTTTTCAAACTTGACAATGTTATGCCCCCACTGAGGAACCAAAACCTAACTTAACAATGATTCGACAATCAATCATTAACTCAGCTTTCCTGTCGCTGCCAATATGCAGAGGTATACACAAGAGTGCCACTGGCACTGTCAATGGGACAGGCAATTATCATGGAAATATAAACACCCAAATGACTCATGAACATCAACACAACATCAGATGGGGTACACTGCATGTTAGGTGTATGTAAACAAACATTCACTAATGACAGGTGTAAGAAAGTGGTACTAACCACACAGGTAAACACACGTGCCACCGTAGAGCCTGTCTTTACTTGAGTGCCCCCTTAACACCTGTTGCAGATGTTGACAAGATGAGAACTTAAGGGTTGATCACCGTAAGGGCTGGCTGCCCTTACCACCGCCGCACGGGGGTAGCTATTGGGAGATGAGATTGAGAAAAAAATGAGTAAATTATGACTGCATTGTAAGAAATATTTGGCAAAATTAAGTTTGGTATTTATAGATAACTGAGTAAAGAGCTTTCTGATGAGAGGTGCGGGGATGAGTGCACTAGCTTCAGGCATAACAAACACACTAGAGTGCGTTTGGAAAGTTATTTTTAACTGAAACATAGAACACCAGAGTGCATAAGGTCAAGTGTGTGTGTTCACTTGAAATATAACACCAGAGTGCATTAGGAAAGTGTCTTCACCTGAAATAACAAACTAGAGTGCATTAGGAAACTTCTTTTTTCCTGGAACAACACCCTCGAGTGCATCAAGAAAGTGTCTTCACCTGAAACAACAAACACCCCAGAGTGCATTACATTGAGTGTGCTTGCAGGAGACAAAATACACACCACCAGAGTGAACAAGGAAGTGTGTGTTCCACCGAAGCACACAAACACACTATATCTCACAAGCCACGTCAGTTTTTAGAACATTTATATTGGCGTATATTTCAGCAAAATATTGTTTAAATATCACCAACATAGACGAAATGCAAAAGAAAGCTTTATATTGATATATTGAAATTGAGTGCGCTGGCCACGTAGGTGTGGAAGCAAATGAGACTAGTCCTTGAAGTGGTGTTCGGAAGGCTCATTTTCCCATTCACACCTTCGACTGCACATTGAGTCCAACTTAATTCCGGGAACTACCCAGGTTCCTATACCCTTCTTCCCCCCCCCCCCACCACCTGTTTACACCTACACTTTTGCTTACATCTGGCACACTCCTGCCTACACCTGGTACACTTATACATACACCTCGAGTATATAGTCTAGGAAAGCTGAATATACCAGACACACGATCTTGGTATCACACAGCTGGTTCTTGACACACACTGTGTAACCCTTCATATAGTCTAGGGGCAGCTGTATAAATGTCCAGGTACCTTAGTATCACATAGCTGGTTCTTGACACACACTGTAACCCTTCATATAGTCTAGAGCAGCTGTATAAATGTCCAGGTACCTTAGTATAACATAGCTAGATCTTGACACACACTGTAACCCTTCATATAGTCTAGAGCAGCTGTATAAAGGACCAGGTAACTAAATATGTTAATTACTTGAATACAGTATTGTTTTGGTAGCTAGTTGGTAGAGTCTTCCGAGAAGAAGAGAAATGTCAGAATCGCTTGCTGACACACCGATGCCTTCAACAAAGGATGAACAAGACTAAGAGTCCTTGTTACATGACTCTTAAGAGTGTAACTCATACTGGCTTAGCGCTCTCTCCTGTTGATTACTTTAGTAATAGCTCTGTCCTGATATTGACTTTAATAGTGGCTCTCTCCTTGTGATTACTCTAAAGCGTAACATGTTCAATTGTCGACGGAACTACGACGTTGCTAGAATGATGGTGTTAGGTCGTAACATCTTCTAACAAGCAGTAACAAGTATCTAGCAAGTTGTAACAACTTTCTAACACGTCATAAATACACACAGAGATCACAGTAACGTGATGCATCAAATGAACATATGCACAAGGGCCGTGACGAGGATTCGAACCTGCGTCCGAGATCATGTTAACCCCTGTCGTCGCTCAGTCGATTAAGGCAGTGTCTGGGTTGCTCCCGGACGCAGGTTCGAATCCTCGTCACGGCCCTTGTGGATTTGTTTATTTACGTCATAAATACTTCATAACAAGATGTGACAGCTTTGTAACACGTTGTAATGAGGTAACAATATGGACCGTTACGTTGTGTGTCTGCAACGTGTCACTACTAGGCCATAAGTAGCCCCTCATAAAGTTGAACAAATAGACAGGGAGCTGGTCGGCCGAGCGGACAGCACGCTGGACTTGTGATCCTGTGGTCCTGGGTTCGATCCCAGGCGCCGGCGAGAAACATTGGGCAGAGTTTCTTTCACCCTATGCCCCTGTTACCTAGCAGTAAAATAGGTACCTGGGTGTTAGTCAGCTGTCACGGGCTGCTTCCTGGGGGTGGAGGCCTGGTCGAGGACAGGGCCGCGGGGACACTAAAAAGCCCCGAAATCATCTCAAGATAACTCAAGATAACATATATAATATTATAAACATACTGTATACATGTGCAGGCGATGAGTCACAATAACGTGGCTGAAGTATGTTGACCAGACCACACACTAGAAGGTGAAGGGACGACGATGTTTCGGTCCGTCCTGGACCATTCTCAAGTCGATTCTCACAATCGACTTGAGAATGGTCCAGGACGGACCGAAACGTCGTCGTCCCTTCACCTTCTAGTGTGTGGTCAGGTCAACATACTGTATACATATTATATATACATACATATAATGCTATAATTATATTCATAATATTATAAGTAGTAAAATTACTGAAGTCAACAAGGGATAAATCGACAATAAATCACAAATAGGGGAACAGACAACTTCTACGCCACAAACCCAACGTATTGGTGACAGGATGAACAACCCAGCGGGTTTTCTTCCTATTGGGGAGTGTTGTACATGCTGCTATGACGGTGTGTCCACTCACAGGATGAGTGGCGCTGCCCAATACTGTCACTATGGCGGTGTGTCCACTCACAGGATGAGTGGCGCTGCCCAATACTGTCACTATGGCGGTATGTCCACTCACAGGATGAGTGGCGCTGCCCAATACTGTCACTATGGCGGTGTGTCCACTCACAGGATGAGTGGCGCTGCCCAATGCTGTCACTATGGCGGTGTGTCCACTCACAAGATGAGTGGCGCTGCCCAATACTGTCACTATGGCGGTGTGTCCTCTCACAGGATGAGTGGCGCTGCCCAATACTGTCACTATGGCGGTATGTCCACTCACAGGATGAGTGGCGCTGCCCAATACTGTCACTATGGCGGTGTGTCCACTCACAGGATGAGTGGCGCTGCCCAATACTGTCACTATGGCGGTATGTCCACTCACAGGATGAGTGGCGCTGCCCAATACTGTCACTATGGCGGTGTGTCCACTCACAGGATGAGTGGCGCTGCCCAATACTGTCACTATGGCGGTGTGTCCACTCACAAGATGAGTGGCGCTGCCCAATACTGTCACTATGGCGGTGTGTCCACCACTCACAGGATGAGTGGCGCTGCCCAATACTGTCACTATGGCGGTATGTCCACTCACAGGATGAGTGGCGCTGCCCAATACTGTCACTATGGCGGTGTGTCCACTCACAGGATGAGTGGCGCTGCCCAATACTGTCACTATGGCGGTGTGTCCACTCACAGGATGAGTGGCGCTGCCCAATACTGTCACTATGGCGGTGTGTCCACTCACAGGATGAGTGGCGCTACCCAATACTGTCACTATGGCGGTGTGTTCACTCACAGGATGAGTGGCGCTGCCCAATACTGTCACTATGGCGGTGTGTCCACTCACAAGATGAGTGGCGCTACCCAATACTGTCACTATGGCGGTGTGTCACTCACAGGATGAGTGGCGCTGCCCAATACTGTCACTATGGCGGTGTGTCCACTCACAGGATGAGTGGCGCTGTCAATACTGTCACTATGACGGTGTGTCCACTCACAGGATGAGTGGCGCTGCCCAATAACTCGCCCCTCGGGGCAAATTTAATTTTTTTTTTTAAACCCAACGTGGAGGCGTGTGGAGGGTGCTTCAAGCCACTTCGAAGAGTGTTGTAGGGACTACATGTAACATTGTAACACAGATTTCACCTGAGTTGTACAGAATTACGTACACACTATGCAGACAGACAAGGTACCTACTGGATCTGTCAGTAGGTATGATAGGTAAGTATGAGAGTAGGTAGGTATGATAGGGAACTGCCAGTAGGTATGTCTGGATCTGACATTCGATTCTCCTCCTCTGCAAGAAGGAAAATCGAATTGTAAAAGTGACAGCATTGCGCCTGGTTCCCGAAAAGCTTGAAGTATCCCTTGTACAAATATCACAAACGTTTACGACTAACTAATCATACTTTAGTGTTTCGTAAACACGAATCCTTTTGTTTTTACCAGACAAAAGAGAACGAGTGAGTTAAATGACTTGTTTAGAATATATATTTGACAGGTATTTGACAAGAAAAATGAAGCCTAGATAAACAAATATATGCATGTCTGAGAGTGAATATATAATGAGGAAATTCGGATAGCTGATGGCTCCGTCACTGGGGAGAAGATATATGTGCTGATGCAGCCAGGAGCGGAACAGTGAAGTTAGAATATCATTTGTGTGTGTGTGTACTCACCTAATTGTACTCACCTAATTGTGCTTGCGGGGGTTGAGCTTTGGCTCTTTGGTCCCGCCTCTCAACTGTCAATCAACTGGTGTACAGGTTCCTGAGCCTACTGGGCTCTATCATATCTACATTGAAACTGTGTATGGAGTCAGCCTCCACCACATCACTGCCTAATGCATTCCATTCGTTAAACTACTCTGACACTGAAAAAGTTCTTCTAACGTCTCTGTGGCTCATGTGGGTACTCAGTTTCCACCTGTGTCCCCTTGTTCGCGTCCCACCAGTGTTGAATAGTTTATCCTTGTTTACCCGGTCGATTCCTCTGAGGATTTTGTAGGTTGTGATCATGTCTCCCTTACTCTTCTGTCTTCCAGTGTCGTAAGGTGCATTTCCCGCAGCCTTTCCTCGTAACTCATGCCTCTTAGTTCTGGGACTAGTCTAGTGGCATACCTTTGGACTTTTCCAGCTTCGTCTTGTGCTTGATAAGGTACGGGTCCATGCTGGGCCGCATACTCCAGGATTGGTCTTACATATGTGGTGTACAAGATTCTGAATGATTCCTTACACAGGTTCCTGAACGCTGTTCTGATGTTAGCCAGCCTCGCATATGCCGCAGACGTTATTCTTTTATGTGGGCTTCAGGAGACAGGTTTGGTGTGATATCAACTCCTAGATCTTTCTCTCTGTCCGTTTCATTAAGTACTTCATCTCCTATTCTGTATCCTGTGTCTGGCCTCCTGTTTCCACTGCCTAGTTTCATTACTTGCATTTACTCGGGTTGAACTTCAACAGCCATTTGTTGGACCATTCACTCAGTCTGTCTAGGTCATCTTGTAGCCTCCTACTATCGTCCTCCGTTTCAATCCTCTCTTAATTTTTGCATCATCGGCAAACATTGAGAGAAACGATTCTATACCTCTGGGAGATCATTTACATATATCAGAAACAGTATAGGTCCAAGGACTGACCCCTGCGGGACTCCACTCGTAACGTCTCGCCAATCTGAGACCTCACCCCTCACACTGACTCGTTGTCTCCTTGCTTAGGTATCCTGTATCCAACGGAGTACCTTCCCTTCACTCCAGCCTGCATCTCCAGCTTTTTCACTAGCCTCTTGTGTGGCACTGTATCAAAGGCTTCTGACAATCCAAAATATGCAGTCTGCCCACCCTTCTCTTTCTTGCCTTATTTTTGTTGCCTGGTCGTAGAATTCAAGTAACCCTGTGAGGCAGGACCTGCCATCCCTGAATCCATGTGGTGCTGTGTTACAAAGTTCTTTCGCTCCAGGTGCTCCACTAGCTTTCTTCGCACAATCTTCTCCATCAGCTTGCATGGTATGCAGGTTAGGGACACTGGCCTGTAATTCAGTGCCTCCTGTCTATCCCTTTCTTGTATATCGGGACCTATAT
>WNGS01009202.1:25857511-25875015 GCA_020271785.1 Procambarus virginalis
TGTGTTGTTTATGTAGGTGAGGTTTATATGGGGTCATCCTACTGTGTATATAGGATCAGCCTCTTATTTACATAGGCTCATGCTGCTGTTTATATGGGATCATTGTGCGGTTTATATAGGCTCATGCTTCTGGTTATGTAGGATTTTGCTGCTATTGTTTATAGAGGACTAGATGTGGTACCCGGCTGTGCTCGGGTCTTCTCCCCACCACCTTCTTTCCCCTCTTCCTCTATCCTCCTCCCCCTCTCTCTCTCTCTCTCTGTCTCTCAGAAACCCCCTTTATTACTTTTTATTATTATTAATACATGAGGTACATCTGCATTAGTGCAGCTGCCCTAGACTATATGAAGTGGAGTACAGTGTGTCAAAAAAGCTATCTAGGTGATGCTAAAAAATCCCCATCACACAGGATGGTTAGTCATACAGAGGCATGTGATAGGCAGTCTGCACTGGCAGACTCCGGAAGCATTTTGAGGATATCATTAACACAAGATTGAATAAGGCAGCAGTGGTAATAAAGGTCCCCATCTCGCAGGATGGTTAGTCATACAGGGCCATATGTTTAGTAGCCTGCACTGGCAAATTTTGGGTACACTGTGAGGATATCTTCAAGAATACGAGAGTGAATAAAGTAATTGCAAAGCTCCAGGTACCTCATGCCAACTGGTCTGAAAGGTCTAATAACTGGGCATTCAGTGATGTAGTGCGGGAGATCGTGCCACAGTTCCTGCTCACAGAGTTTGCAACTGGAGTGCTCAGGATTGGGAGATCCGTCACCTGCAGCCACCTGCCACAGGTAACGGTATCCCAACCTGATCCTTGCAACCACTGTGTCGCACAGTCTGGTGGACGTTTTGTGCTACCCATATATATAGGTTTAAGATCTGAACAGATCATAGCTTTTTATACTAGTACTCTCAGGTCGTTGGGAGTCAGTAATTTCTTTATTACGAAGTAAGGTAACTGCTGAATAAATCTATGGGAAACAACAAATATTTCAGACCTATCATGGAAAAAGCCCGGGGAAGTTGGGGGGGGGGGAAGTGTTCTATGCCTATATTTCTTAAGCCATTTTTCTTGAACCGACACCGACTGGCCTATGACAATCCCCTACCCAACATGGGTCATCTTGGAAGGTTGGGTGAGGCTATTCCCAAGCGTTTGGCCTGCAACCTCGGACAAACATTATGCAACCGAGTTTGCAACCTCGGAGACATTATATTTTCTAGGTATAGATTCTGAAGCTGCCGTAAATTAGACGGGAGGGCTGGTGTAAGGTGGGACGGAGGTGTAGACAGGATGCTGGACTCCCTGACTGCGGCGGAGACACGTCTGTCTATGCCCTCAGCCTGTCGGCCTGTTGCCTGCAGTTCGATTTCTCTAGTTGTCTCTCCGTACAAAATGGCAACTGTTCTGTCTAACAAGGGACGTACGAACCCAAGCAGCCCACCCAACCTGTCGTGACAGATGGACGGATAACGTCAGTATTCTGCTGCTTTAATAAAAAAACTAATACTTTGTATTTTTAACGGTTTGGTCGATAAACTAAAAATGAGTTTATAGTTGTGAGGACGAGTTGGTCCAGAGGGACGAGTTGGTCCAGAGGGACGAGTTGGTCCAGAGGGACGAGTTGGTCCAGAGGGACGAGTTGGTCCAGAGGAACGTGTTGGTCCAGAGGGACGTGTTGGTCCAGAGGGACGTGTTGGTCCAGAGAGACGAGTTGGTCCAGAGGGACGAGTTGGTCCAGAGGGACGTGTTGGTCCAGAGGGACGAGTTGGTCCAGAGGGACGTGTTGGTCCAGAGGGACGAGTTGGTCCAGAGGGACGAGTTGGTCCAGAGGGACGAGTTGGTCCAGAGGGACGAGTTGGTCCAGAGGGACGAGTTGGTCCAGAGGGACGAGTTGGTCCAGAGGGACGAGTTGGTCCAGAGGGACGAGTTGGTCCAGAGGGACGAGTTGGTCGAGAGGGACGAGGTATGAGGACCTGTTGGTCCAGAAAGACGAGGTATGAGGACCTGTTAGTCCAGAGAGACGAGGTATGAGGACCTGTTGGTCCAGAGGGACGAGGTATGAGGACCTGTTGGTCCAGAGGGACGAGTTGGTCCAGAGAGACGAGGTATGAGGACCTGTTGGTCCAGAGAGACTCACAGCCACTCCCCATGACTGAGAACAGCGTTAACATGAAGTAATTGCAAGCGGTTTTGCACGCGGTGATTTTAATTAATGTGTCGGCTTGACGAATTTTTGCTTTTAATTCTTTACAAGTTTTATAATTTATTATTGGCTCAAAGGTACCCAAAAAAAGGTTCCCCCCGTCATGCTTGTCCGCAGACGCATGTCTTTTATACTTTACAATCATGAACTGAATGTTCTCAAATTTAAATTGGTGTTATTAAATAATGTAATTTCTTGAATAGATAGGTTAGGCTGGGCGTTCTGAATCTGTTGGTAATTTACCTACTGTAAATGTAAATAATTACTAACTGCATCAAAACATCTTTAATCTATCTCCCCTACCTTGAGGTGCTTCCGGGGCTTAGCGTCCCCGCGGCCCGGTCGTCGACCAGGCCTCCTGGTGGAAGATCTGTGAAAAACTCTAATCCTTTGGTTTATTTTCAGGAGAATTTAGCTTCGTTCGGCAGTTATCTGCGAGAGGCGACAAAGTTGTGGCACAGTATTAGTATTCTGGGTGGTGGCATCGAACCAGCGTCCCAGATCACCACAGACGAACGCTATTCCGATGTAATTGATTTAATTGTATATATTAGTATTCAACCGGTAAGCCTTCTAATGTAGAGCCAAGTACTCCAATAACCTCATCACGTACTGTAACATACGGCTGTCGTAGGTCTTTGATAATCATTCTTCCCCCAGAATAATATTTCAAGCAGAATGATCAACATCAGCAATATTGAGCTGATCTATAATGCCATTGTTTACCTAGGTACACTAATTTCAATTGTCAACACTGAACCTTCAATAAGTAAACCTTTCCTTATTAAGGGCTTCCTTTCCTTCCCCTGAACCATCCAGTGAATATGTAATGTCTCCGAGCACCATCTACATAGTTACTTATTTACGATCGTTAACGTGTGTGTGTATTAGGAACAATGTAGGGCACGGAGCGGCCTTCTTTGGCTCATCGCTTGTGAGTTCCTCCCGGGTTAAGAGGGGCCTGATAGCTGAGTGGACAGCGCTTCGGATTCGTAGTCCTGAGGTTCCGGGTTCGATCACCGGTGGAGGCGGAAACAAATGGGTAGAGTTTCTTTCACCCTAATGCAACTGTTCATCTAGAAGTAAATAGGTACCTGGGAGCTAGACAGCTGCTTCGGGCTGCTTCCTGGGGGGGGCGGGGTGTAACAAAAAAGGAGGCCTAGTCGAAGACCGGGCCGCGGGGACGCTAAGCCCCCGAAATCATCTCAAGATAACCTCAATTGTTGATTATATCTGTTAACATGACGATATCGAATCAGGTGGCCTCCGATGCTATCTGCGTCAACATATATAATCAATATTGAATGTGAAAAGGGTGAAGAAAGCCTTGACGTAGATCAGAATAAAATGTACCGCCGTGTTATCTCTGTCCATTGCTTCAAGATGATTACAGATTCAATTTGCGATTATTGCTTCATGCAGCTTCTTGCAAGATGCACTCCCCAGTAGCGAGGATAACAACATTTTATTTATTGCACCCACCAGTGAGGCCTGCATCTTATATGTCAAGGAAGAAGGAGGGAGTAAAATACCTCCAGATAACTGTTGTTGTTTAAGATTCGCTACCTGGAACAAAAAGCTCCAGGTAGCACGGGCTATGGTGAGCCCGTAGTTCTATATATACCAGATAACTTAGTGTGGCTCCTGAGGGAAGGTTTAACGTCACTGGGGTACGAGTTAGGTACCTCTGAGAGCCTTAATGTGAATATCCTTGGCCAGGTTGGTAGGATACCATAAGCTCATTGAAGTGCGAACTAGCACAAATAACGGTACTAGGTCTAAGAGACCCAACAAGTGAGAAGGAATGTTCAGTCAATTCAATTTCAACAATAAGAGGATCGACTGGGAAAAAATAAATGTAGACCTTTCAACCATTCAATGGGAGACGGTCTTAAGCGACAAAACTCCCACACAGGGAATAGCTCAACTGACAGCTGAAGCTTACAAGGTCTGCTTGAGGCACGTGCAGAAAGAGGACCACTCTAGAAAGAGAACGCAGACGACTGTACAGGAGAAGGAAAAAATAACGGAAATGCTTAGGCAGACACAACTATTACAAACAAGGAAAATAAATCTAAACAGGGAGATCGAAGAAATAGAACAAACGTTGAAGCGATCATACGAGGCTGAGGAAATGTAATTGGAACAGAAAGCTATACAAGAGATAAAAAAAATCCAAAATATTTTTTCACATATGCAAAGTCAAAATCAAAAACCTCGACCAGTATTGGACCTTTAATTACAACTGAAGGTACGTACACAGAGGACAACAAAGAAATTAGTGAAATTCTAAGAAGCCAGTATGAGGCTATGTTTAGCACACCAATAAACAACATGAAAGTTGATGACCCAGACAGCTTCTTTATGAATGACATTCAAGCTCTGCAGATAATATAACGGATATTACCACAAACTCGGAAGACTTTGAAAGAGAAATTGACAATATGCCCATGCACTCAGCTCCTGGGCCTGACTCATGGAATTCAATATTCATAAAGAAATGTAAAGTACCAGTAGCGAGAGCACTCAGCGTAATATGGAGAAAGAGCCTGGATACAGGGGAGATACCAGCAGCACTTAAATCTGCAGATATAGCTCCTTTGTATAAGGGAGGTAGTAAAGCCTTGGCTAAAAATTATAGGCCAATTGCACTAACATCACACATAATAAAAGTGTTTGAAAGAGTGATTAGGAATCAAATTTCTAGTTTTAAGGAAAACAATGAATTGCACAACCCAGGACAACATGGATTTAGAGCGGGCAGATCCTGTCTGTCACAATTACTCAACCACTAGGACAAAATCACAGAAGCTCTAGAAGAAAAGCAAAATGCAGATGTAGTATACACAGACTTTGCAAAGGCATTCGACAAATGTGATCATGGAGTGATTGCACACAAAATGGGGTAAATGGGAATAACTGGTAAAGTAGGACGCTGGATACTCAATTTCCTGTCGAACAGAACACAAATAGTAACAGTCAATCAAATAAAATCAAGTCCGAGCGCAGTTAAAAGCTCCGTACCTCAAGGTACAGTCCTTGCACCTCTGCTGTTCCTTATTCTCATATCAGATATAGATAAAAATACAAGTCACAGCTTCGTGTCATCCTTCGCAGACGACACAAAAATCAGCATGAAAATTACCTCTGCTGAAGACATGGAAAAATTGCAAGCAGATATCAACAAAGTTTTCGATTGGGCAGCAGAAAATAACACGATGTTTAACAGCGATAAATTCCAGGTACTCAGGTACGGCAAAAATGAGGATCTGAAACATAATACAGGGTACAAAACACAATCGAATCTGCCCATAATAGGTAAACAGCATGTAAAGGATTTGGGAATAATGATGTCCGACGACCTAACGTTTAAGGAGCAAAACCAAGCAAATATTGCGTCAGAAAGAAAAATGATCGGATGGATTACGAGAACGTTCAAGTCCAGGGATCCCATCACGATGGTTGTACTCTTCAAGTCACTTGTGCTGTCCCGTCTTGAGTACTGCTCAGTACTCACTTCCCCCTTCAGAGCAGGACAGATTGCTGAAATAGAGGGAATACAGAGAACATATACGGCACGCATAGACGAGATAAAGCACCTAAATTATTGGGATCTTTTCAAAGCTCTCCAAATGTACTCACTAGAAAGGAGACGAGAGAGATACCAAATAATATACACATGGAAAATACTGGAAGGCCAGGTCCCTAATCTACACAGTAAAATAACAACGTAATGGAGTGAACGACATGGAAGAAAATGCAGAAAAGAACCAGTGAAGAGCAGAGGTGCCATAGGCACAATCAGAGAACACTGTATAAACATCAGAGGTCCGCGGTAGTTCAACGTCCTACCAGCGAGCATCAGAAATATTGCCGGAACAACCGTGGACATCTTCAAGAGAAAACTAGACTGTTTCCTAAAAGAAGTTCCGGACCAACCGGGCTGTTGTGGGTATGAAAGCCTGCGAGCCGCTCCAAGCAACAGCCTGGTGGACCAAACTCTCACAAGTCAAGCCTGGCCTCGGGCCGGTTTGGGGAGTAGAAGAACTCCCAGAACCCCATCAAGCAGGTAACAGTGTCGTACGTTTGAAGCCGGAGTTCGAATCTCTCATGATCGTTGTGAATGAAGTTCTTGCATTTGTTAAACTAATTGGATCGTAGTGTGATGGCAGATATCTGCACACTATTTTTTTGTATCAGAATCAGTACATCGTTGCTGCCTTTCCAAGCTGCTGAGCTTTTGGAATGATTTGTCGTAGAAACTTGTTTTTGCGGCATGAGTCCTTCCTTGTCCAGCCTTCTACGATGTTCGAGTCCTTCCTCACGTTCTCTTGAGCTTGTGTAAAACTTATCAGAACACCTAGACTTAATTTTGTTTCCCCTCGGGGCATTCACCTGCCGCCTACCTCCATACATTCACCCATGCAGACACTCGCTTGTCTACACGTTACATACATACATACATACATACATACATACATACATACATACATACATACATACATACATACATACATACATACATACATACATGCATGCATACATATATACATACGTACACATATCCCCACAAGGAAGGTGTTACCAAAGCAGCAGCAGCCCAGACCTGGCCAGCGGGAGCTCACGGGGAACTACAGTAACCCCAGGCACTACACTGCTTTTCCTGGTGCTTGTTGTCTGGTTCGTGAGAAAGGACAGTTACGAGGTGAGTTATCAAGCTGGCTGCCCTCTCTGCTGTCTGTCTGTCTGCCCTCTCTGCTGTCTATCTGCCTTCATTCTCTGCCTGCCCCATCTGCTATCTGCTTCCATTCCTCCTCGCTTGCTTGCCTTCTCTGCTGTCACTCTCTGCCTTGTTTCCCTGCCTGCATGTCTGGTTTCATTCCTCCCTGCGTTCTTGCCTGCCCGCTAATCTCTTTGTTGCTCCCGTCCATTCCCTGCCTGCCCCCCTCTCTGCTGTCTGCTTTCGTTCCTGCGCCTGCCTCACTGCTTTCAACCTGTCTGCTACCCGCCAGTCGGCTGTCAGCCGGCTTCCTCAGCAACTCGTGATGCTACTTCCTAATATTATACGAAATTATACATTTTCTTCTCGTGTCTCAACTTTCAATCACGATGCTGACGTATTTTGACATTTACCTCTCAAAAAACTTGATGGATAATTTCTCACTGCGGTGGTTAAGTGCACGAAGTCTTTATCGAGCTAGTAGTTGGGGTAAAGTGGGCCATATAAGTAATTAGAGAAGGATTGAGGCGTGTTTGGTGAAATATATCTCTAGATGGCAGCATCAGTAAGCCATTAAACGGGAAATAACTTGGTCTTGGAGGGATCGTGGGGTGAGTTTACCTCTTGTGGTGGAATTGAAATCGAAATTGAAATAAGTTTATTGAGGTACAATACACACAAAGGGATGGGGTAGCTCAAGCTATTCTCACCCCGTTCAGTACAACGTGTTCATACATATATATAGACATACATCACAAACAATAAACATATTGCCGAACATTCTGAGAGATAAACATATACATTTCTTCCTTTACACAAGTAGTATGGTATCAGACGTACACACAAATACTTTTATGACCTAGGTATATTGTATAGACAATTTGCAAGAGACATGCAGATATTTCAACAAAAGATTACAGTCTTGTTGCAAAATTCTTATATCTCTCCAGAATATCATCAACCTTTCCGTTGTGACACATCCAGGCTATTTGTTCAGGAACAGTCCTTATCTCAGTGTTTCTATATACATTAATCAACGAACAATCAAGAACATAATGGGCAAGGGTGTGAGGCCTTAACATACCACATAGTTTACACTTCGTGTCATTATCATGAACACCTATCCCATATTCCCAGTAATATTTGTACCCAAGCCTGAGCCGCATGTGCACAGAGTCACTCCAAGCATTTCTCCTTTTACCATAAGTGAAATGGGTGTTTTGACTCACATACATGTAGTGTTGCATGGTTTGACTTCTCTCATACATTATACCTCTCCTCTTCACTTCTGCCTGTGCCTGAATATTTCTGATTTTGCTTATTATTTGTCTCATTGTGAATTCACATTCGATGTCAACTTGTGGTTTTGATGTGGCACGTTTGGCCAAGTCATCCGCCACCTCGTTGAGCACTATTTCAACATGAGATGGAATCCGCATGAATTTCACATTGTGACCTTTCAGCTGTATCTCAGTTATCCTTTTCTTACAATCCTCAACTATGGATATGAAGACTGGATTTCGACTGTTTAAGGAATCAAGTGCTCCTCGGATATCGACACTACGGGCTGTTATGAACCCGTAGTGGACTTACCTGGCACAGAAGCGATGCTGTGTAGACCGACACACACACACACACAAAACACACAAAATAAACAAATTCACAATGGCCGTGACGAGGATTCGAACCTATGTCTGAGATCATCCCAGACTCTGCCTTAATTGACTGAGCTACGACATGGTCAAATACATTGTCATCAAATACACTTGATTGATGAGGATTAAACCACCCAAAAGGTGGCACGGGCATGAAAAGCCCGTAAGTGGTGGCCCTTTTGAACCATTACCGGTATCAAGAGCTGATACTGGAGATCTGTGGAGGTGCGACCGTCACGCAGGGTGCGACTGCACCCTGCGTGACGGTGTTCTGTCTTGTGTTGATACTTTTAATACCCTATTAATATCTCCTTTGTTATATCCATTCATCCACTTGTAAACTTCTATCATGTCACCCCTAACTCTTCGCCTTTCCAGTGAATGCAATTTAAGCTTTATTAATCTTTCTTCATATGAAAGATTTCTAATTTGGGGAATTAACTTTGTCATCCTACGCTGGACACGTTCAAGTGAATTTATATCCATTCAATAGTACGGCGACCAAAACTGAACTGCATAATCTAAATGGGGCCTAACCAGAGCAAGATATAGCTGAAGAACCTCACCAGGTGTCTTGTTACTAACGCTTCGATTAATAAATCCCAGTGTCCTATTTGCCTTATTACGAACATTCATGCATTGATCCTTTTGTTTTAAATTCTTACTAATCATAACTCCCAGATCCCTTTCGCAATCCGACTTCACAATCTCAACACCATCTAGCTCGTATCTTGTAACTCTATCATCATTACCTAGCCTCAAAACTTTACATTTATCAGCATTAAACTGCATCTGCCAGTCTTTTGACCATTTTAAAACCCTATTTAGATCAACTTGAAGTGATAGCGAGTCTTCTTTCGTGTTAATTTCCCTACCGATTTTTGTATCATCTGCAAATTTGCAAATGTTGCTACTCAAACCTGAATCTAAATCATTTATATATATTATAAACAACAGAGGTCCAGGACAGAGCCTTGAGGCACTCCACTACAACATTATCCCACTCTGACTTAACCCCATTTATACTACTCTCTGTTTCCTTTGGTATAGCCATGCCCTAATCCAGCTTAATATAGCACCCCCAATACCATGAGCCTCTATCTTTTTAATCAGTCTTTCATGTGGCACTGTATCAAAGCTTTGCTAAAGTCAAGGTCCACGACATCACAATCCTTACCACTATCACTGCCTCAACTATGCTGGAATAAAAAGATAGCAAATTTGTTAAACATGAACGACCATTTGTAAAAACCATCTTGCGACTCATTTATTAATTTATGTTTTTCAAGATGAAGACGAATTGTATTTGCAATTATCGATTCAAGTAACTTTCCCACAAACCTCTTCCCCTTGTTTCAACCATTCATCCACTTGTAAGACAGAAAGTTTGGCAAACTTTATCCTCCTGGCAAACAGGAGGATAGTTTAGGTGTAGGAGTGAGTGCAGGACAAGGGGGGGGGGGCAAAGATGTCAGGAGTTAACAATGTGCTCGAGGGACACCAACGTGAAATGCAAATTGGATGTGTAAAAAGAAATGTTTATTGGTGTGTAGGAAAGTTTTATGGCGAAGACAGTTACACCAAATATAAACAGTCTGAATGGAATGTAAAAAAAAAATATGACAGAAAAAAGGAGGGTAAAATTGTTTTCAACCCGTTTTCTTGCCTAATACGTCGCCTCTTTTTTTTTTAATAGAATTGACCAGTCCGTTAAAAATGTGATGGATTAACAATTCAAGCGCTCGCAAATATTACCGTTTTCTATGCAGCGGCCTCTATAGGCTAGGTTTGGGTTTACACGTTTCTTATTAGGCAAAACTGTTGTATATATATAAATATTTTTACATAGTGTCAAATCGAAAGAACAGGATTTTTGTTTATCACGCCATCGGCAGGATGCCACAAATCAGATACGAACGATGGCACCCCACAACGCTTCAACCGCTCCTGCTAATAGAACGCCGCATTTTTGACGTTTATGTCACCTAAGGTTCAAAAACTGTCTGAATATAAATAGTAGCGGCTCGCCCGAAATTGCCATACTATCCCGTTTTCTGTTTTGGGTTCTCTGGTAGGTCAGGATAAGTGCACTTAGTACAACAGTTTCTAGACGTTGGAGGAAGGAGGGTTTAGGAGGGGCGCGGGCTGAACGCTCACCACGCACACTGGTGCCATCACAGCCAAAAATAGCCACATTTTTCTGTATAAAAAACACGTGTCTCGACCTCCGCCCAGCTCATTACCAAGCTTAAAGCTTAATACATCATGCTGGTCTGTGAGTCACTACATCATGCTGGTCTGTGAGTCACTACATCATGCTGATCTGTGAGTCACTACATCATGCTGATCTGAGTCACTACATCAAGCTGGTCTGAGAGTCACTACATCATGCTGATCTGAGAGTCACTACATCATGCTGATCTGAGAGTCACTATACATCATGCTTGTCTGAGTCACTACATCAAATGGTGCAAGACAGTGTTATCCCAGGAGCGCCGTCGTGACTGAGACGTTAATGGTATAGCAGGTACGAGGGACGGACGACCTTAAGTTCAAGTGGATGTTGCTGTGTGTGTAAATAGTGCTAAACCTTGTACACCTTGTAACTCGTAGAGGGGAATTTTTTTTTCTCTTCATTCTTGTGTATTGTGAAGAACAGATTTACTGTCATTCCTGTACATTGTAAAAAAGACGCTCTAAGTCTTTTTAGACTTAATTGTTAAGTTTCTTTTTCTGAATACATTAACAAGGTGTCGACATAACAGCCTCCCGATAACATGGGTTACTTGTTATCATCTTGATAGCAGTAATGGAGACGTTGATTCTCAGCCCGAGTTTCGTGATGTGTCTTAATGTCTTCCTTGGCCCCCCCCCCTCACTGGACGCCCTCGTAGTGAACGCGGTCTTGGATACGATAAGAGTGATTTATGCTTTATTGCTGCGCATTACAGTGTTTGGGGTGGGCTGAGGGGCCCCCCATAAGAGGGGCCCACTTGCATTATTGCAGCGCTGTTATATAGTCATGTTGCATATGGTAATTTGGTGTTGTTGTAAATTTGGCGTATGTGCGTGGCTGTATATTTGATCGTGGATGCTCAACACATATCCAGACAGGCGAAAACACACACACACACTCACACACACACACACACACACACACACACACACATGCAGCTGTCTAACTCCCAGGTACCTATTTACCGCTAGGTAACAGGAAGGCATCAAGGTGAAAGAAACATTTTGTCCATTTGTTTCCGCCTCCACCGGGGATCGAACCAGGAACCTCAGGATCCGGGTTCGATCAGGATCAGGAACTACGAATCCGAAGCGCTGTCCACCCAGCTGTCGGGTGCCATGATATACACATTTCGGTGTATACATCCTTCCAACAATGGGCCTATATTTATTTGTTTTCTTTCCTGACAAAACGTATGTAAGTCAGTCATATTTACCGCCAACAGGATCATAAGTCATGTGACAGACTTAAAAATATACTAATATTGTCAAGCATTTCTACAGAGCACAGGTGGGTTGAGACCACGTTTCAGGCAAGTCACTAACAAATTACAAGCGGGAGAATGTTTAGGTGTTGCCTGAGTGAGTTAGCATCAAATGAGCACACGCCCCAGAAACACCCCTCACCCGGACTTGGGAGATTGTATTTCACGATCCCTACACGAATAATCTCAAACAAACACACTCCCCTCGGCAGGTTACATTTCACGATCCCTACACGAACACTCTCAAATAAATATATAAGCAAGAGAGAGCCACACACACACACACACACACACACACACACACACACACACACACACACACACACACACACACACACACACACACACACACCTCTGGGTAAGCGAGCCGAAGCAAACAATGGAAGCGTTTCCAGGCTGTCACCAGCGATAATGGTCTGGCTTACACCCTGGCCACACCATGATGGAGGCGACGTGAGGCCAGTGTACCGTGCCTGGAGGAGCTGGTCCCCGCACTGAAGAACCAGACGCCTCTCGCCTCCTTGCTCAGGATTTAAATATTACGATATCTCGAGCGACACGTTATCGCTGTTCCGACGAAGTGAATTAATGGAGTGGCAATATCGGGGTCGTATATATTGACATGCAAGCGGAGTGTTTTCATGCTGTGAACCGCAGTCGTGTCGTTAGTATATGGGGGTTCTAACGTTATAAAACAAATTACCGGATAAACATCAAAGATGTGGGCTGGCTGGAGTGTTTCAAGCGTAGGATAGACGAATGAGCTTGGATGGATATACGTATTACCGCCACGTATGGGCCAATTGCGGCTCTGGAGGGTCTTGTATTCTTTCGATCTTAGTGTATGTGTATTATTGATTGCTGCCGGTTTTATTGCAGGAATGTATAATCAATTTTAAACACGATTAAAGTATGGAGAAGAATGAAGAGGACGAAGAAGCAGTAAAGATAGCAAGATCAAACAGAATGCTGGCGAAGACAAACGTGTCTACAAGAAATACGATAAAACTAATGAAAGATAAAAATGAATGGAAAAATAATTCATACATAAAACTATTCCGAGCCTAATAATACAACGTGTAGTTACTACTAAAGGCGATGAAGAACCTACAATAATAATACAACATCTGTTAACAATACCCATGACAAAGTATGAATAACGTGCATACTCTATACACATGTTCAAAGTACATACTCATTAATATGTGTATACATAAGCACTAATATGCAAACTCATTACTGTGTATACGTATCAGCATACAATCGCTAAAGTACCATTGAAATAGCTAATTTGAATGTGTGTGTGTGTGTGTCTGTGTGTGTGTGTGTGGTGTGTGTGTGTGTGTGTGTGTGTGTGTGTGTGTGTGTGTGTGTGTGTGTGTGTGTGTGTGTGTGTGTGTGTGTGTTCTTACCTATTACCTATTTGTGCTTGCAGGATCGAGCAAGCATTGACTCTTGGATCCCGCCTTTCCAGCTATCGGTTGTTTTACAGCAATGACTCCTGTCCCATTTCCCTATCATACCTAGTCTTAAAAGTATGAATAGTATTTGCTTCCACAACCTGTTCCCCAAGTGCATTCCATTTTTCCACTACACACACGCTAAAAGAAAACTTCCTAACAGATCTGTGACTCATCTGAGTTTCCAGTTTCCACCCATGTCCCCTCGTTCTGTTATTATTACGTGTGACATTTCATCTATTTCCACTTTGTCAATTCCCCTGAGTATTTTATATGTCCCTATCATATCTCCACTCTACCTTCTTTTCTCTAGTGTCGTAAGGTTCAGTTCCTTCAGACGCTCTTCATATCCCATCCCTCGTAACTATGGGACAAGCCTCGTCGCAAACCTCTGAACCTTCTCCAGTTTCCTTATGTGTTTCTTCAGGTGGGGGCTCCATGATGGCGCGGCATACTCTAAGACAGGTCTCACGTAGGCAGTGTAAAGCGCCCTGAAAGCCTCCTCATTTAGGTTTCTGAATGAAGTTCTAATTTCGCCAGTGTAGAGTACGCTGCTTCGTTATCCTATTTATATGTGCATTAGGAGTTAGATTAGGTGTCACATCCACTCCCAGATCTCTTTCTCGAATCGTTACAGGTAGGCTGTTCCCCTTCATTGTGTACTGTCCCTTTGGTCTCCTATCACCTGATCCCATTTCCATAACTTTACATTTACTGGTGATTGAACTCCAGTAGCCATTTCCCTGACCATCTCTGCAACCTGTTTAAGTCCTCTTGGAGGATTCTACAATCTTCATCTGTCACAACTCTTCTCATTAATTTTGCGTCATCCGCAAACATTGAACCATACAAACCATATCCGTGTGTGTGTGTGTGTTTACTATTTATTTACGATTTATGTCTGCAAAATCGAGCTACTAGCTCTTGGACCCGGCCTCTATGCCCATTTGTTTCCGCCTCCGCCGGGACTCGAACCCAGGCCATTAGGACTACGACTCCCGAGTGCTGTCCACTCAGCCGCGAAGCTCTAACTTATTATTATTATTATTGTTATTATTGTGTGTGTACTCACCTATATGTACTCACCTATATGTGTCTGCAGGATCGAGCATTGACTCTTGGATCCCGCCTTTCGAGCATCAGTTGTTTACAGCATGACATGACTCCTATCCCATTTCCCTATCATACCTGGTTTTAAAATTATGAATAGTATTGTGCCTTCCACAACCTGTTCCTTAAGTGCATTCCATTTTGTCCCCCACTACTCTCACGCTAAAAGAAAACTTCCTAAAGCATCCTGTGACTCATCTGAGTTTCTAACTTCCATCCATGTCCATTTCCCTCGTTCTGTTACTATTCCGTGTGAACAATTTCGTCTATGTCCACTCTGTAACCCTCTGAGTATTTTATCGTTCATATCATGTTCCCCCCCTCATCCCTTCTATCTTTTCTAGTGTCGTCCCGCATAGGCATAGTTCCCCCAGGCGCTCCTCATACCCCATCCTCGTAGCTCTGGGACGAGTCTCGTTGCAAACCTCTGAACCTTTTCCAGTTTCATTATGTGCTTCTTTAGATGGGGACTCCATGATGAGGCGGCATACTCTAAGACTGGCCTCACGTAGGTCAGTGTAAAGAGCCCTAAATGTCCTCCTTACTTAGGTTTCTGAATGATGTTCTAACTTTTGCCAGTGTAAGTACGCTGCTGTCGTTATCCTATTTATATGTGCCTCAAGGTATAGATTAGGTGTTACGTCCACACCCAGGTCTCTTTCGCGCGTCGTCACAGGTAGGCTGTTCCCCTTCATTGTGTACTGTCCCTTTGGTCTCCTATCTCCTTTTCCCATTTCCATAACTTTACATTTGCTCGTGTTGAATTACCAGTAGCCATTTCTCTGACCATCTCTGCAAACCTGTTCAGGTCCTCTTGGAGGATCCTGCAATCCTCATCTGTCACAACTCTTCTCATCAACTTTGCGTCATCCGCAAACATCGACATGTAGGACTCTACACCCGTAAACATGTCGTTAACATATACAAGAAATAGAATTGGTCCCAGCACCGATCCTTGTGGTACTCCACTTGTTACTGTTCGCCAGTCCGACTTCTCGCCCCTTACCGTAACTCTTTGGCTCCTTCCTGTTAGGTAGTTCCTTATCCATGCTAGGACCTTTCCCCCTACCCCCGCCTGCCTCTCGAGTTTGAATAGCAGTCTCATATCCGGTACTGTATCAAAGGCTTTTTGGCAGTCCAGAAATATGCAGTCTGCCCAACCATCTCTGTCCTGTCTTATCCTCGTTATTTTATCATATGTGTGTGTGTGTGTGTGTGTGTGTGTGTGTGTGTGTGTGTGTGTGTGTGGTGTGTGTGTGTGTGTGTGTGTGTGTGTGTGTACTCACTTATTTGTACTCACCTATTTGTGCTTGCAGGGGTTGAGCTTTGGCTCTTTGGTCCCGCCTCTCAACTATCAATCAACTGATGTACAGGTTCCTGAGCCTACTGGGCTCAACCATATTACATTTAAAACTGTGTATGGAGTCAGCCTCCACCACATCACTGCCTAATGCATTCCATCCGTTAACTACTCTGACACTGAAAAAGTTCCTTCTAACGTCTCTGTGGCTCATGTGGGTACTCAGTTTCCACCTGTGTCCCCTTGTTCGCGTCCCACCAGTGTTGAATAGTTTATCCTTATTTACCCGGTCGATTCCTCTGAGGATTTTGTAGGTTGTGATCATGTCTCCCCTTATTTTTCTGTCTTCCAGTGTCGTAAGGTGCATTTCCAGCCGCCTTTCCTCGTAACTCATGCCTCTTAGTTCTGGGACAAGTCTAGTGGCATATCTTTGGACTTTTTCCAGCTTCGTCTTGTGCTTGACAAGGTACGGGCTCCATGCTGGGGCCGCATACTCCAGGATTGGTCTTACATATGTGGTGTACAAGATTCTGAATGATTCCTTACACACAGGTTCCTGAACGCTGTTCTGATGTTAGCCAGCCTCGCATATGCCGCAGACGTTATTCTTTTTATGTGGGCTTCAGGAGACAGGTTTGGTGTGATATCAACTCCTAGATCTTTCTCTCTGTCCGTTCATTAAGTACTTCATCTCCTAATTCTGTATCCTGTGTCTGGCCTCCTGTTTCCACTGCCTAGTTTCATTACTGTACTTTGCATTTACTCGGGTTGAACTTCAACAGCCATTTGTTGGACCATTCACTCAGTCTGTCTAGGTCATCTTGTAGCCTCCTACTATCGTCCTCAGTTTCAATCCTCCTCATAATTTTTGCATCATCGGCAAACATTGAAAGAAACGATTCTATACCCTCTGGGAGATCATTTATATATCAGAAACAGTATAGGTCCAAGGACTGACCCCTGCGGGACTCCACTCTATATCGTCTCGCCAATCTGAGACCTCACCCCTCACAGTGACTCGTTGTCTCCTGTTGCTTAGGTACTCCTGTGTCCAACGGAGTACCTTCCCTTTCACTCCAGCCTGCATCTCCAGCTTTTTCACTAGCCTCTTGTGTGGCACTGTATCAAAGGCTTTCCGACAATCCAAAAATATGCAGTCTGCCCACCCTTCTCTCTCTTGCCTTATTTTTGTTGCCTGGTCGTAGAATTCAAGTAACCCTGTGAGGCAGGACCTTACATCCCTGAACCCATGTTAGTGCTGTGTTACAAAGCTCTTTCGCGTGTGTGTGTGTGTGTGTGTGTGTGTGTGTGTGTGTGTGTTGTGTGTGTGTGTGTGTGTGTGTGTGTGTGTGTGTGTGTGTGTGTATATGTGGTGTGTGTGTGTGTGTGTGTGTGTGTGTGTGTGTGTGTGTGTGTGTGTGTGTGGTGTGTGTGTGTGTGTGTGTGTGTGTGTATGTGTGTGTATGTGTGTGTAGTGTGTGTGTGTGGGGTGGATGTGTGTGTGTGTGTGTGTGTGTGTGTGTGTGTGTGTGTGTGTGTGTGTGTGG
>WNGS01009202.1:25956633-25980215 GCA_020271785.1 Procambarus virginalis
AGAGAAAACTAGACTGTTTCCTCCAAGGAGTGCCGGACCAACCGGGCTGTGGTGGGTATGTGGGCCTGCGGGCCGCTCCAAGCAACAGCCTGGTGGGACCAAACTCTCGAGGCTGGGCTTGGGGAGTCGAAGAACTCTCAGAACCCCATCCAGGTACAGTCCAGGTACAAAACAGCACAAGAGACGGGTTGGGTATATCAACTACACGAGGTGACAATAATTGACTGACCAGCCACCAAGGACACTTTAGTCTCGGACTAAAGTGTACTCTCAGTGAGTACACACCGAGAAGTGGGATTGAGTGGGAACGTGTTTCCATAGTCGGGAACAGGAAGCGGTTGGGCTTACCGTGGTACCTTTCAAGCCAGCTTTCACCAGGATGCAATCCACAACAGCTGCCTTACTCCCAGGTCAACCCATCCTCCTGTGCTGGTAGTACTTGTGTAACAATGATGGTGCCAGTGGGTGGTATATGGCCCCCAGTAGGCTGCTTTGGGCACAATTTTCTATAGAGTCTGGATAATATAGCTAAGCACAATATTCCTAGGCCCAGTATAGCACATATATGTACTATATTAGGGTACTATAAGTACTCCCATGTTAGGGAGATGGACTGCTCACGTACATATGTACTCCAAAATTAACAGAGAACAGGTTCACTCTCGAGTACAAGTGACTCCGGACATGCGTTCTGTCCAAACCTATCCTGACCCATCTTATCCTATTTTATCCTAACCTTACACCCTATCTTGCCTGACCTATCCAAACATATCCCATCCTGACCCGGTACATCTATCCCATCCTGGTCCAAGCTATCCTTGTCTTGCCTAACGTAACGAATCTCGGTATGCTATCCAAGCCTATCCAACCCTGCTCAGCAGGTCAAAAAGGGGGTAGTAGAGATGTTCTTTATGTATCCATCAGCTGCTGTGATGAAGCTGTTAAAGCTGCTGTGATGAAGCTGTTGAAGCTGCAGGTCGGGAGAGCTGGCGACAAGAAGGACAATAGTCCAACAACGGCGAGGTCGTAGCTCTTGGACCCCGCCGCAGTAAGAAGCACACTCCCCTCCCCCCCCTACCTTGCCTCACGCCCTCATGATAAATCCTGACGCTGGACACGCCCGCTGCGTAAATCGCTGTAAACGGGTTGTAAATCAGACCTGAGAAAGAGACGGAGTGTGAACCACCCTGCGACGCGGGCTTGTAAGTCCCGTGATGTATGGGAGCGAAGAATGGTGCGCTCCTAGGTAGCCTATACCTGGGACCTGGGGACACCTGCCCCCGGTTCTGGATACCTGCCTTGACTCTGGGACACCTGCCCCCGGCTCTGGGACACCTGCCTTGGCTCTGGGACACCTGCCTTGGCTCTGGGACACCTGCCTTGGTTCTGGGACACCTGCCTTGGCTCTGGGACACCTGTCCCCGGCTCTGGGACACCTGCCTTGGCTCTGGGACACCTGCCTTGGCTCTGGGACACCTGCCTTGGCTCTGGACTCCTGCCTTGGCTCTGGGACACCTGCCTTGGCTCTGGGACTCCTGCCTTGGCTCTGGACTCTCAGGCCTGGTAGTCCCAAGGGACCACCAAGCAGCTGACAACACATGCTGCTGACGGCCGCCGCCTCCACAGGGAGTACAACTATCGTTATTCACAACGTCTGACGTTAAAATATACTTGCGGCAGGTGCCTTGTTGGAGGAGGAGACTTTGAGGCAAGAACGGCCGGCGGGAGTGGCGTCTGGGGCACTCTGGGGCACTCGGGGCACTCGGGGGCACTCGGGCTGCTCTCTCATGCTGTGTGGTGTGGGTACTTGAGCTGCTCTCTCAAGCTGTGTGGTGTGTGGGTACTTGTGCTGCTCTCTCAAGCTGTGTGGTGTGTGGGTACTTGGGATGCTCTCTCAAGCTGTGTGGTGTTGGGTACTTGTGCTGCTCTCTCAAGCTGTGTGGTGTGTGGGTACTCGGGCTGCTCTCTCAAGCTGTGTGGTGTGTGGGTACTTGGGCTGCTCTCTCAAGCTGTGTGGTGTGTGGGTACTTGGGCTGCTCTCTCCAGCTGTGTGGTGGTGTGGGTACTCGGGCTGCTCTCTCAAGCTGTGTGGTGTGTGGTACTTGGGCAGCTCTCTCAAGGTGTTGGTGTGTGGGTAC
The DNA here is from genome assembly GCA_020271785.1 of Procambarus virginalis. Lineage (NCBI taxonomy): Eukaryota > Metazoa > Arthropoda > Malacostraca > Decapoda > Cambaridae > Procambarus > Procambarus virginalis. The sequence goes on from WNGS01009202.1 coordinate 25,958,772, forward strand.
TTGTGCTGCTCTCTCAAGCTGTGTGGTGTGTGGGTACTTGGGCTGCTCTCTCAGCTGTGTGGTGTTTACCACTGACACTTGTGGCCTCACTCTCGTCAGGGCAGCTTAATTACCATTCACCTGGCCCATGTACAGCTTCTCACTGTCACTCTGACGTTGTTGTAACACTTAAAGCAGTGAAGAATCACTTTAGTGAACTTTAATACACACAGACATCACAGTGGAGTGATATATCAAGTGAACCAAACACCCCCAGGCCTCCACAGGTCCGGGGTTATTATTTGTAAGGCCGTAGAGGGAGCCGGTCGGCCGAGCGGACAGCACGCTGGACTTGTGATCCTGTGGTCCTGGGTTCGATCCCAGGCGCCGGCGAGAAACAATGGGCAGAGTTTCTTTCACCCTATGCCCCTGTTACCTGGCAGTAAAATAGGTACCTGGGTGTTAGTCAGCTGTCACGGGCTGCTTCCTGGGGGTGGAGGCCTGGTCGAGGACCGGGGCGCGGGGACACTAAAAGCCCCGAAATCATCTCAAGATCTCAAGATAGAGGTAGAATATCTGGTTGACAGAGCCCAGGTGCACGGGGGAATTGTGTGACCCGATTGAGCTTCGGAGAAGATTCAGGATCCTCGTGAGGGCAGTATAGCACTCCCGGTTGCAGTTCTTTTGACCATGTCGTGGCACTGTTGACTAAGGGAACATCCTCTTCTGCGAAGGTTCGAACCCTCATCACGGCCCTTGTGGATTTGTTCACTAGTGAAATTCTGCTCTCCCATTAGAGAAAATCGTCCTGGGCCCACCCCCCTAGGGTCCTTTCGTCCTGGGCCCACCCCCTGGGGTCCTTTCGTCCTGGGCCCACCCTTGGGGTCCTTTCGTCCTGGGCCCACCCTTGGGGTCCTTTCGTCCTGGGCCCACCCCTGGGGTCCTTTCGTCCTGGGCCCACCCCCCTGGGGTCCTTTCGTCCTGGGCCCACCCCCCTGGGGTCCTTTCGTCCTGGGCCCACCCCCTGGGGTCCTTTCGTCCTGGCTCACCCGCCTGGGGTCCTTTCGTCCTGGGCCCACCCCCTGGGGTCCTTTCGTCCTGGGCCCACCCCCCTGGGTCCTTTCGTCCTGGGCCCACCCCCCTGGGGTCCTTTCGTCCTGGGCCCACCCCCTGGGGTCCTTTCGTCCTGGGCCCACCCCCTGGGGTCCTTTCGTCCTGGGCCCACCCCCCTGGGGTCCTTTCGTCCTGGCCCCACCCCTTTGGGGTCCTTTCGTCCTGGGCCCACCCCCCTGGGGTCCTTTCGTCCTGGGCCCATCCATGGGGTCCTTTCGTCCTGGGCCCACCCCCCTGGGTCCTTTCGTCCTGGGCCCATCCATGGGGTCCTTTCGTCCTGGGCCCACCCCCCCCTGGGGTCCTTTCATCCTGGGCCCACCCCTTGAGACCCTTCGTCCTGGGCCCACCCTTTGGGAACTTATCGTCCTGGGCCCACCCTATGGGATCCCTTCGTCCTGGGCCCACCCTTTGGGAACCCTTCGTCCTGGGCCCACCCTTTGGGAACCCTTCGTCCTGGGCCCACCCTTTGGGAACCCATCGTCCAGGGCCCACCCTATGGGAACCCTTCGTCCTGGGCCCACCCTTTGGGAACCCATCGTCCAGGGCCCACCCTTTGGGATCCCTTCGTCCTGGGCCCACCCTTTGGGAACCCATCGTCCAGGGCCCACCCTATGGGATCCCTTCGTCCTGGGCCCACCCTTTGGGAACCCATCGTCCAGGGCCCACCCTATGGGATCCCTTCGTCCTGGGCCCACCCTTTGGGAACCCTTCGTCCTGGGCCCAGTCTTTGGGGGTCCGTTCCCCCACACCCACCCAGGCGTCGCCCACATGCCCAGGGCCGCCCTGACTCTTCATGTCCTCAACAACGCTCAGGAATCTTTACACACTTCAGCAACTACAAATTTCCACGTAATAAAACTTTCAGATTCCCCCCCGCAAGAATTTTTGAGTCATGCGAGGTTCCTGATAGTGCCAGATAAGCTTAGATAAATGTTTAGAATGTTCATGTTAAGCTGGGATAAATGTTTGGCGTGTTTACGTGACTCGGGGAATTCCTGTACATCCCGACTGATAAGAGGACACTTTAGGTGTTGAAGAACGTCTCGCTTAACTGCCGTTCTTGAGCGTTGAACTTTGAATATAGGGATGATGTAACTCCCTGGAGACTTATACCCGTTCACGTCTTCTCCTCTGGGTTGTTCTGTGGCTTCCTGTGGAGGTCTGGAGTGTTCTGTTGCTTCCTGTGGAGGTCTGGGGTGTTCTGTTGCTTCCTGTGGAGGTCTGGAGTGTTCTGTTGCTTCCTGTGGAGGTCTGGAGTGTTCTGTTGCTTCCTGTGGAGGTCTGGGGTGTTCTGTGGCTTCCTGTGGAGGTCTGGGGTGTTCTGTTGCTTCCTGTGGAGGTCTGGGGTGTTCTGTTGCTTCCTGTGGAGGTCTGGAGTGTTCTGTTGCTTTCTGTGGAGGTCTGGGGTGTTCTGTGGCTTCCTGTGGAGGTCTGGGGTGTTCTGTGGCTTCCTGTGGAGGTCTGGGGTGTTCTGTTGCTTCCTGTGGAGGTCTGGAGTGTTCTGTTGCTTCCTGTGGAGGTCTGGAGTGTTCTGTTGCTTTCTGTGGAGGTCTGGGGTGTTCTGTGGCTTCCTGTGGAGGTCTGGGGTGTTCTGTGGCTTCCTGTGGAGGTCTGGGGTGTTCTGTGGCTTCCTGTGGAGGTCTGGGGTGTTCTGTGGCGTCCTGTGGAGGTCTGGGGTGTTCTGTGGCTTCCTGTGGAGGTCTGGGGTGTTCTGTGGCTTCCTGTGGAGGTCTGGGGTGTTCTGTGGCTTCCTGTGGAGGTCTGGGGTGTTCTGTGGCTTCCTGTGGAGGTCTGGGTGTTCTGTGGCTTCCTGTGGAGGTATGGGGTGTTCTGTGGCTTCCTGTGGAGGTATGGGGTGTTCTGTGGCTTCCTGTGGAGGTCTGGGGTGTTCTGTGGCTTCCTGTGGAGGTATGGGGTGTTCTGTGGCTTCCTGTGGAGGTCTGGAGTGTTCTGTGCAGACTTCTGGTTGCCTGAGCTGTTGTTCTCTGGTGACCTACAGTGTTCTGGGGTGACCTGTGCTCGCCTAGTTGTACTTGCGGGGGGTTGAGCTCTGGCTCTTTGGTCCCGCCTCTCAACTGTCAATCAGCTGGTGTACAGATAGAGCCTACTGGGCTCTATCATATCTACATTTGAAACTGTGTATGGAGTCAGCCTCCACCACGTCACTGCCTAATGCATTCCATTTGTTAACTACTCTGACACCGGGCAACCACATGACACCTGTGGTGTCATGTGGTTGCCCAAGGTGTTTTGCGGTGACCTGTGTGTACCTGGTCATGTCCGGAGTAGGGGAGAGCCTTGTGGTGTTCTTTCCTGTCCAGTAGTGTTCTGCTCTGTTGCTATACGACATCGTGGAGCATTTACCCCACACCAAATGGAGCTCAAGTCTAAAGTTCTATTCCACCAAACTAGTTCCAGAGCCGAGAGGTACGAGCTGTAAGGAAAGGCTGCAAATGTTAAACCTCACGTCACTCGAAAAGAGAGAGAGAGAGAGAGAGAGAGAGAGAGAGCGAGAGAGAGAGAGAGAGAGAGAGGAGAGAGAGAGAGAGAGAGAGAGAGAGAGAGAGAGAAAAAAATATGGGAGGACGTGTTCACCACATACAAAATACTTTGGGGAAATTAACCGGGCTCACAAGGACAAAACAGTTGACCTCGACGGCTACTCAAACGAGGGGGAATGCTGGTGGAAATTCTCATCAACTCATCCTCAGAAACATAAATATGAATTATATTAATATGTTGTTAAGATTCGCTACCAGGAACAAGAAGTTCCAAGTAGCACGGGCTATGGTGAGCCCGTAGTGGATGTTGTATGTTACATATTTATAGCTAAATGCAATGAACTAAGAAATTAAGTGAGTTGAGGCAGGCTCTATACAGAGCTTCAATAATAGACAAGATAGAGCCCAACACGTAACATATCCCCCTTTCAACGTTATTATTTATCGTTCCAATGACGAAAAATGAACGTTTAACGAACGTTTCGTGTTTTTCTCCATCCTGAGCCCATATACACGAGTTCAGGAAACTGTAGGCAAGTTGGTTTGAAGGAGGTGGTGGAGGATGGGAGCTGAAGCTCAACCCACCCACACACAGTCACTCGCATACAAAGTTGATTAAACAAAACAACTATTATTACTGTGCTTCGCCAATTAGTAAATTTCGAACAAGTACTTTTTTTAATACCGGGACAAAATTTCCTCCCGCATACGGCAGAGTGGCCGAGGAGGCTGTTGTGTGAGCCCTCTTGCCAGCCACTCAACACGCATGTGCACTAGGGCACGCATGTGCACTCGGGCACGCATGTGCACTCGGGCACGCATGTGCACTAGGGCACGCATGTGCACTCGGGCACGCATGTGCACTAGGGCACGCATGTGCACTAGGGCACGCATGTGCACTAGGGCACGCATGTGCACTCGGGCACGCATGTGCACTAGGGCACGCATGTGAACTCGGGCACGCATGTGCACTCGGGCACGCATGTGCACTAGGGCACGCATGTGCACTAGGGCACGCATGTGCACTCGAACACGTATGAGCTCTCAAACACACTCGTCAACATTGTAACACAAACAAACACTGGAACACAAACACAAGAACACAAACAAACACATGTATGCAACACTTGAACACACACGAAAGTATTGCATAAGCAAACTTTAAAAAACAAGAAATATGTAAATATTACGTTACAGTTGTTTTGTTTATAATTAAAAAAACTTATAAAAGTGAGGCATAACGTTAGTCGTCAACCACAATATCTCAGGAAGAAAATATTTCGCGAAGAAGACATGTTTGGACAGAGGGGCTTCGAGAGACGCTTCCTTGCCTAACTGGCAACAGTGATATGTAAAGGCCAGTTGTTGTCGCATCCATTTACGAAACCTATACATCTTTCTTCAGTCATGGCAGCTTTGTTTACATTTAATAAGCAGTGCATGAGCTCCGAAGCACGTCGAGGTTGTTTGTAAACAATAATAAAGTTCCCAAGGTCGTAAACTGTTTGGTAAATGTAAACAAAGCCGCCATGACTGAGGCAAGATGTACCGGTTTCGTTTGTGTAAATGCTTGGTGAATCCGAGCCAGGAGGTGAAGAGTTAAGAGCGGGTGTACAGCGGGCTCTTAACTCGAGCACTGTGACGGCTGACACACACACACATACACATCCCGGGCCTCTTGTACGGCAGACATCTGCACAGACACACACCCCCGTGACTGCCAGCGTCTTCCTGATTGGGCAGTGAATCGGCACTCTCGCTGGCAGTGAGTATAACTCCCGGCATTGCTGGCCTGGCACTTGACGCCTGACTGCCTCGCGACATTGTACATCCTGCTGGCATCAGATCTCAACCCGTCCTCGCAAATTCATATAGTCAATATTGACTTATTAAATACGTGCATAGGTGACATACTAAACATAATAGTTTACCTTGAAAAGCTTCATAGAAAACACCGACCTTACCTAACCTTGTTAGTATGTTAAAATAAGCATCTTATAGCTTCGTAATTACAATTGTTACTTAACTTATTATAGGTATAGGTTAAGTAATAATTGTAATTATTACTTAACCTTAGCATCTTGTTAATTTGCTTATCTTAACAAGGTTAGGTATATTATAATTGTAATTACGAAGCAATAAGATGCTTATCTTAACAAGGTTAGGTAAGGTCGGTGTTTTCTATGAAGCTTTTCAAGGTAAACTATTATGTTTAGTATATCACCTATGCACGTATTTAATAAGTCAATATTGACTATACGAATTTGCGAGGAGGGGTTGCAGATCTCTGGTGTTCCAAGTTGATCATTTCATGGTATAATTAATTATTAGATTAAAATTGTTTGCATCTTGTTGATTTGCTGTTGTTAATTATTTATTTTCCACAGTCATTAATACAATACCTGAATTTACCTAATGGCCACCGCCTCTAGTGGTCTTGACGGGGACACGAAGACTGTGGCTTGTCAAACGGTTCCTCCTCTCTTTATTCCAGAGTTTTTTTTCTTCCTGTTGAATATTAAACTATAGTAATGTTTTCATATTTACAGCATAATAATATCGTATTGCCTTTTTTGTCAGTAAATTGGAGACACTTATTGGGAAATGGGAGGATGATGACAAATTGGGCCCCTGCGTCATATTATTCAGTAAATAATATATAGTTATAATTAGTGATATTGCTATTCCCATTTTGTTTAACAAGTCAGTAATACATTGGAATGTATTTTAAAAACTCATTCTTGCGTAGCAATTTTATGAAATAAATTTTCTTCAACTTGAATAAATAAAACACATACATTAATGAAGAAAATGTATAAATCTCATTTTTCTTTATATTACGACTGCTAACGGCCCTTGTTGTCTTCACTAGGCCTACTACGGCCTAGTGAAGACTGCTTCACTAGGCCGTAGTGAAGACCGCTTCACTAGGCTGTAGTGAAGCAGTACTTCACTACTACCTTTGTGACTACTGCTCAGTTGCTTTAACAAGATATATCACCCTCCACATTGTAAGACAAATGGCTTTCAATATATGTCTAAAAAATGTAGATGGATTTACATAGCTGAGGTTGTTCAGCCTCGCTACAGTTATAACATTTTGGTGTTGTTAAACGATAGCATCTAATTCTGACCAAAACTCTTAAAAGTTACGAGCCGAAAAATATTAACGGCCTTTCCTCACAGCCGGCGACTTCTGTGATTGACAAGCGCACACTGGCAGGCCTAATTGTTTTAGGTTGATTGACCAGACCACACACTAAAAGGTGAAGGGACGACGACGTTTGGGTCCGTCCTGGACCATTCTCAAGTCGAGAATGGTCCAGGACGGACCCAAACGTCGTCGTCCCTTCACCTTCTAGTGTGTGGTCTGGTCAACATACTTTAGCCACGTTATTGTGACTCAATTATTTTAGGCTTTGGGTGGAGCCGGCCAGATTATAAAACTGAAATTGATTGACAAACCATATAATAATTCTTCATATTTTTAGTTCACTTATTCATAAACAATTAATATATTATTTACATTTAAGGTTTTCGTTAAGTCTGTCGAAGGGCGAGTGAAACACGAACGTGAACTATTAGGAGAAAGTACCAAGCCATTTACGACTATATAATACTTCGAAGAAGTCAGGATAAGGATTTGGGATGGGACGAGGGGGGGGGGGAAGAGGAAGGGAAGTTTCAGGAGAAAGCGCCAAGGCATCACGCCTATATAGCACTGGGAAGCGGTCAGGATAAGGATTTGGGATGGGACGGGGGGAAGGAATGGTGCCCAGCCACTTAGACGGTCTGGGATTGAACGCCGACCTGCATGAAGCGAGACCGTCGCTCTACCGTCCAGCCCAAGTGGTTGGACATTGGGGGGGGGGGGTGAAGGAATGGTGCCCAACCACTTGTGGACAGTCGGGAATTGAACGCCGACCTGGATGAAACGAGACTATTGCTCTACCGTCCGGTCAAAGTGGCTGGGTACCTGAATCATTGAATGTTGTATTGTGGAGTCACTGTATAATTAATGTTAATTAGTCTTTGGAAGAGCTAACTATCTCCTGTGAATTGCAACAATAAGTATCTAACATTATTGATACCTTTAAAGTACTGAAGAAAAAATACTTTAATCTTTAATCCAAATACTTTAAATGCTAAATAAATAATTTAATGTCAATCCAGACCACTTCTTCATGTAGTCACAATGTAACGCTCACAACGGTGATAAATTATCACTGTTGCTCTGCTTAGCCTAATATTTATTACTGTTGCTCTGCTTAACCTGATATAAATCATTGTACATATCTCTGAAAACACGACATTCACTGTAGATGTTGAAGAGTTATCAACTACCTCAAAGTGAGTGCCTATGAGAACTATCCCCTCAGTGGTGATCTAAGAACTGGCAACACTTGCTTAAAGTTGCAAGAGAACTGAAAGTCCACTCACCTTCGACTTTATTCTCTTCCTGTTGTGCCACTGAAACATGGAACTATTATTGCAGAAATCGTGCATCAGTAACACCTAATTAAACAAAGGGGAATACGCTAAGTATTTCTAGTTTCTCTTGCTAGAAAAGCGGTCATGTTAAGAGGCGCAGAGCTAGGAGGGGCGCGGGGGTCTTGTTTCCAGGAAAGTGGTGTTGAAAATATAGTCAGTTGTGCGGCTGATTCGTATACTTCCCTACTGGACTCGGACTCAGGACCGGTTGGAGAACCGGGGTCTCTTTGTCTGTAGTCGAAGTAGATGGGCTGGAGAACCGGAGTACCGGGCTCTTCGTCTGTAGTCGAAGTAGATGGGCTGGAGTACCGGGCTCTTCGTCTGTAGTCGAAGTAGACGGGCTGGAGAACCGGAGAACCGGGCTCTTCGTCTGTTGTCGAAGTAGATGGGCTGGAGAACCGGAGAACCGGGCTCTTCGTCTGTAGTCGAAGTAGATGGGCTGGAGAACCGGAGAACCGGTCTCTTTGTCTGTAGTCGAAGTAGACGGGCTGGAGAACCGGAGAACCGGGCTCTTCGTCTGTTGTCGAAGTAGATGGGCTGGAGAACCGGAGAACCGGGCTCTTCGTCTGTAGTCGAAGTAGATGGGTTTTGATGGCGGCTGCCGGAGCTGGGCGATGGGGTAACACAGCTGCCGCTGGAACATTTATATCGCATTATAACTTACCGATGTTTACACACCCACTTATGTGAAACTTCTCCCTTGGCTTTGACTGATTATATATTTCTTCTTCCTGCAGCTCCTACGAAGACCAGGAAACGTCGAGTGGAGAGACCACCGACCAAATGGAAGGGGTAAGTGTTTGATCTGGTTGTGGCCTCGTCTGTGATCTCGTCTCGTCTACAGCCACGCTCTTCATGACACGCTGGTAGCATTAACCATCGTCGTTGAATGTCCCCCTTATGTCCACTTCTGCCGTGAGAAGTGGTGATCGAAGCTCCGTCGTTGCGAACGGTGAAAAAGGTAGCTGTCCTGCGGGTCTACTATCACGGTAGCTACACCGTCGTCTCCCCCTTTGTGTAACAATAAGGGATCTTGGTTCGCAGGCCACGTGATGTTAGCCCTTAGCCCGGGTGAACACTGTTCGTGTTAATGTTCTTGAATTTGATGTGGAACTGAATTAAAAATGTGTCGTACACTCGGAAAACCTCCGTTGTTTTAGAAATTGTAAGTGTGTATGGTGTTAGCGAGTGTATTCGAGTATGAGGTGTAGGGTAGTGTGGTGTAGGGTAGTGTGGTGTCTGGTAGTAAGGTGTAGGGTAGTAAGGTGTAGAGTAGTGGGGTGGTATTGGGCCAGGACACAAGGTATGAGATCTCATACACTCACAGACTCGCCCCTACGGCTGTGTACCAGAGACTGTCAGCAGTCATCACCGGTCATTAGTAGCAGCAGAGACCTAGTCACAGGAACACTATTTTAGTACCCATTAATTTATGACATTATAGTCATAAAGAGTATGCTGAGACTGACTGGTCTAAAATTTGGGATGGCTTAGTGTGTTTGGAAGAAAAGAGCTGGTGAGTGGCCGTTTCTGAAAGAGTCAGAGGTTTATGTGGGCACTTAAGAGCTTTCTGTAGCGTAAACCAGTCAGTCTGAAGGTGGCTTTTGGCGAGGGGAAATGTATTAGCATAGAATTAAAATGAGAGGGGATTCCATGTGGAATTTTAAAATTGCAAATGAAGAGAGAAATTGAAAAACTTGATTTACATTCTCTATAAAGGTGAGGAGTAAGGGGTGCCAGGACTGAGGTGTACAGGTGGATGAAAGGTCCTAATAAAGAGGAATATTAATAAGGTATTAAATAAGCCAACATCAAAACTAACACAAAACAATGGATAGAAATTGGATGAGTTCAGATTTTGCAAAGACTTGGATAAACACTGGTTTGGAAACCGAACACGGTTTCAATTAGAACACTGGAAGGCTGGACGGAAACCCAAGCATAAATATAGTTAGAATTTACTTACCTTATTAATGAATAACTAAAGTCTAATGTTCACTTCACATGTGGAAGAATTATACAGATTTTCTTTACAGTAGGCGCTGCCTCGCGTTGGCCTCGCGACGACAAGCCACACGGCACCTCGGATGCATTTCCGATGGTTCCTTCCATATAAAAGAGGTGACGCCGAGAAAATAAGACTCGCGTCCCTAACAAAACGCGCCTCGTACGGGGTCAACAGCCCTTCCGCAGTTTCCTTAACAGTGTGTTCTTATGATTCTGAACTGTGAAAAAAAAACAAACTCAGAAACTCCTGAAATAAAACTAACTGCCGTGTCAGTCAGTCACTTCAAATTGGTAATTGCCGTAAGAGAAATTCTAGCTAGAAGAATAGTCCCATCTTACTCCTGTGTGTTCAGCAAATTTGTATAATTGTAATCTGAAAGTTGTTTTAATGCGCTTTGTAAATATAACTATATAATGTTTTATATAATTATCGTCCCCCTCTCTGCAATTTTGATGTTATAAGAACTTAAGAATTAGGGAACTGCGGTTTAATGGTCCACACGTGGCTGTTGCTGCTTATATCCACGCAAACACATTCATATATATGTCTAACCTTCGCTTGAACAAGGAAGTGGCCCCCACGCCTATTGAGTTATCCGGTAATCTGTTCCACAAATGAACAAACCTCTTCCAACCAGTATTTACCCAGGTCTTTGCTAATGACGTAAACAAAGGTTCACATAAATTGACGCGACTAACAGGAACATTTCTCTGCGTTTGTTTATGTATATTATATATTTCAAGAAATTGTAAATGATGCCATCTGAGTTTCCGTATTAAAATTGTGTGTGTTGTGTTTGTGGTGTACTCACCTATATGTACTCACCTATATGTGTCTGCAGGATCGAGCATTGACTCTTGGATCCCGCCTTTCGAGCATCAGTTGTTTACAGCAATGACTCCTATCCATTTCCCTATCATACCTGGTTTTAAAATTATGAAGTATTGTGCTTCCACAACCTGTTCCTTGAGTGCATTCCATTTTCCCACTACTCTCACGCTAAAAGAAAACTTCCTAACATCTCTGTGACTCATCTGTTTCTAACTTCCATCCATGTCCCCTCGTTCTGTTACTATTCCGTGTGAACATTTTCGTCTATGTCCACTCTGTCAATCCCTCTGAGTATTTTATACGTTCCTATCATGTCCCCCCTCTCCCTTCTTCTCTCTAGTGTCGTAAGGCATAGTTCCCCCAGGCGCTCCTCATACCCCATCCCTCGTAGCTCTGGGACGAGCCTCGTGCAAACCTCTGAACCTTTTCCAGTTTCATTATGTGCTTCTTTAGATGGGGACTCCATGATGAGGCGGCATACTCTAAGACTGGCCTCACGTAGGCAGTGTAAGAGCCCTAAATGCCTCCTTACTTAGGTTTCTGAATGATGTTCTAACTTTTGCCAGTGTAGAGTACTCTACTGTCGTTATCCTATTTATATGTGCCTCAGGAGATAGATTAGGTGTTACGTCCACACCCAGGTCTCTTTCGCGCGTCGTCACAGGTAGGCTGTTCCCCTTCATTGTGTACTGTCCCTTTGGTCTCCTATCTCCTAGTCCCATTTCCATAACTTTACATTTGCTCGTGTTGAATTCCAGTAGCCATTTCTCTGACCATCTCTGCAACCTGTTCAGGTCCTCTTAGAGGATCCTGCATTCCTCATCTGTCACAACTCTTCTCATCAACTTTGCGTCATCCGCAAACATCGACATGTAGCTTCTACACCCGTAACATGTCGTTAACATATACAAGAAATAGAATTGGTCCCAGCACCGATCCTTGTGGTACTCCACTGGTTACTGTTCGCCAGTCCGACTTCTCGCCCTTACCGTAACTCTTTGGCTCCTTCCTGTTAGGTAGTTCCTTATCCATGCTAGGACCTTTCCCCCTACCCCCCCCTGCCGCCTCTCGAGTTTGAATAGCAGTCTCATGTGCGGTACTGTATCAAGGCTTTTTGGCAGTCCAGAATATGCAGTCTGCCCAACCATCTCTGTCCTGTCTTATCCTCGTTATTTTATCATAGAATTCCAGAAGGTTTGTTAGGCACGATTTCCCTGTCCAGAACCCATTTTGATGTTTGTTCACAACCTAATGTTCTCCAGGTGTGCAACCACGTAGCCTAATTATTCTTTCCAGTATTTTACAGGGGATGCTTGTCAGTGATACAGGTCTATAGTTAAGTGCCTCCTCCCTATCGCCTTTCTTGTNCACCTTAAGGGAGTACTTAAGCAACAGGAAACAGCGAGTAACGGTGAGGGGGGAGACATCAGAGTGGCGAGATGTCACCAGCGGAGTCCCACAGGGCTCAGTACTTGGACCCATCCTGTTTCTAATATATGTGAACGATCTTCCGGAGGGTATAGACTCATTCCTCTCAATGTTTGCTGATGATGCAAAAATTATGAGAAGAATCAAGACGGATGAAGATAGACAGAGACTACAGGATGACCTGGATAAACTGGAGGAATGGTCTAGAAAATGGCTGCTAAAGTTCAACTCGGGAAAGTGTAAGGTGATGAAATTAGGAGAAGGGAGCAGGAGGCTGAACACAAGGTATCATTTGGGAGGGGAAATCCTACAAGAGTCAAATAGAGAGAAAGATCTGGGGGTTGATATCACACCGAACCTGTCCCCAGAAGCCCACATCAAAGAATATCATCAGCGGCATATGCTAGACTGGCCAACATAAGAACTGCCTTTAGAAATTTGTGTAAGGAATCTTTCAGAACCCTGTATACCACTTATGTAAGACCAATCCTGGAGTATGCAGCTCCAGCCTGGAGTCCATACCTAGTTAAACACAAGACAAAGTTAGAAAGATTCAGCGGTATGCCACCAGGCTCGTCCCGGAACTGAGAGGATTGAGCTACGAGGAAAGGCTAAAGGAGCTGAACCTCACATCCCTGGAAAACAGAAGAGTAAGGGGAGACATGATAACCACCTACAAAATTCTCAGGGGAATTGACAGGGCGGACAAAGAGAAACTCTTCACCACGGGTGGGACACGAACAAGGGGACACAGGTGGAAACTTAGTACCCAGATGAGCCACAGAGACGTTAGAAAGAATTTTTTCAGTGTCAGAGTAGTTAATAAATGGAATGCATTAGGCAGTGATGTGGTGGAGGCTGACTCCATACACAGTTTCAAGTGTAGATATGATAGAGCCCAGTAGGCTCAGGAATCTGTACACCTGTTGATTGACAGTTGAGAGGCGGGACCAAAGAGCCAAAGCTCAACCCCCGCAAGCACAATAGGTGAGTACAATTAGGTGAGTACCTGCCCGTCTCTCCAGCTTATGTACCAGCCTCTTATGCGGTACTGTGTCAAAGTCTTTCCGACAACCAAGAAAATGCAGTCCGCCCAGCCCTCTCTTTCTTGCTTAATCTTTGTCACCTGGTCGTAGACTTCTATTAAGCCTGTAAGGCAAGATTTACCCTCCCTGAACCTGTGTAACCTCCCTGTGTGTGTGTGTGTGTGGTGTGTGTGTGTGTGTGTGGTGTGTGTGTGTGTGTGTGTGTGTGTGTGTGTGTGTGTGTGTGTGTGTGTACTCACCTATTTGTGCTTGCGGGGGTTGAGCTTTTTCTCTTTAGTCCCGCCTCTCAACTGTCAATCAACTGGTATACAGATTCCTGAGCCTACTGGGCTCTATCATATCTACATTTTGAAACTGTGCATGGAGTCAGCCTCCACCACATCACTGCCTAATGCATTCCATCCCTCTCGGGGTTGGAATAAACTTTAATATTGTAAATGAAGCGACTTAACACCAGTTATGCGAATGAATGAAATCAGCGATATGTAGCATATAGCTCTCTCAATTATCCGTGCTCTTTCTCCTATGTTCTCCCCTCCTGTCCCTCCGCCCTCCCCTCCCCTAGGGACGCTGCCGCCCCAACACACAATTATAACTTCGCCAACAGAGTTTTAATTGGGCGAATTAACACTCGTTTTTCTGTGGGCTCAGTGGCAGTGTTTTTTACCCCGTGGCAACGGCGGGTAACAAGGCGTCACTGTCAGCCGTGGCACTCTGGCACTGCACGGGCTATTAACCTTCACTCCGACCTTGAGCTCCCCGGGGGCGGGGGGCACGTGCTACTTGCAATCCAGTTATCATCGTCTGAAGGGTATGGGATTCATAGTAAAGTCTTCCCCTTGAACTAGAATCCCCCACAGTAGAATCTGAACTCCGAGAGGGATAGAATCATGGCGTCATAGGATGGGGCCAGATTCACGAAGCAGTTACGCAAGTACTTACGAACGTGTATATCTTTCATCAATCTTTGGCGCCTTTGGTTATATTTATTAAACAGTTTACAAGCGTGAAAATTTTCCAGTCAACTGTTGTTATTGTTATAAACAGTCTCCTGGTGCTTCGGAGCTCATTAACTGTTTAATAATTGTAAACAAAGCCGCCAAAGATTGAGAAAAGATGTACAGGTTCGCAAGTGCTTGCGTAATTGCTTCGTGAATCTGACTCCTGGTATGCATCTTGTACATACCATGTACAAAACACAGTTTTATATCTTATTTTGGTTCGGTTAATTTGGATTCGGTTGGTTGTGGTTGGGTTTACTTGAATAATAGATTGCTATCAACTTGCTCAGGTGTTAGACCTTACGGTATTAAAGTGTATATTAGGTGTAGAGCAACGGGTGAGACACCAGGTTGTTGGTGCTTGCAGCCAGGATCGCGGCACGTACTCAACACAACCACAGCCTTACAACCGTCTCTTAGATGCAACGTTGTATTAACGTTGTGTACGGGTCCACCACCTATCTTGTCTTGTGTTCCGGGAATCAGTATTCTTGTGGCCCGGTTTCTGTGCAGGCCTCCAGGTTGGTGGTCTGATCAACGAGGCTGTTGAATGCCGCTGCCCGCAGTCTGATCTGTGAATCACACCCCTGTTGATAAGGGCCGAGATTTATCAGCCATTTACACAGTCACTTACGAAGCCAGTACATCTTTCAGCAGTCATAGCGACTTTGTTTACATTTATTAAACAGTTTACGACCTTGGGGACGTCACAACCCAAGATTGTTATTTTTTTTTGTTTAAACAACTTCGTAGTGACACGGAGCTCATAAACTGTCGAATAAATGTCAACAAAGCCGCCGTGACCGTTGAAAGATGTACAGGTTTCGTAAGCAGTTGTGTGAAGGCCTGATGAATCTTAGCCTAGGTGTCACTTGGAGGTATTGATCAATATAGTTCTCTTTCGAATACCATAAGATATGGACTGGTACTATGCCATGGTACCATACACGGTACCATACCATGGTACCATACATGGTACCATACATGGTACTATACATGGTACCATACATGGTACCATACATGGTACCATACATGGTACCATACATGGTACCATACATGGTACCATACCACGGTACGATGATGGTCAAGATTTATGTCTTGTGGTCAGTCAAATCGTGGTGTGAAGACTGGTTGTTCTAGCAAGTGTCTTTGGGACTTGCTGGCTAGGTGCTCCTTGGGGACTTTAGGTGATCCTTGGGGACTTTAGGTGCTCCTTGGGGACTTTAGGGTGATCCTTGGGGACTTTAGGTGCTCCTTGGGGACTTTAGGTGATCCTTGGGGACTTTAGGTGCTCCTTGGGGACTTTAGGTGATCCTTGGGGACTTTAGGTGATCCTTGGGGACGTTAGGTGCTCCTTGGGGACTTTAGGTGATCCTTGGGGACTTTAGGTGCTCCTTGGGGACTTTAGGTGATCCTTGGGGACTTTAGGGTGATCCTTGGGGACGTTAGGTGCTCCTTGGGGACTTTAGGTGATCCTTGGGGACTTTAGGGTGATCCTTGGGCCCTTAGGTGATCCTTGGGGACTTTAGGGTGATCCTTGGGGACTTTAGGATGATCCTTGGGGACTTTAGGTGATCCTTGGGGACTTTAGGTGATCCTTGGGGACTTTAGGGTGATCCTTGGGGACTTTAGGGTGATCCTTGGGGACTTTAGGTGATCCTTGGGGACTTTAGGGTGATCCTTGGGACTTTAGGTGATCCTTGGGGACTTTAGGTGATCCTTGGGGACTTTAGGTGATCCTTGGGGACTTTAGGTGATCCTTGGGGACTTTAGGTGATCCTTGGGACTTTAGGTGATCCTTGGGGACTTTAGGGTGATCCTTGGGGACTTTAGGTGATCCTTGGGGACTTTAGGTGATCCTTGGGGACTTTAGGTGATCCTTGGGGACTTTAGGTGATCCTTGGGGACTTTAGGTGATCCTTGGGGACTTTAGGTGATCCTTGGGGACTTTAGGTGATCCTTGGGGGACTTTAGGTGATCCTTGGGGACTTTAGGTGATCCTTGGGGACTTTAGGTGATCCTTGGGGACTTTAGGTGATCCTTGGGGACTTTAGGTGATCCTTGGGGACTTTAGGGTGATCCTTGGGGACTTTAGGGTGATCCTTGGGGACTTCAGGTGATCCTTGGGGACTTTAGGTGATCCTTGGGGACTTTAGGTGATCCTTGGGGACTTTAGGTGATCCTTGGGGACTTTAGGGTGATCCTTGGGGACTTTAGGTGATCCTTGGGGACTTTAGGTGATCCTTGGGGACTTTAGGGTGATCCTTGGGGACTTTAGGTGATCCTTGGGGACTTTAGGTGATCCTTGGGGAGTTTAGGGTGATCCTTGGGGACTTTTGGTGATCCTTGGGGACTTTAGGTGATCCTTGGGGACTTTAGGTGATCCTTGGGGACTTTAGGTTATGCTTGGGGACTTTAGGTGATCCTTGGGGACTTCAGGTGATCCTTGGGGACTTTAGGTGATCCTTGGGGACTTTAGGTGATCCTTGGGGACTTTAGGGTGATCCTTGGGGACTTTGGGTGATCCTTGGGGACTTTAGGTGATCCTTGGGGACTTTAGGTGATCCTTGGGGACTTTAAGTGATCCTTGGGGGACTTGCTAGCCAGACGATCCGTCAGCCAGACGATCCGTCAGCCATCTTCCCTTCATCAAGGTAACCATCTTCACTACACACACCGACCTCATCAGTAAACTACATATTACCACACAAGATACACTAACAAATAATCATCACCTCGAAAGTAATATTCTGGACGAATCCCGCCGTCAGGATGGAATATAAAGTATTTAGAGAGTTGGGAAGTTTGGTATTATTTGCTATTTTTTTGTGCCTCGTGAAACGTGGCAAAAAAAATGAGACGTCTCTTTTGCCTCATTTGCTTCTCAAGTTCCTCCAATTCATCAGGGGACCGGGAGGCGGGAGAGAAGTGCCCCGGTGTTGTTGTCAAAGCCTTCACCAAGACACAATCACCCCAGCAGCGTTGCTTAGCCGCCACACAATCACCCAGCAGCGTTGCTCAGCCGCCACACAATCACGCAGCAGCGTTGCTCAGCCGCCACACAATCACGCAGCAGCGATGCTCAGCCGCCACACAATCACCCCAGCAGCGTTGATCAGCCGCCACACAATCACCCAGCAGCGTTGCTCAGCCGCCACACAATCACCCAGCAGCGTTGCTCAGCCGCCACACAATCACCCAGCAGCGATGCTCAGCCGCCACACAATCACCCAGCAGCGATGCTCAGCCGCCACACAATCACCCAGCAGCGTTGCTCAGCCGCCACACAATCACCCCAGCAGCGATGCTCAGCCGCCACACAATCACCCCAGCAGTGATGCTCAGCCGCCACACAATCACCCCAGCAGCGATGCTCAGCCGCCACACAATCACCCAGCAACGATGCTCAGCCGCCACACAATCACCCAGCAGCGTTGCTCAGCCGCCACACAATCACCCTCATCACTCGTATCGATTTCCTTGAAAGTGTGAATAGAAAGTGGAAATATGAATGTTTCTGTATCATACAGGGATTAGTGCCGTGTTGTCTGTCTGTTGGGCCGTGGTGTGTGTAGGGCTGTGTTGTCTGTTGTGCTGTGTTGTGTGTAGGGCTGTGTTGTCTGTCAGAAAAATGATCCGATGGATTACGAGAAGGTTCCCGCCAAACACACACCGAACTACGACGTTGGCACATCGTTCGAACACGTTTAAACACCTCCTAACCAGTTATAACAACCAATATAGCAAGTTGTAACAACGTTCAAATACGTCATAAACACGTTAAGCCAAGATGTAACAACTTTATTACAAGTTGTAACAACCGGAAAATAGAAACAGTTTCGGTTTGTGTTTCCAGGGTTCAAATCCAGGGATCCCATCACAATGGTTGTACTCTTCAAGTCACTTGTGTTGTCCCGTCTCGAGTACTGCTCAGTACTCACTTCCCCCTTCAGAGCAGGAGAGATTGCTGAAATAGAGGGATACAAAGAACATATACGGCACGCATAGACGAGATAAAACACCTAAAATACTGGGATCGTCTCAAAGCTCTCCAAATGTACTCACTAGAAAGAAGACGAGAGAGATATCAAATAATATACACCTGGAAAATACTGGAGGGCCAGGTCCCAAATCTGCACAGTAAAATAACAACGTACTGGAGTGAACGACATGGAAGAAAATGCAGAATAGAACCAGTGAAGAGCAGAGGTGCCATAGGCACAATCAGAGAACACTGTATAAACATCAGAAGTCCACGGTTGTTCAACGTCCTCCCAGCAAGCATCAGAAATATTACAGGAACAACCGTGGACATCTTCAAGAGAAAACTGGACTGTTTCCTCCAAGGAGTGCCGGACCAACCGGGCTGTGGTGGGTATGTGGGCCTGCGGGCCGCTCCAAGCAACAGCCTGGTGGACCAAACTCTCGAGGCTGGGCATGGGGAGTCGAAGAACTCTCAGAACCCCATCCAGGTACAGTCCAGGTACAAAACGGCACAAGAGACGGGTTGGCGTAGTAACTACACGAGGTGACAATAATTGACTGACCAGGCACCAAGGACACTTTAATCTCGGACTAAAGTGTACTCTCAGTGAGTACACACCGAGAAGTGGGATTGAGTGGGAACGTGTTTCCCATAGTCGGGAACAGGAAGCGGTTGGGCTTACCGTGGTACCTTTCAAGCCAGCTTTCACCAGGATGCAATCCACAACAGCTGCCTTACTCCCAGGTCAACCCATCCTCCTGTGCTGGTAGTACTTGTGTAACAATGATGGTGCCAGTGGGTGGTATATGGCCCCCAGTAGGCTGCTTTGGGCACAATTTTCTATAGAGTCCGGATAAATATAGCTAAGCACAAATATTCCTAGGCCCAGTATAGCACATATATGTACTATATTAGGGTACTATAAGTACTCCCATGTTAGGGAGATGGACTGCTCACGTACATATGTACTCCAAAATTAACAGAGAACAGGTTCACTCTCGAGTACAAAATGACTCCGGACATGCGTTCTGTCCAAACCTATCCTGACCCATCTTATCCTATTTTATCCTAACCTTACACCCTATCTTGCCTGACCTATCCAAACATATCCCATCCTGACCCGGTGTACATCTTATCCCATCCTGGCCCAAGCTATCCTTGTCTTGCCTAACGTAACGAATCTCGGCATGCTATCCAAGCCTATCCAACCGGCTCAGCAGGTCAAAAAGGGGGTAGTAGAGATGTTCTTTATGTATCCATCAGCTGCTGTGATGAAGCTGTTGAAGCTGCTGTGATGAAGCTGTTGAAGCTGCAGGTCGGGAGAGCTGGCGACAAGAAGGACAATAGTCCAACAACGGCGAGGTCGTAGCTCTTGGACCCCACCGCAGTAAGAAGCACACTCCCCTCCCCCCCCCCTACCTTGCCTCACGCCCTCATGATAAATCCTGACGCTGGACACGCCCGCTGCGTAAATCGCTGTAAACGGGTTGTAAATCAGACCTGAGAAAGAGACGGAGTGTGAACCACCCTGCGACGCGGGCTTGTAAGTCCCGTGATGTATGGGAGCGAAGAATGGTGCGCTCCTAGGTAGCCTATACCTGGGACCTGGGGACACCTGCCCCCGGTTCTGGGACACCTGCCCCCGGTCTGGGATACCTGCCTTGGCTCTGGGACACCTGCCCCGTTCTGGGATACCTGCCTTGGCTCTGGGACACCTGCCCCCGACTCTGGGGCACCTGTCCCGGCTCTGGGACACCTGCCTTGGCTCTGGGACACCTGCCTTGGCTCTGGGACACTGCCTTGGCTCTGGGACACCTGCCTTGGCTCTGGGACACCTGCCTTGGCTCTGGGACACCTGTCCCCGGCTCTGGGACACCTGCCTTGGCTCTGGGACCCTGCCTTGGCTCTGGGACACCTGCCTTGGCTCTGGGACACCTGCCTTGGCTCTGGGACTCCTGCCTTGGCTCTGGACTCTCAGGACTGGTAGTCCCAAGGGACCACCAAGCAGCTGACAACACATGCTGCTGACGGCCGCCGCCTCCACAGGGAGTACAACTATCGTTATTCACAACGTCTGACGTTAAAATATACTTGCGGTCGGTGCCTTGTTGGAGGAGGAGACTTGTGAGGCAACAACGGTCGGGCGGGAGTGACGTCTGGGGCACTCTGGGGCACTCGGGGGCACTCGGGCTGCTCTCTCATGCTGTGTGGTGTGGGTACTTGGGCTGCTCTCTCAAGCTGTGTGGTGTGTGGGTACTTGTGCTGCTCTCTCAAGCTGTGTGGTGTGTGGGTACTTGTGCTGCTCTCTCAAGCTGTGTGGCGTGTGGGTACTCGGGCTGCTCTCTCAAGCTGTGTGGTGTGTGGGTACTTGGGCTGCTCTCTCAAGCCGTGTGGTGTGTGGGTACTTGGGCTGCTCTCTCCAGCTGTGTGGTGTGTGGGTACTTGGGCTGCTCTCTCAAGCTGTGTGGCGTGTGGGTACTCGGGCTGCTCTCTCAAGCTGTGTGGTGTGTGGGTACTCGGGCTGCTCTCTCAAGCTGTGTGGTGTGGGGTACTTGGGCTGCTCTCTCATGCTGTGTGGTGTGTGGTACTTGTGCTGCTCTCTCAAGCTGTGTGGTGTGTGGGTACTTGTGCTGCTCTCTCAAGCTGTGTGGCGTGTGGGTACTTGTGCTGCTCTCTCAAGCTGTGTGGCGTGTGGGTACTTGTGCTGCTCTCTCAAGCTGTGTGGTGTTTACCACTGACACTTGTGGCCTCACTCTCGTCAGGGCAGCTTAATTACCATTCACCTGACCCATGTACAGCTTCTCACTGTCACTCTGACGTTGTTTGTAACACTTAAAGCAAGTGAAGATCACTTTAGTGAACTTTAATACACACAGACATCACAGTGGAGTGATATATCAAGTGAACCAAACACCCCAGGCCTCCACAGGTCCGGGGTTATCATTTGTAAGGCCGTAGAGGGAGCCGGTCGGCCGAGCGGACAGCACGCTGGACTTGTGATCCTGTGGTCCTGGGTTCGATCCCAGGCGCCGGCGAGAAACAATGGGCAGAGTTTCTTTCA
>WNGS01009202.1:25990841-26001356 GCA_020271785.1 Procambarus virginalis
GAGTACATTTGGAGAGTTTTGGGACGATCCCAATAATTTAGGTGCTTTATTGCGTCTATGTGTGCCGTATATGTTCTGTGTATTCAAGGGGGAAGTGAGTATTGAGCAGTACTCAAGACGGGACATTACAACCCTGCCCCTACATCCTACTCTTGCTTACCTTCACAACAGCCACTGCCTCCCTCCACCACAACACCCTCCACCCACTGCCCCCTCCACCACAACACCCTCCACCACTGCCTCCCTCCACCACAACACCCTCCACCCACTGCCTCCCTCCACCACAACACCCTCCACCCACTGCCTCCTCCACCACAACACCCCCATCAACTGCCTCCCTCCACCACGCACCCTCCACCACAACACCCTCCACCCACTGCCTCCTCCCAGTTAAACAGGTGTGTAGCTGCCCAATGACCATGCAATTTGCGTAGTTTAATTCCAGCCGTGAGCAGCTGGCCTTCCTGGCGACTCGAACCATTTGAAAACATACGTGTCAGCATAGTCGACGTGAACGTTCATGGAGGAGGAATATTAAGGAGACGTAACGAAGGTCGTATTGACCACCAGGGGAAAGGATATTGATCACTAGGCAAAGAAGTATTGATCACTATGGAAAAAGTATTGATAAATAGGCAAAACAGTATTGATCACCAGGTGAAGAGGTGCTGTTCCTAGGCGAAGAAGTATTGATCACCAGGTGAAGGGACATTCATTGATCAGCCAACCTTTGGGCAGTAGTGGACCCTAAACCCATCCTGTGGGTGGTGGGTATTGGGGTCCCCAGCTGGCAGGCGCCCCTGACCCAGGTTAGGTTCCTCAGTTGCATTTCCAATTGTTTAGAATATCATTTGGTCACTTCAACAGTACAAAACATGAGCTTTCAGCGAATCGAACAGCACATATCTGTACGCTTGACCAAATTAGTTGTTATAAGTATTATCAATTTAGGAAGATGGACTGGAGCCTTGGCAGCTATAGGCCAAGGCTTAGGTCTTGGTCTTATCAGGTCTTAGTCCTATAGGTTATGGACCTATTTGGTTAATAGGTCTTACATCATTCCCAAACCAGTTTCATTCCTTGAACACGTCTGCAAGTCTCGGTATAGTGTTTTATGCCCTCTACCATATAGTATCTGTTCCTATTGTAACCTTGGGTAGCAACCTAGCAATAAAATAGGTACCTGGGTGTTAGTCAGCTGTCACGGGCTGCTTCCTGGGGGTGGAGGCCTGGTCGAGGACCGGGCCGCGGGGTCACTAAAAAAAAAACCGAAATCATCTCAAGATAACCTCAAGATAGCATCGACTTATATTTTACTTGAACACTAAGGAGCACATGTAGAGAACCGTCACGACAGATGACGCACCTTTAAGGCTGGCAATCTGCACTGTGAGGAATATTATGATAAGGCTAATTATATGTAAGATCTTATTGTTATTGACAGCTGTCACCACTCCTCATGAATGTCCTGGAGCCAGATTCACGAAGCCGTTACGCAAGCACTTGCGAACGTGTACATCTTTCCTCAATCTTTGACGGCGCTGGTTACGTTTATGAAACCGTTTACAAGCAATAAAACTTGCCAAACAACTGTTGTTATTGTTATAAACAGCCTCCTGGTGCTTCGGAGCTCATTAACTGTTTATTAATTGTAAACAAAGCCGCCAAAGATTGAGAAAAGATGGACAGGTTCGTAAGTGCTTGCGTAACTGCTTCGTGAATCTGGTACCTGAGCCTGGGAAGAGAAGTCAAGGTTGGGACACACCGAGAGTTAGAGACTTACTCTTGATAATTACTGAAGTGACGGTTATGAGTTAATATTATTAAATTGTGCACGCTTCACTGTTGATGATTACTTCAGCTTTGTTAATTATATACGTGACTTTGAGGACTACTGGTAAAGGCCAAGGTCCAAGAGAGCTCTGGGGGATGTATGTTCAAAGATCACTGACAGGAAGAATACCAAATAAACTTTGAATATAGAATTTATTAATACAAAAATCACAGATAACCTATCCTAAAATATCCTGCAACACAATAGGCAATGATGTGAATTACCAACAATTAAACGCAAGGGAACAATTACTTTAAACTCCGCAATCCAGACAGGTTGTAAATCCAGACCTCTTCCCTACACTCTTTCCCCACGTGGTGTCCAGACCACACTAAAGTTTGTTCTTGAGAGTCTACGCACAACTTTGCTGTGAGCTCCGGCCCTGTGGCACCCTAAGTCAGTCACAGAACCTAGGTCTAATTACTAACTGCTGGGCAGTTAGTAATTATCCGCCTCTCAACTGGCCAGAACAGCCACGAGTGGAAGTTCTCACCAGAGAGGTCAGCACCTGAGTTCCTGACGGCATTGGTATATAGATTTGTCAAACTGTCAACTGTTGTAAAACCACTTAAGGGAGAGAGCAGAGCCTGGAGGTGGTGGAGAGGTCGAGAGGTCAAACATGGCCTCTAAGAGGGCTCGCCTCCGAGGTAGGAGGTAATCCTGGAGGTAGAGAGAAGGCCTCGCCAATGACCAAAGTCAGCCAGAAATATACGCCTCTTTTCCTGTGTGACAGGAGAAGTCTGGGACGGAGGACGAAGAGAGAAGGAAAAGGGGGAAGGAAGAGAAGAGGATAGTAATGGAGAAAGAGAAGGGAAAATAAGTAGGAGAGAATGATAAAATAATTGCTTTAACTATTACAACCGAGGTCCTTTATTTGCCAGTTGAGCAGATATCTTCAGCGTGTGATGGTGTGTGGCACAGGTTCTGTGGTTGTGGTTATATGCTCTTAACTATTTTCCTTAACTGTGATTTTCCATTCTATTTCCATACTAGATTCTAAAAGTTGTTGTTGTTGTTAAAGATTCGCTACCTGGAACGAAGCTCCAAGTAGCAATTGTAAAAGGCTAAACTGAATAGTATCAATAGGTTCTGAGAGCTGAACAGTTTGAGCAGGCTGAATTCTCGTTAACGTAAGATATGAAGTGGGTTTGTGTAACCTGAAACGTAAATAACCGGAGATGTCACTAAATGTAAATTGAATGCCACTTATTTTCTCTTCCAAGGCTAAAGGCTAATCCTTTTTAAGGCAACCAGAGGTGCTACCCCCGCTGTGTGTAGTTACTATTTGTACCTGCAGAATGGTGCTATTAGCTCTTGGGTCCGCATTTCTAACCAATCTATTTCTCCTTTGTTGTGTCCACTACATATATCTCTCTCTCGGAAGCCGGTCGGCCGAGCGGACAGCACGCTGGACTTGTGATCCTGTGGTCCTGGGTTCGATCCCAGGCGCCGGCGAGAAACAATGGGCAGAGTTTCTTTCACCCTATGCCCCTGTTATCTAGCAGTAAAATAGGTACCTGGGTGTTAGTCAGCTGTCACGGGCTGCTTCCCGGGGGTGGAGGCCTGGTCGAGGACCGGGCCGCGGGGACACTAAAAGCCCCGAAATCATCTCAAGATAACCTCTCAAGATAACTCAAGATAACTCAAGATCTCTCTAACATACACACATATCCCCAGGAAGCAGCTCGGAGCAGCTTTCTGACTTCTAGGTACCTATTTACTGCTAGGTGAACAGGTGCATCAAGGTGAAAGAAACTCTGCCCATTTGTTTCTGCCTCCGCCGGGAATCGAACACGGGCCATTAGGACTACGACTCCCGAGCACTGTCCACTCAGCCGCGCGGCCTCTGTGTACTCGCCTAGTTGTGCTTGTGGGGTTGAGCTCTGACTCTTTGGTCCCGCAGACTGTTTGTGTGTACACTCATCTATTTGTATTCACCTATTTGTGTCTGCAGGATCGAGCATTGACTCTTGGATCCCGCTTTTTGAGCCATCGGTTGTTTACAACAATGACTCCTGTCCCATTTCCCTATCATACCTAGTTTTAAAATTCTGAATAGAATTTGCTTCCACAACCTGTTCCTTAAGTGCATTCCATTTTCCCACTACTCTCACGCTAAAAGAAAACTTCCTAACATCTCTGTGACTCATCTGAGTTTCCAGTTTCCACCCATGTCCCCTCGTTCTGTTACTATTCTATGTGAACGTTTCCTCAATTTCCACTCTGTCAATTCCCCTGAGTATTTTATACGTTCCTATCATATCTCCCCCTCTCCCTTCTTTTTTCTAGTGTCGTAAGGCTCAGTTCCTTCAGGCGCTCTTCATACCCCATCCCTCGCAACGCTGGGGCGAGTCTCGTTGAAAACTTCTGAACCTTTTCCAGTTTTCTTATGTGCTTCTTCAGATGGGGACTCCATGATGAGGCGGCATACTTTAAGACTGGCCTCTTGTAGGCAGTGTAAAGCGCCCTAAATGCCTCTTTACTTAAGTTTCTGAATGATGTTCTAACTTTCGCCAGTGTAAAGTATGCTGCTGTCGTTATCCTATTTATATGTGCCTCAGGAGATAGATTAGTTGTTACGTCCACGCCCAGGGGCCAGATTCACGAAAGCACTTACGCAAGCACTTACGAACCTGTACATCTTTTCTCAATCTTTGGCGGCTTTGTTTCCACTTATTAGACAGATAATAAGCTCCGAAGCACCTGGAGGATGTTTATAGTAATAACAACAGTTGAATGGGAAGTTTTCATGCTTGTAAACTGTTTAATAATTGTAATCAAAGCCGTCAAAGATTGAGGAAAGATGTACACGTTCGTAAGTGCTTGCGTAAGTGCTTTCGTGAATCTGGCCCCAGGTCTCTTTCTCGCGTCGTCACAGGTAGGCAGTTCCCCCTCATTGTGTATTGTCCCTTCGGTCTCCTATCACCTAGTCCCATTTCCATATCTTTACATTTGCTCGTGTTGAACTCCAGTAGCCATTTCTCTAACCATCTCTGCAACCTTTTCAAGTCCTCTTGAGGATCCTACAATCCTCATCTGTCACAACTCTTCTCATCAACTTTGCGTCATCCGCGAACATCGACATGTAGGACACTACTCCTGTAAACATGTCGTTAACATATACAAGAAATAGAATTGGTCCCAGCACCGATCCTTGTGGTACTCCACTTGTTACTGTTCGCCAGTCCAACTTCTCGCCCCTTACCGTAACTCTTTGGCTCCTTCCTGTTAGGTAGTTCCTTATCCATGCTAGGACCTTTCCCCCCACCCCCGCCTGCCTCTCGAGTTTGAGCAGCAGTCTCATGTGTGTGGTACTGTATCAAAGGCTTTTTGGCAGTCCAGAAATATGCAGTCTGCCCAACCTTCTCTGTCCTGTCTTATCCTCGTTATTTTATCATAGAATTCCAAAGGTTTGTTGGGTAAGATTTCCCTTTCCAGAACCCATGTTGATGTATGTTCAGAAACTAACGTTCTCCAGGTGTGCAACCAGTCGTAGCCTAATTATTCTTTCAAGTATTTTACAGGGGATGCTTGTCAGTGATACAGGTCTATAGTTAAGTGCCTCCTTCCTGTCACCTTTCTTGAAAATCGGTACAACATTTGCCCTCTTCCAGCAATTGGGCAATTCTCCTGTGTGTGTGTGTGTGTGTGTGTGTGTGTGTGTGTGTGTGTGTGTGTGTGTGTGTGTGTGTGTGTGTGTGTGTGTGTGTGTGTGTGTGTGTGTGTGTGTGTGTGTGTGTGTGTGTGTGTGTGTGTGTGTGTGTGTGTGTGTGTGTGTGTGTACTCACCTAACTGCACTCACCTAATTGTGCTTGCGGGGGTTGAGCTTTGGCTCTTTCGGCCCGCCTCTCAACTGTCAATCAATCAACTGTTACTAACTAACTTCATAATCAGTCTCCGTGGTGTAGTGGTAAGACACTCGCCTGGCGTTCCGCGAGCGCTTTGTCATGGGTTCGTATCCTGGCCGGGGAGGATTTACTGGGCGCAAATCCTTAACTGTAGCCTCTGTTTAACTCAACAGTAAAATGTGTACTTGGTTGTAACAACGATTCTTCGCGGCGGGGATCGTATTCCAGGGACCTGCCCGAAACGCTACGCGTACTAGTGGCTGTACAAGAATGTAACAACTCTTGTATATATCTCAAAAAAGTACTATTTTACTTTTATTTAGGTATCTATTTTACTGCTAGGTAACAAGGGCATCAGAGTTTAGGAAGCTGCCCATCTGTCTCTGCCGGGTGCAGGGATCGAACCCCGGTCCCTAGGTCCGCAAGTTTATAGCGCTGTCCACTCAGCCACCCAGCCCTAGGGGTGGGGCTGGGTGTGTGTACTTACCTAGTTGTGCTTGCAGGGGTTGAGCTTTTTCTCTTTGGTCCCGCCTCTCAACTGTCAATCAACAGGTGTACAGATTCCTGAGCCTACTGGGCTCTATCATATCTACATTTGAAACTGTGCATGGAGTCAGCCTCCACCACATCACTGCCTAATGCATTCCATCCCTCTCGGGGTTGGAATAAACTTTAATATTGTAAATAAAGCGACTTAACACCAGTTATGCGAATGAATGAAATCAGTGATATGTAGCATATAGCTCTCTCAATTATCCCGCTCTTTCTCCTATGTTCTCCCCTCCCGTCCCTCCGCCCTCCCCTCCCCCAGGGACGCTGCCGCCCCAACACACAATTATAACTTCGCCAACAGAGTTTTAATTGGCGAATTAACACTCGTTTTTCTGTGGGCTCAGTGGCAGTGTTTTACCCCGTGGCAACGGCGGGTAACAAGGCGTCACTGTCAGCCGTGGCACTCTGGCACTGCACGGGCTATTAACCTTCACTCCGGCCTTGAGCTCCCCGGGGGCGGGGGGCACGTGCTACTTGCAGTTATCATCGTCTGAAGGTATGGGATTCATAGTAAAGTCTTCCCCTTGAAGTAGAATCCCCCACAGTAGAATCTGAACTCCGAGAGGGATAGAATCATGGCGTCATAGGATGGGCCAGATTCACGAAGCAGTTACGCAAGTACTTACGAACGTGTATATCTTTCATCAATCTTTGGCGCCTTTGGTTATATTTATTAAACAGTTTACAAGCGTGAAAATTTTCCAGTCAACTGTTGTTATTGTTAAAACAGCCTCCTGGTGCTTCGGAGCTCATTAACTGTTTAATAATTGTAAACAAAGCCGCCAAAGATTGAGAAAAGATGTACAGGTTCGTAAGTGCTTGCGTAATTGCTTCGTGAATCTGACTCCTGGTATGCATCTTGTACATACCATGTACAAAACACAGTTTTATATCTTATTTTGGTTCGGTTAATTTGGATTCGGTTGGGTTGGTTGGGTTTACTTGAATAATAGATTGCTATCAACTTGCTCAGGTGTTAGACCCTACGGTATTAAAGTGTATATTAGGTGTAGAGCAACGGGTGAGACACCAGGTTGTTGGTGCTTGCAGCCAGGATCGCGGCACGCACTCAACACAACCACAGCCTTACAACCCTCTCTTAGATGCAACGTTGTATTAACGTTGTGTACGGGTCCACCGCCTATCTTGTCTTGTGTTCCGGGAATCAGTATTCTTGTGGCCCGGTTTCTGTGCAGGCCTCCAGGTTGGTGGTCTGATCAACGAGGCTGTTGAATGCCGCTGCCCGCAGTCTGATCTGTGAATCACACCCCTGTTGATAAGGGCCGAGATTTATCAGCCACTTACACAGTCACTTACGAAGCCAGTACATCTTTCAGCAGTCATAGCGACTTTGTTTACATTTATTAAACAGTTTACGACCTTGGGGACGTCACAACCCAAGATTGTTATTTTTTTTTGTTTAAACAACTTCGTAGTGACACGGAGCTCATAAACTGTCGAATAAATGTCAACAAAGCCGCCGTGACCGTTGAAAGATGTACAGGTTTCGTAAGCAGTTGTGTGAAGGCCTGATGAATCTTAGCCTAGGTGTCACTTGGAGGTATTGATCAATATAGTTCTCTTTCGAATACCATAAGATATGGGCTGGTACTATGCCATGGTACCATACCTGGTACCATACCACGGTACCATACCATGGTACCATACCATGGTACCATACATGGTACCATACATGGTACCATACATGGTACCATACCATGGTACCATACATGGTACCATACATGGTACCATACCTGGTACCATACCATGGTACCATACCATGGTACCATACATGGTACCATACATGGTACCATACATGGTACCATACCATGGTACGATGATGGTCAAGATTTATGTCTTGTGGTCAGTCAAGTCGTGGTGTGACGACTGGTTGTTCTAGCAAGTGTCTTTGGTACTTGCTGGCTAGTGATCCTTGGGGGACTTTAGGTGATCCTTGGGGACTTTAGGGTGATCCTTGGGACGTTAGGGCTCCTTGGGACTTTAGGTGATCCTTGGGGACTTTAGGTGATTCTTGGGGACTTTAGGTGATCCTTGGGGACTTTAGGGTGATCCTTGGGGACGTTAGGTGCTCCTTGGGGACTTTAGGTGATCCTTGGGGACTTTAGGTGATCCTTGGGGACTTTAGGTGATCCTTGGGACTTTAGGTGATCTTTGGGGACTTTAGGTGATCCTTGGGGACTTTAGGTGATCCTTGGGGACTTTAGGTGATCCTTGGGGACTTTAGGTGATCCTTGGGACTTTAGGTGATCCTTGGGGACTTTAGGTGATCCTTGGGGACTTTAGGTGATCCTTGGGGACTTTAGGTGATCCTTGGGGACTTTAGGTGATCCTTGGACTTTAGGTGATCCTTGGGGACTTTAGGTGATCCTTGGGGACTTTAGGTGATCCTTGGGGACTTTAGGTGATCCTTGGGGACTTTAGGTGATCCTTGGGGACTTTAGGTGATCCTTGGGGACTTTAGGTGATCCTTGGGGACTTTAGGTGATCCTTGGGGACTTTAGGTGATCCTTGGGGACTTTAGGTGATCCTTGGGGACTTTAGGTGATCCTTGGGGACTTTAGGTGATCCTTGGGGACTTAGGTGATCCTTGGGGACTTTAGGTGATCCTTGGGGATTTTAGGTGATCCTTGGGGACTTTAGGTGATCCTTGGGGACTTTAGGTGATCCTTGGGGACTTTAGGTGATCCTTGGGGACTTTAGGTGATCATTGGGGACTTTAGGGTGATCCTTGGGGACTTCAGGTGATCCTTGGGGACTTTAGGTGATCCTTGGGGACTTTAGGTGATCCTTGGGGACTTTAGGTGATCCTTGGGGACTTCAGGTGATCCTTGGGGACTTTAGGTTATGCTTGGGGACTTTAGGTGATCCTTGGGACTTTAAGTGATCCTTGGGGACTTTAAGTGATCCTTGGGGACTTTAGGTGATCCTTGGGGCTTTAGGTGATCCTTGGGGACTTTAGTGATCCTTGGGGACTTTAGTGATCCTTGGGACTTTAGGTGATCCTTGAGGACTTTAGGGTGATCCTTGGGACTTTAGGTGATCCTTGGGGGACTTTAGGTGGTCCTTGGGGACTTTAGGTGATCCTTGGGGACTTTAGGTGATCCTTGGGGACTTTAGGTGATCCTTGGGGACTTNTATTATTATTATTATTATTTTTATGTTCCACTCATAAATTTTATCTTTTAACTGAATTAGCAATTTCTGAAGCCATTCTGAAGTGAAATCTTGACAAGGTGGTGAGGGGAGAGTGAGGTTCTGGCAGGCCAAGAGGTGTTGAGATGTGATTGATTGGTTTGTCTGACGTCTTAACAGCTACTTGAAACCCCACAACACATCTGATCTTTAAGTTAATTGGTGCACAAATCTCTGCTCATCTCCTTACCAGGACATGTCAGCCCGGAGGGAACAATTACCGTGGACCAAGGTGATCAAAGAGCCTATTCCAAGCGTATAGAATACTCTTAGTCTGTCGCATATTCTTTGGCTAGAAGAAAACCTTCGAAAGCCGTTCTACTCGTTCGAGATTAATAACTGGCTGATAAGCTAATAAATTTACACATTGATACATCCTTAATTTAATTCCTGATAACACAGGTCTACAGCCAAAACGCTTCTGAAATAAATAAAGTAAATCTCCGCAAATTCTGAATCACTAAGAACAGAAATGATGGTTAAAATGTTGATTAGCTCTGGTTTTCATCCAAGAGGAGAGTCTCGAAGCTGTTTTGCCGTATACTGGGAGTGTTTTGCCACCTGTTCCATCGGGTTATGCAACCTGTGTGAGGGAAAGATGACAGCATGAAGCAGTTGTTGAGGTACATTAACGATGACCAACAACAGTGGCAGCTCTGAGGAGGACTTGGAGGTTGTTGCTCTTGTGATGGGTCTGCTGGCTGGCAGCTCTGAGGAGGACTTGGAGGGTGTTGCTCTTGTGATGGGTCTGCTGGCTGGCAGCTCTGAGGAGGACTTGAAGGTTGTTGCTCTTGTGATGGGTCTGCTGGCTGGCAGCTCTGAGGAGGACTTGGAGGTTGCTGGCTGGCTACACAAGGTACTGATGTTGTCTTTGTACAGGTGATGTGAGTGGGATAGTCGTGTGAGAGTGTGAGTGGGATAGTCGTGTGAGAGTATGAGTGGGATAGTGGTGCGAGAGCTTCCCTCTATGGTGTCACGAGAGACTGGCCACTCTTGCCATCATGGGAGCCTGGGGGAGAAAACGTTCAGCATCCATCACTTGTTGAATCATGCAACATTTTGTTACCA
>WNGS01009202.1:26007171-26009671 GCA_020271785.1 Procambarus virginalis
CACCTCATTTTTTGGGGCAACACATGAGGAACACAAATGCGAACAAGCCTGAATGGTCCCCAGGACTATATGCAACTGAAAACTCACACCTCAGAAGTGACTCGAACCCATACTGCCAGGAGCAATGCAACTGGTATGTACAGGGACGCCTTAATCCGCTTGACCATCATGACCGGACATAGGAAGTGATAGTGAAGCTATTTGAACCACTTCCCTGCCGCACTCGGAGGGTAATCTTGGGCATAGCATTTTATCAAATCACCTCATTTTTTGGGGCAACACGTGAGGAACACAATGCGAAACAAGCCTAATGGTCCCCAGGACTATATGCAACTGAAAACTCACACCCCAGAAGTGACTCGAACCCATACTCCAGGAGCAATGCAACTGTACAGGGACGCCTTAATCCGCTTGACCATCTGACGGAACATAAGGAAGTGATAGCTGAAGCTATTTGAACCACTTCCCCGCCGGCACTCGTATGGTAATCTTGGGCATAGCATTTTATCAAATCACCTCATTTTTTTGGGGCAACACTGAGGAACACAAATGCGAACAAGCCTGAGGTCCCCAGGACTATATGCAACTGAAAACTCACACCTCAGAAGTGACTCGAACCCATACTGCCAGGAGCAATGCAACTGGTATGTACAGGGACGCCTTAATCCCTTGACCATCACAACCGGACATAAGGAAGTGATAGCCAAGCTATTTGTGTAACATTGGGTAAAATATCACCATTGTAAAACCCGGGTAAAATAGTCACCACTGTGACACCTCTATAGAATACTAAACTAATAACGTAAACACTACTACTTATCCTGAGTAACACTTCCTGATCAGTTGCACTTGGTCACACTGTTATTGAACACTGGAATATGAGCTGACATATGATGGTTACACCGGAACCAAAGGTATGCCAACAAGGAAATGCCACAGAGGATTAAATACACTGCCACCATCTGCCTTTGACCATTGAGACTGTAACAAGCAACGAGGCAAGAAACATTGCTTGACTTGGAGAGTACTTTCTATGACTGTCATTAATTATGGGACGGTTGTCAGCCACTATATCCAAAGGCTAAGAGGATTCAACAATTGACAC
This sequence comes from Procambarus virginalis, assembly GCA_020271785.1. Taxonomy (NCBI): domain Eukaryota; kingdom Metazoa; phylum Arthropoda; class Malacostraca; order Decapoda; family Cambaridae; genus Procambarus; species Procambarus virginalis. Next base: position 26,008,277 of record WNGS01009202.1, read on the forward strand.
AGACGGGAAATTTAACAAAAGTTTATTGAGATACCAAATTATACTAAACACCACAATAAATCCTACTCTAACACTGGCCAATAGTTTAAGAAATTTAGACATGGAACAAAATCTCAGAGATCACACACATACCTTAAGACCTCTGTCTCTCCATCCGGTGGACACTGTGTCTCTGCCTGGCTGTGGATGTCCTTCACAGACCCTCTCCCGACTCCGGTGCCCCGCACTCTATCCCTCTAAGTCTCTACAGGACCTCTATATACTACTCACAAGGGGGGGAGGGGAAGATTTATTGCTACCTACACCAAGAAATAAGAGGTCGGCCACACGTGTACAAACACTCAAGAATTCTCATTAAACTTGTTTGACATTCACCATACACTGTTCAAGAGAGGACTTATTAATTACGTGTGTGACTGACCTTTGACCTGGCTAAAAGCCTAGTTCGAATGCATCTGTTCTTGTATTTTTAACTCCTTTAAATAGGACACTATCACGCCTGTTGGATAGGTAGCTCTTTATCCAACTCAGAAGATTACCTTTGATTCCAAATTCAGCAAGTTGCTCTAATATTATTTCACCATTCGCTACATCGAAAGCTGACTTTAGGTCAATAAAGGCTGCCTGTGTCCCATCCTGGGAGTGTACAAAATATTCAGCAAAGCATGTTTGTGTGCTACACTTGGCCATAAACCCATATAGGTTAGGGGCCAGTTTTCTTTGACCTGAAACATGACACGATTGAGAACAATTCTCTCCAAGACTTTACACATACAAGATGTAAGGGAAATGGGTCTGAATTTTTGAGAGTTAGGTTTAGGAATTGGTATTATGAGACTTTGTGTCCATTTCTTTGGCAAGATACCTTGTGAGAGGCTCATTTGATAGAGGTCAAGCAGAGGGTGGCTAGGGACATCATTCAGTAAGCTCAAGGTGTTATAAGTTATACCATCCTCACCAGGGGCAGTTTGTTTAGGTTTTCCTAATGCTGATGTTAATTCAAAGGGGGTTAATAGCAAACTGATCCGTTAAATCTGGTGAGGAGCGTGCTATTTAAATATTAAAGTTTTTGTTAATGTTAGTATTATTTAAATGCTGCTGCATATCTAGGCGTAAGGAAGAAATTTGTGAGACACTAGACCATTGAGCTAGGAACATGTCAGCATATTCTGCAGGAGTATGATGAAGCTGAACTGGGGGCTGAAGGTTTGGTAATGTTTTTAATTTTGTTCCACATTTCTGATAATGTTGTAGTTCTATTGATACCTTGTAGGAATTGTTCCCAATATGTGTTCTTAACTTGACCCTTAAGCTCGCGAAAATCTCTGTTGGCATTGAGGAATGCAAGTAAATTGTCAGCTGTTTTGTCTCGTTTATAAGAGTCAGCAGCTGAAG
>WNGS01009202.1:26012171-26020937 GCA_020271785.1 Procambarus virginalis
TGGGAGGCGAGTGTACTAATCTCGTCAATACACGTATCAAACAAGATGACGCAAGCCGGAACCTTCGTAAACATTACGATGAGCGACCCCACCACGACCTTCACAACTGCCGCAGACAATAGAGGGCGTTGCGATAATTGATCTACAGTAATGAACCTGCATTCACCTCCGATCAGATTAACAAGACAGTCGCAGTCAAAATTCACCCAGCGATTTCTTCACGGTTTTACGCTTTGACAAGCAGCTAATTTGTACCTATTCTAAGTGAAACTATATTGAAAGCGTACTTTCTCAATGCATTTACTTTCACTAAAGAAATTGAATTTGCACGCTTCTTAACGATTCCTACCATGTTGTTGTTGTTAAAGATTCGCTACTTGGAACAAGAAGTTCCAAGTAGCACGGGCTATGGTGAGCCCGTAGTGGATGATTCCTACCAGAGGGAAATGTTAGCTGCTAAGATCTGCTTTCCGTTTACGACCACTAAGCTTCCTGGAGAGTTATGGCCGCTGTGATCTCTTAAAGAGTTTGCAAATTCAGTTAAACAAGAGTGGCTGCCTTAGAAAGAAGTTTGTGCGCGCGCGCTCGCGGGCGTGTGTCAGGCCTTAAGAATGTAGGAAACTGCAAAAGACCTATTGGCCCATCCGAGGCAGCTCCTATTGGTCCCATAAGAGGCAGCTTTTATATTGGTCCCATACGAGGCAGTCCCTATTGGCTTATAAGAGACAGTTCCTCTTGGCCTGTACGAATTTATATTTATACCCACATATTTATACCCACCTCAAACTCGTTAATATATATGTCTAACCTACGCTTGAAACAATCCCACATATATATTACGTAACCCGGTAATTTGTTCCATAAGTCAGCCGCCCTATTTCCAACCCAGTATTTTTTTTCTTGAATCTGGGCTTGTTGAGTTTCTGTAGCATCTTTGTCGTCCTCTATATCAGGCTGCTATTCTTAGCAACCTTATTAATATACAATTTGGTACAGCCAAGGTCTCTGTGGACCAAGGTCTCTGTGGACCAAAGTCTCAGTGGACCAAGGTCTCTGTGGACCAAAGTCTCTGTGGACCAAAGTCTCTGTGGACCAAGGTCTCTGTGGACCAAGGTCTCTGTGGACCAAAGTCTCTGTGGACCAAAGTCTCTGTGGACCAAAGTCTCAAGGTCTCTGTGGGCCAAGGTCTCTGTGGACCAAGGTCTCTGTGGACCAAGGTCTCTGTGGACCAAAGTCTCTGTGGACCAAAGTCTCTGTGGACCAAGGTCTCTGTGGACCAAAGTCTCTGTGGACCAAAGTCTCTGTGGACCAAAGTCTCTGTGGACCAAAGTCTCTGTGGACCAAGGTCTCTGTGGACCAAGGTCTCTGTGGACCAAAGTCTCTGTGGACCAAGGTCTCTGTGGACCAAAGTCTCTGTGGACCAAAGTCTCTGTGGACCAAAGTCTCTGTGGACCAAAGTCTCTGTGGACCAAGGTCTCTGTGGACCAAAGTCTCTGTGGACCAAAGTCTCTGTGGACCAAAGTCTCTGTGGACCAAAGTCTCTGTGGACCAAGGTCTCCGTGGACCAAAGTCTCTGTGGACCAAGGTCTCTGTGGACCAAGGTCTCTGTGGACCAAAGTCTCTGTGGATCAAAGTCTCTGTGGACCAAAGTCTCTGTGGACCAAGGTCTCTGTGGACCAAAGTCTCTGTGGGCCAAGGTCTCTGTGAGCTACGTTCCTTATGAGTCAAAATTTCCGATGCCTACAATCAATCCCGAATCGATGTACAGGACAGATGAAAATCAGGATTTCATAAAGCGTCGCTTTTCATGCGGTACTTCGTAAATATACTGATGTCCTTTTAGTAAACAAACACTTTCTCATGCGAACATTCTCGTTCTTTCAATTTGACACTGTGAGAAATGCAACCTTTTTGGCGTAACCAGAAGCGTACGGATGTACAGCCCAGCGTCTAACCTATTGAGGCGGAAGCACTGATAATGTCAATTTGGCTAATCACAGACTACAGTACTTAGTAGAGTATCGTGGTGCAGTGGTTAAAGGTGCGCGCTTGGTAGTACCCGTGCTGCTGGTTCGAACCCTCTACATGGATCCATGTTGATTTTCTCATTATTATTATTATTATTATTATTATTATTATTATTATTATTATTATTATTATTATTATTATTATTATTTATGTTCCACTCATAAATTTTATCTTTTAACTGAATTAGCAATTTCTGAAGCCATTCTGAAGTGAAATCTTGACAAGGTGGTGAGGGGGAGAGTGAGGTTCTGGCAGGCCAAGAGGTGTTGAGACGTGATTGATTGGTTTGTCTGGCGTCTTAACAGCTTCTTGAAACCCCACAACACGTCTGATCTTTAAGTTAATTGGTGCACAAATCTCTGCTCATCTCCTTACCAGGACATGTCAGCCCGGAGGGAACAATTACCGTGGACCAAGATGATCAAAGAGCTTATTCCAAGCGTATAGAATAAATACTCTTAGTCTGTCGCATATCCGTTGGCTATAAGAAAACCTTCGGAAGCCGTTCTACTCGTTCGAGATTAATAACTGGCTGATAAGCTAATAAATTCACACATTGATACATCCTTAATTTAATTCCTGATAACACAGGTCTACAGCCAAAACGCTGCTGAAATAAATAAAGTAAATCTCCGCAAATTCTGAATCACTAAGAACAGAAATGATGGTTAAATTTGTTGATTAGCTCTGGTTTTCATCCAAGAGGAGAGTCTTGAAGCTGTTTTGCCGTATAATGGGAGTGTTTTGCCACCTGTTCCATCGGACTATGCAGCCTGTGTGAGGGAAAGATGACAGCATGAAGCAGTTGTTGAGGTACATTAACGATGACCAACAACAGTGGCAGCTCTGAGGAGGACTTGGAGGTTGTTGCTCTTGTGATGGGTCTGCTGGCTGGCAGCTCTGAGGAGGACCTGGAAGTTGTTGCTCTTGTGATGGGTCTGCTGGCTGGCAGCTCTGAGGAGGACCTGGAAGTTGTTGCTCTTGTGATGGGTCTGCTGGCTGGCAGCTCTGAAGAGGACTTGGAGGTTGTTGCTCTTGTGATGGGTCTGCTGGCTGGCAGCTCTGAAGAGGACTTGGAGGTTGTTGCTCTTGTGATGGGTCTGCTGGCTGGCTACACAAGATACTGATGTTGTCTTTGTACAAGTGATGTGAGTGGAATAGTCGTGTGAGGGTGTGAGTGGGATAGTCGTGTGAGTGTGTGAGTGGGATAGTCGTGTGAGAGTGTGAGTGGGATAGTCGTGTGAGTGTGTGAGTGGGATAGTCGTGTGAGTGTGTGAGTGGGATAGTCGTGTGAGAGTGTGAGTGGGATAGTCGTGTGAGAGTGTGAGTGGGATAGTCGTGTGAGTGTGTGAGTGGGATAGTCGTGTGAGTGTGTGAGTGGGATAGTCGTGTGAGAGTGTGAGTGGAATAGTCGTGTGAGAGTGTGAGTGGAATAGTCGTGTGAGAGTGTGAGTGGAATAGTCGTGTGAGAGTGTGAGTGGAATAGTCGTGTGAGAGTGTGAGTGGAATAGTCGTGTGAGAGTGTGAGTGGAATAGTCGTGTGAGAGTGTGAGTGGAATAGTCGTGTGAGAGTGTGAGTGGGATAGTCGTGTGAGAGTATGAGTGGGATAGTGGTGTGAGAGTGTGAGTGGGATAGTCGTGTGAGAGTGTGAGTGGAATAGTCGTGTGAGAGTGTGAGTGGGATAGTCGTGTGAGAGTGTGAGTGGGATAGTCGTGTGAGAGTATGAGTGGGATAGTCGTGTGAGAGTGTGAGTGGGATAGTCGTGTGAGAGTGTGAGTGGAATAGTCGTGTGAGAGTGTGAGTGGGATAGTCGTGTGAGAGTATGAGTGGGATAGTCGTGTGAGAGTGTGAGTGGGATAGTGGTGTGAGAGTGTGAGTGGGATAGTCGTGTGAGAGTGTGAGTGGGATAGTCGTGTGAGAGTGTGAGTGGAATAGTCGTGTGAGAGTGTGAGTGGGATAGTGGTGTGAGAGCTTCCCTCTATGGTGTCACGAGAGACTGGCCACTCTTGCCATCATGGGAGCCTGGGGGAGAAAACATTCAGCATCCATCACTTGTTGAATCAAGCAATATTTTGTTACCACATAAAACAATAACTGATCAGCAATTTTCATTATTACTCAGCATGTCAAAGTGCACGATAAAAGCTCTTGACATCTCGGAAGCAGATCAGTTTGTAAAAATTGTTCAGTAGTGTAATCATAAAAATAAATAAGATAGAGCTGTGAGAAGTGACATAGAACTATGGGGAGTGACACAAAGATTAGTAACATAGAGCTATGAGAAAAGGCCTTCAACTGTGAGAAGTAACTTCCACACACATCAAGACACACAAGCAAACACAACTAGGTGAGTACACACACACACACACACACACAACACACACACACACACACACACACACCACACACACACACACACCACACACACCACACACACACACAATTAGGTAATTAGGTGAGTACACACACCCACACACACACACACACACACACACCACACACACACACACACACACACACACACACACACACACACACACACACAGAAAGAGATGATGAAACCCTAGATGATTATGATGATGATGATTACCTAGATGAAAGACTATCAGATATAGAGGTGACAGCAGAAGAGGTAATGAAACAGTTGACAACTCTAGATGCATCTAAAGCAGTAGGACCAGACAAAGTATCACCGTGGATACTAAAAGAAGCGGCGCAGGCCCTCAGCGTGCCTCTGGCGATGATCTTTAATGAGTCACTTATGTCGGGAGAATTGCCCAGTTGCTGGAAGAAGGCAAATGTCGTGCCGATCTTCAAGAAAGGCGATAGGGAGGAGGCACTTAACTATAGACCTGTATCACTGACAAGCATCCCCTGTAAAATACTGGAAAGAATAATTAGGCTACGACTGGTTGCGCACCTGGAGAACGTTAGGTTTGTGAACAAACATCAACATGGGTTCTGGACAGGGAAATCATGCCTAACAAACCTTCTGGAATTCTATGATAAAATAACGAGGATAAGACAGGACAGAGATGGTTGGGCAGACTGCATATTTCTGGACTGCCAAAAAGCCTTTGATACAGTACCGCACATGAGACTGCTGTTCAAACTCGAGAGGCAGGCGGGGGTAGGGGGAAAGGTCCTAGCATGGATAAGGAACTACCTAACAGGAAGGAGCCAAAGAGTTACGGTAAGGGGCGAGAAGTCGGACTGGCGAACAGTAACAAGTGGAGTACCACAAGGATCGGTACTGGGACCAATTCTATTTCTTGTATATGTTAACGATATGTTTACGGGTGTAGAGTCCTACATGTCGATGTTTGCGGATGACGCAAAGTTGATGAGAAGAGTTGTGACAGATGAGGATTGCAGGATCCTCCAAGAAGACCTGAACAGGTTGCAGAGATGGTCAGAGAAATGGCTATTGGAATTCAACACGAGCAAATGTAAAGTTATGGAAATGGGATTAGGAGATAGGAGACCAAAGGGTCAGTACACAATGAAGGGGAACAGTCTACCTGTGACGACGCGCGAGAGAGACCTGGGTGTGGACGTAACACCTAATCTATCTCCTGAGGCACATATAAATAGGATAACGACAGCAGCGTACTCGACACTGGCAAAAGTTAGAACATCATTCAGAAACCTAAGCAAGGAGGCATTTAGGGCGCTTTACACTGCCTACGTGAGGCCAGTCTTAGAGTATGCCGCCTCATCATGGAGTCCCCATCTGAAGAAGCATATAATGAAACTGGAAAAGGTTCAGAGGTTTGCAACGAGACTCGTCCCTGAGCTACGAGGGATGGGGTATGAGGAGCGCCTGAGGGAACTGTGCCTTACGACACTAGAAAGAAGAAGGGAGAGAGGGGACATGATAGGAACGTATAAAATACTCAGAGGGATTGACAGAGTGGACATAGACGAAATGTTCACACGGAATAGTAACAGAACGAGGGGACATGGATGGAAGTTGGAAACTCAGATGAGTCACAGAGATGTTAGGAAGTTTTCTTTTAGCGTGAGAGTAGTGGGAAAATGGAATGCACTCAAGGAACAGGTTGTGGAAGCAAATACTATTCATACTTTTAAAACCAGGTATGATAGGGAAATGGGACAGGAGTCATTGCTGTAAACAACTGATGCTCGAAAGGCGGGATCCAAGAGTCAATGCTCGATCCTGCAGACACATATAGGTGAGTACATATAGGTGAGTACACACACACACACACACACACACACACAGGGGCCTCGTAGCCTGGTGGATAGTGCGCAGGACTCGTAATTCTGTGGCGCGGGTTCGATTCCCGCACGAGGCAGAAATAAATGGCCAAAGTTTCTTGCACCCTTAATGCCCCTGTTACCTAGCAGTAAATAGGTACCTGCGAGTTAGCCAGCTGTCACGGGCTGCTTCCTGGTGTGTGTGTGTGTACTCACCTAGTTGTACTCACCTAGTTGTGCTTGCGGGGGTTGAGCTCTGGCTCTTTGGTCCCGCCTCTCAACCGTCAATCAACAGGTGTACAGTTTCCTGAGCCTATTGGGCTCTATCATATCTACACTTGAAACTGTGTATGGAGTCAGCCTCCACCACATCGCTTCCTAATGCATTCCATTTGTCAACCACTCTGACACTAAAAAAGTTCTTTCTAATATCTCTGTGGCTCATTTGGGCACTCAGTTTCCACCTGTGTCCCCTAGTGCGTGTGCCCCTTGTGTTAAACAGCCTGTCTTTATCAACCCTGTCGATTCCCCTGAGAATCTTGAATGTGGTGATCATGTCCCCCCTAACTCTTCTGTCTTCCAACGAAGTGAGGTTTAATTCCTGCAGTCGCTCCTCGTAGCTCATACCTCTCAGCTCGGGTACTAGTCTGGTGGCAAACCTTTGAACCTTTTCCAGTTTAGTCTTATGCTTGACTAGATAGGGACTCCATGCTGGAGCCGCATACTCCAGGATTGGTCTGACATATGTGGTATATAATGTTCTGAAAGATTCCTTACACAAGTTTCTAAAGGCCGTTCTTATGTTAGCCAACCTGGCATATGCTGCTGATGTTATCCTCTTGATATGAGCTTCAGGGGACAGGTCTGGCGTGATATCAACCCCCAGGTCTTTCTCTCTCTCTGACTCTTGAAGTATTTCATCTCCCAAATGATACCTTGTATCTGGTCTCCTGCTTCCTACCCCTATCTTCATTACATTACATTTGCTTGGGTTAAACTCTAACAGCCATTTGTTCGACCATTCCTGCAGCTTGTCCAGGTCTTCTTGAAGTCTCAAGCTGTCCTCCTCTGTCTTAATCCTTCTCATAATTTTGGCGTCGTCAGCAAACATTGAGAGGAATGAGTCTATACCCTCTGGGAGATCATTTACGTATATCAGAAACAGGATAGGTCCAAGTACAGAGCCCTGTGGGACTCCACTGGTGACTTCACGCCAGTCTGAGGTCTCACCCCTCACTGTAACTCTCTGCTTCCTATTGCTTAGGTACTCCCTTATCCACTGGAGCGCCCTACCTGTTACTCCTGCCTGTTTCTCCAGCTTATGCATCAACCTTTTATGGGGTACTGTGTCAAAGGCTTTCCGACAGTCCAAAAAAATGCAGTCCGCCCACCCTTCTCTTTCTTGCTTAATTCTTGTCACCTGATCGTAGAATTCTATCAAGCCTGTAAGGCAAGATTTACCCTCCCTGAACCCATGTTGATGGGTTGTCACGAAGTCTCTTCTCTCCAGATGTGTTACTAGGTTTTTTCTCACAATCTTCTCCATCACCTTGCATGGTATACAAGTTAAGGACACTGGCCTGTAGTTCAGTGCCTCTTGTCTGTCACCCTTTTTGTATATTGGTACTACATTAGCAGTCTTCCATAAGTGTGTGTGTGTGTGTGTGTGTGTGTGTGTGTGTGTGTGTGTGTGTGTGTGTGTGTGGTGTGTGTGTGTGTGGTGTGTGTGTGTGTGTGTGAAAAAAAAATGATCGTTGATTGACAATTGAGAGGCGGGCCGAAAGAGCCAAAGCTCAACCCCCGCAAGCACAACTAGCTGAATACAACTAGGCGAATACCGACGTGTCACAGCCAAGCCAACTTCCACACGAGCACTCCGCTAAATCACATTTGAAAATAAATCCTTCACACAAGAACTTATACTATCAACGAAACATGCAGCGCTAATGAGTAAATGTTTGCATAAAGAAAAGTGTGGCCGCCTTTCACGAGGGCAGTTGGAACAGCATTCTCTGAAGAGATGTGATCAGAGGGGGAGTAATCTGATGTTTCTTAAGTGGTTGGTGGAGGCATCTCGGCCAGCCTTCTTTGTTGCATCTTGGTCTCCGCCACATGCCCCGGGCTCTTACGTGTTGCTGTGGGCTCTTACGTGCTGCTGTGGGTTCTTACGTGCTGCTCCGGCTCTTACGTGCTGCTGTGGGTTCTTACGTGCTGCTCCGGGCTCTTACGTCTGCTGTGGGCTCTTACGTGCTGCTCCGGGCTCTTGCGTGCTGCTGTGGGATCTTACTCGTTGCTCCGGGCTCTTACGTGTTGCTCGAGGGCTCTTATGTGTTGCTCCGGGCACTTACGTGCTGCTCCGGGCTCTTACGTGCTGCTCCGGGCTCTTGCGTGCTGCTCCGGGCTCTACGTGCTGCTCCGGGCACTTACGTGCTGCTCCGGGCTCTTACGCGTTGCCCCGGGCTCTTAAGTGCTGCTCTTACTCTGCTGCTACCTAAATTGCTACATAGCTATATAGA
>WNGS01009202.1:26069293-26084179 GCA_020271785.1 Procambarus virginalis
GAGAGAGAGAGAGAGCACCACCACCAACCAGGTACCCACCGGTACACCACCACCAACAACAGCAGTAACTCGACAATACCATTGTTGTCTGGGAACCATCCGCCCCCCCTCCCCCTTACCCTTAATTTTACGATATCATAATTCTTCCCTCGGCACCTCATAGAGATTTCAAGAGTGATATTTTTTAGCGCGTTAGGAGACTTTTTTGTTATCGTGCTGGAAGACTTACGACCCGAGCCACACGCCCGAGTGAGACGGAGTCTTCCAGAGGCTGGAGAGCACTTAGTCTGGCTCATATCCTCATTTTGTTTACCTTCTTCATGTTACGGACGGCATGTTCCAGGATGCTGGCACAGTACAGTGGGTGTAGACACAGTACAGGTGGGTGTGGACAGTACAGGTGGGTGTGGCACAGTACAGGTGGGGTGTGATACACAGCACAGGTGGGTGTGACACAGTACAGGTGGTGTGGCACAGTACAGGTGGGTGTAGACACAGTACAGGTGGGTGTAGACACAGTACAGGTGGGGTGACACAGTACAGGTGGGTGTAGACACAGTACAGGTGGGTGTAGACACAGTACAGGTGGGTGTGACACAGTACAGGTGGGTGTAGACACAGTACAGGTGGGTGTAGACACAGTACAGGTGGGTGTAGACACAGTACAGGTGGGTGTGACACAGTACAGGTGGGTGTGACAGTACAGGTGGGTGTGACACAGTACAGGCGGGTGTGACACAGTACAGGTGGGTGTGACACACAGTACAGGTGGGTGTGACACAGTACAGGTGGGTGTAGACACAGTACAGGTGGGTGTGACACACAGTACAGGTGGGTGTAGACACAGTACAGGTGGGTGTGACACACAGTACAGGTGGGTGTGACACAGTACAGGTGGGTGTAGACACAGTACAGGTGGGTGTGACACACAGTACAGGTGGGTGTGACACAGTACAGGTGGGTGTAGACACAGTACAGGTGGGTGTAGACACAGTACAGGTGGGTGTGACACAGTACAGGTGGGTGTGACACAGTACAGGTGGGTGTAGACACAGTACAGGTGGGTGTGACACACAGTACAGGTGGGTGTAGACACAGTACAGGTGGGTGTGACACAGTACAGGTGGGTGTGACACCCAGTACAGGTGGGTGTGACACAGTACAGGTGGGTGTAGACACAGTACAGGTGGGTGTAGACACAGTACAGGTGGGTGCAGACACAGTACAGGTGGGTGTGACACACAGTACAGGTGGGTGTGACACAGTACAGGTGGGTGTGACACAGTACAGGTGGGTGTGACACAGTACAGGTGGGTGTAGACACAGTACAGGTGGGTGTAGACACAGTACAGGTGGGTGTAGACACAGTACAGGTGGGTGTGACACACAGTACAGGTGGGTGTGACACAGTACAGGTGGGTGTAGACACAGTACAGGTGGGTGTAGACACAGTACAGGTGGGTGTGACACACAGCACAGGTGGGTGTGATACACAGCACAGGTGGGTGTGATACACAGCACAGGTGGGTGTGATACACAGCACAGGTGGGTGTGATACACAGTACAGGTGGGTGTAGACACAGTACAGGTGGGTGTGCTACACAGTACAGGTAGGTGTGACACACAGTACAGGTGGGTGTGATACACAGTACAGGTGGGTGTGATACACAGTACAGGTGGGTGTAGACACAGTACAGGTGGGTGTGATACACAGTACAGGTGGGTGTGATACACAGTACAGGTGGGTGTGATACACAGTACAGGTGGGTGTGATACACAGTACAGGTGGGTGTGATACACAGTACAGGTGGGTGTGATACACAGTACAGGTGGGTGTAGACACAGTACAGGTGGGTGTGATACACAGTACAGGTGGGTGTAGACACAGTACAGGTGGGTGTGACACACAGTACACGTGGGTGTACAGCTAACTATTTTTTAAGACAACTACCAATAACAAAAAATAATTTCCTAATTTATATCAATATACCAATATAATTTATATCAATTTCCTAATTTATATCAATTTATATACACAATATCTCCTCATCAATATACCGAAAACTACCTTTCCAGTAGTTTTAAAAAGACTATAGGAATACAACACTAGAAAGACTAGTTTTAAAAAGACTTAACTACACTCAGGTGGAAAGTATACCACGGGAGTTTACCTGAGTATACAGGTAAACAGAAGTTTACCCGAGTTCCCCCTATAGAATACGCGCAGCTCAACCCGCGCTCTCAATTTCCTGCTACGTAAAAAAAAATCAACTAATTTTCCTAACCACAAACGTACGGAACTAAGCAACGCACCTAACCCACCGAGGCCAATACATATAGAAAACGTCAATATTGCCATGCTTTAATGTTCACTAATACGATGGTAATTTAACGTATTGGTCTATTCCGTAAACAAACGCGATGTATTGGGCATATGGTGGAGTGGTGGCGCCTCTGGTGGCGGCGGCGGCAACTACGACAACAACAACAGATTGCGTCATCACACAAGACTGACCAGCCCACGAGACTGACCAGCCCACGAGACTGACCAGCCCACGAAACTGACCAGCCCACGAAACTGACCAGCCCACGAGACTGACCAGCCCACGAAACTGACCAGCCCACGAGACTGACCAGCCCACGTGACCCCAGGCTTTTATGGAGGCTTTTGAGGCCAGACTGAGCCCCAGGGCTGTTGTGTCTTGATTTGACACAACCTACAAATTCCACCGTGCTGCCACTTTACGAGCCGCTGCTTCTCGTAGCACTCTGTAATTCGTACGTTGGAGGGGGACCATGACGTATAAAATTAGACGCATTAACCGAGAGGACGGGTCGAGGCCCGGTTCAATAAGCTCAACAATGCGATTCAACAGAAATCATTATGAATAACATTTGGAACACCTGCAGTCTGGAACACCAGCAGGCTGGAACACCAGTAGGCTGGAACACCAGCAGACTGGAACACAAGAGAAGGTAAAAGTTAATCCCGCCAAAACCTGCTGATAGGAAGTCAGGGGATTATCTCCCCGCAAGAAATTACTTTTTCAGAAACTTACCGTCCACATCTTTCTCTCCGGACTCTTGTCTCTCCACACCGCCGAGTGTGATGCTCTTGGGTCAGGACACCAACACACAACCTAACCACGCTCTTATAACAACCATTTGACCTGGTTTTTCCCCCCTACTTTTCACCCAAATTTTCCGTGTAATTTTATTTTTATTAAATTAAGAGGAAAAGTGGGAAGGAGAGAGAGAGAGAGGGGGGTGATGTCAGGTTAAAAGGGGAGAACAGGGGAAGAAGAAAGGGAGATGAGAGAGAACAGGAAGAGAGAAGGAGACGGAGACCCGGGCTCAGCCGGGTACCCTATCTAGTATAAGATAGGCAGATAAGGAGTATAAGATTGGTACCCTGAGGTACCCTGTACCCCAGGGTACAGTACTTGTACCACTGCTTTTCCTTATTCTCATATCAGATATAGACTCAAATACAAGGCACAGCTTCGTATCATCCTTTTGCAGATGACACAAAAATCAGCATGAAAATGATCTCTACTGAAGATACTGAAAAACTACAAGCAGATATTAATAAAGTTTTAGACTGGGCAGCAGAAAGTAACATGATGTTTAACAGTGATAAATTCCAGGTACTCAGATACGGTAAAAATGAGGACCTTAAACATGATACAGGGTACAAAACCCGACCAAATCTGCCCATAGTAGGAAAACAGCGTGTAAAGGATTTGGGAATAATGATGTCCGACGACCTAACGTTTAGGGAGCATAACCAAGCAAATATTGCGTCAGCCAGAAAAATGATTGGATGGATTACGAGAACTTTCAAATCCAGAGATCCCATCACAATGGTTGTACCATACCAATCACTTGTACTGTCCCGTTTTGAGTATTGCTCAGTACTCACTCTCCCCTTCAGAGCAGGAGAGATTGCTGAAATAGAGGGAATACATAGAACATATACGGCACGCATAGACGAGATAAAGCACCTAAATTATTGGGATCGTCTCATAGCTCTCCAAATGTACTCATTAGAAAGAAGACGAGATAGATTTCAAATAATATACACGTGGAAGATACTGGAGGGCCAGGTCCCAAATCTTCGCAGTAAAATAACAACGTACTGAAGTGAACGTTATGGAAGAAAATGCAGAATAGAAGCAGTTTTTTTTTTTTTTGCAGGGATATTCCTGCGCGGGCCCTAAGCCTCTGGCTGGCCCACTAAGTGTTGCTTGTTTCTGTTTTACTTGGGCGGAGTATGAGTATTTATGACTCTTAAAGTCGCTTCAGTAAGATTTTGCCATATGTGTTTAACAACTTTTTCTGCTCTGTTGAATTTAAGTTGAAATCTGAATGGGTTTGTAACTGTACACAGTGTTAGATAATGTTCCAGTGGTCTGTCGGGCATTTCTCCACAGTGTTGACATTTCCTCTCATCTTCCGGAACCTGTAAGCCTATTTCCCATGCACATGGGTATCCAAGCCTGATGCGATGTAAATGTACTTCTGTTGCTCTACTGCTCATTTTCATCAAACTAAGTGGTTCGTAGTTGGTTGAATTCCTGTACCAACCCGCAGATCCTGATGTTGCAAGTGCTGTGTTGTGGTCACTGTACATCTTTTGCATTGCTCTGTTTCTAATTGCTTTCTTAATCTGTGATAGACTCTGTGGTATATAAATGTCTACATTTCTTCTCTTAGTTGCAAGTTTTGCAGCTTCGTCTGCAATGTCATTTCCTATTATTCCCACATGACTTGGCACCCAATTGATAAGTACCCGTCGGCCTTGTCGTTTGAGTGTTTGCATTAATGATATGACATTTGTGATCAGATGTATGTTATCACATATGTGTTCTTGTTGTAAGGTTTCAATGGCGGTTCTCGAATCTGTATGTATGATAACATGTTGTCGGTGTTCAGCAAGAGCATGTTCCAAAGCCTTTTGAATGGCTAGCATCTCTGTTTGTAAAGTCGAACACCCATTTGAGAGCCTCCAACTATTTACAGTTTCCTGCTTTAACTGCAGCTCCGGTTTCTTGTCCCTGCTGGTCTACTGATCCATCTGTGAAGTATGCGAAGCTGTCGGATGCCATGTTTGCTTCTACATACATCTGTGCAATGTTACGTAGCAGATGAGGATTTATCTGGTTCTTTTTTCCTTCAATAACCATAATCTTAAAGTCTGCTGGCGGAGATTCCCAAGGGGCTGCATAACAAAGTCTGCATGTATTTCGTCGACACCCTTCTCAGTGACTGTGTTTGTTATATCGAATGTATTGATGGTGTTTATCGCACAATGGGTCCACCTGTTGCTATTGGAGGCTCTTCTGTCCAGAGTTAGTGCTCCAGTGATTATATCTTTAAGTGAACTGATTCTAGGTCTAGTCAATATCTTGGTCAGCACGCATGTAGCAATCCCTTTTACCCTTATTTCAATCGACGTTAGCTTGGTTTCTAGTCTTAGGTTCAGTATTTTAGTCCATCTGGGAGCTCCTGTTATGATTCGCATTGCATCGTTTTGAATAACCTCAACGTTTGCCCACTGACCAGGAGAAAGAGTGAGTAAGGCAGGCGCCACATAATCAACTAGGGAACGAACGGCGTGTATGTAAAACATTCTTAACACTTTGTGTCCCGTTCCTAGACGGGGCCTTGTGATTGCTCTCATTATATTCAGTTGTGATTTTGCTTTCTCCTTTAGATATTGAATTTGCTTGTTGAATGTCATTTTAAAATCTATCCACACTCCGAGATATTGGAGTGAAGGTTAATGTCTTGAATGCGTAGGTGCCTGTCTGGAGTGTTGCCGCCTAGTCTCATTGCCTTAGATTTCTGTACAGATATTTTTAGCCCTAAAACGCTGTATTCAGATGTTACGTTATCTAATGCACCTTGTGCTTTATTTAGAATTGAAGGACCTGTAATGATTAACGCTATATCATCAGCATAGCTTAGCAAATTAACCCCTTCTGTAAATGTCATGGTAACAAAGTTTTCCATAAGGATGTTAAAAAAAAACTAGGACTGATGACTCCTCCTTGTGGAGTCCCATTCTCATGCAGGTGGTAGTCCGACACTTGTCCTTGTAACTTTACTCTGGCATACCTGTGACTTAGGTAATCTTGAATCCATGCTAGCATTTTTCCCTTTACACCTTTTTTAACTAAGGTGTGTAAAATTGCTTGCGGGCTTGCAAGTTCGAGTGGTTTTTCTAGATCAAGGAAGATCACTATAGCTGGACCTGAGTTAACTGTTCCTAGTAATGTTGCCATGCAGTTGGCAGTACCTACGCCTCTAGTGAAGCCAAATATGTGTTTATGCAGGTCTCCAGTCTTCCACAGTAGCCTATTTAAGATCATCCGTTCTGCAGTTTTACTAATGCATGATGTTAATGAAATGGGTCTGTAATTGCCAGGTTCTTTCGGCTTAGGAATTGGAATGATGTCTGCTTTCTTCCAAGAGGTTGGTAGTTTGCCTTGCTGCCAAGATGCATTGATGACGTCCAATATTCCTTGTTCTCCAGCAGGACCTGCATGTGCGATCATTGAGTATGTAATGTTATCAGCACCTGGTGCAGTGTCCTTACCACCTTTTTTGGCTCTGATTAGTTCTTGTTTGGTGAAGGGACAGTCACATTCGTCATTTATAGCTATACTCTCATGAATGACTGTCAACCTCTCTTGTTTTAATTGTTCTTGCTGCCTGCGGACCACAGCAGGAAGATGATATGAAGCTGTTCTTTCTGCAAATTGGAGGGCAAGTCTCTCAGCCTCCTGCAATGGTTGAATGCATGCCTGTGGTCGGGCTGGTCGACCTGATATAGTTTTAATCTGACCCCATATCTTGCCAAGACTACTATGTTCATTTAGAGTTTGACACCACTCAAACCATCTTGCCTCCTTTACTTCTCTAGAAACTCGTCTTGCTTCAGATATCACCGCTCTTAGCAGAGTTCTTCCTTCTGGTGTGGGGTTTCTCTTTAGATGTTTTCTGAAGATGTTGACTCTGTGGTTCTGTTCTTTAACTTCATTACTATAGAACCAATAGTTCTTTCGTTTTGTGTTTCCTGTGATAATGATTGGAATAGCTTTGTTTGCAGCAGCTGCAATGGCTTCCTGCAGATTGGTCTCGTGTATGTTCAAATCCTCAAGTGGCGTGTATGTTGCATACCATTTTTCAAGTTCTTCTTGGTATATATTCCAATTGGCCTTTCTTAAATTTCACCTAGGTTGTGCAGGTGGGGGTCGTTCTATGTTTAGTGTTGTGACATTAGCATAGTGGTCACTGGTGATCACCGGGTCTACTTCCCACTTCGCCCGATGCTTGAGTGCTGTTGAGATTAATGTAAGATCAAGGGATCCATGGTAGTGGGTTCCCCAGTGTTGAGAAGTGTAATCTCAGGTACTTCTCGCAGAGCTGCAGCTAAATGGCGCCCATCAGCATTGGCTGGCCCAGTCGCACCTAACTCTTGATGATGAGCATTAAAATCCCCAGCAATAATTACATTTTCATGCGTGGCCAAGGCAAGCACTGCCTGTGCTTCTAGTTTACGTCTAGGGGGCTTGTAAACGTTGTATATGAGGAGCTCAATATTAGCCATATTCACTGTTACTGCTTATACCTCTACTCCATCCCCACATGAAACTGGGTCTATTTTCTTGCTGGGTAATAGAACCAGTGAAGAGCAGGGGTGCCATAGGCACAATCAGAGAACACTGTATAAACATCAGAGGTCCGCGGTTGTTCAACATCCTCTCAGCGAATATAAGAAATATTGCCGGAACAACCGTGGACATCTTCAAGAGAAAACTAGATACTTTTCTGCAAGGAGTGCCGGACCAACCGGGCTGTGGTGGGTATGTGGGCCTACGGGCCGCTCCAAGCAACAGCCTGGTGGACCAAACTCTCACAAGTCAAGCCTGGCCTCGGGCCGGGCATGGGGAGTAGAAGAACTCCCAGAAGCCCATCAACCAGGTATGTCACAGTAATCCCCTACCATTTCTGATGGGGGGGGGGGGGAGGGGGGAGTCCGGCGCCCCAACCGTGGGCCCCTGACAGCTGAGTGGACAGCGCTTCGGATTCGTAGTCCTGAGATTCCGGATTCGAGTCAGGTGTTCTAAGGGTGACCACAGTCAGGTGTTCTAAAGGTGACCACAGTCAGGTGTTCTAAGGGTGACCACAGTCAGGTGTTCTGAGGGTGACCACAGTCAGGTGTTCTAAGGGTGACCACAGTCAGGTGTTGTAAGGGTGACCACAGTCAGATGTAACAACACAACACACACACATGCCTCAAGGTGCCCACTCACTACAAAGAAATATACACATATAACTCTCCAATTTTCACTAAAACATTCCTTAAATATATATAAACACAATTTACATAAATCTTTAAACCCCAAATGAGCAGACCATCCATTCGTATTAGACACAAGAATCAAAAAATATATAAATATATGTATATACATATATATTTTTCCTTGCCAGCATCTAATTAAACCCCCTGACCCACCGTATAGTCTTAAGAAGGTCAAAGCGGAGATGAAGTCATTGTTCCAGCGGTGCAGCATCTTAAGGCGCATCTGTGGACCCTTGTTAGTCAGCCCGCCAGGCCGGCTCTCATTGTCTCGACCGCTGGGCCTCTCAGGACTATCTACGTCTTCACTTGGCAGTTCAGAAACCCGTTAATGGAAGTTAGTTTTCATGCGTTGATGGCTCATAAATGTGTGTGTGTGTGCGTGATTCCGTTGAGTAAAATTAATCTTGGGGATAACAGTGTACCCCGGGGTGTGGCTACCTGGGGGGGGGGTGACAACAGTGTACCCCGGGGTGTTGGGCCTGCCTCTACCTCCTTCTCCACCTTTTCCACCTGTTCCACTGTCCGTCGACCTGCCCTCGACTGCTCGACGCAGCCTTTCCCGCTCTCCGCTGACTCGTGTTTATAACAGGTTGTGACACGTGATGAATTGTCGTGTCCAGATGTATCCTGGGTGTGTCCTGGGTGTGTCCGGGGTGTCTCCGAGGTGTGTCCTGGGTGTGTCCGGGGTGTGTCCAGACCTACCAGATTTTGTGAGAATGTTACACCCCTCCTGATAGGCCTATAGCTAGTGGTGATTGGCGTTTTGGGCGGCCGGAGGCGGAGCCAGCCAGCCATACCTTTAGTTCTTCAGTGTGCACTGGACGTGAGTGTGGATGGGGGCCTGTCCAGGAGGGACCGGAGGATGGATAACAAGATTTACTGGCTGGATTAACTTGGCAGAGTAAAGGTACTGTATTGTTGTATTAATAATTTTGAACCAGTCAGTATAAACACTGACGTAACACTGTACGTCAGCATAAACTCTGACGTAACACTATACGTCAGTATAAACTCTGACGTAACACTGTACATCAGTATAAACTCTGACGTAACACTGTACGTCAGTATAAACTCTACAGTGTAGACAGTGAGGACGGTGGCGGCAGATTAACATCAATCACTGGAGCTTCTATCATTATCCTTCCAGTTACTTAATATTCAGATGGCTTACGTCCGGTTGGTTGGCGTCACGCTGATTGGTGACGGGCGGCCGGGCGTCACACTGACTGGCTGAACCGTCACTTTGTTCCATGCTGTACATGTTAATAACTTTTTGAAGGATGTTGTTGACCAGACAACATTAGAGGGTGTTGACCAGAGTGAGTCATTACACATGGTGACGTTACAACATCAGCGGCGCTCCTGGCTTGCTCTCGAAGCTTACATGGCGTTAGGAATGATTTTTCGAAGCGTATCAAAAGAAAATATAATGTTAATTCTTGCACGGGTGTGTGTGTGTGTGTGGATATTGGTCTTTTCCTGTGGAATCATGTTTTTTTTTCCGTTCCCTCTCTCTTTCCTCACTCCCTTTCCCTGTCTCTCTCTCTCTCTCCCTGCTCTCTCTCTCCCTCCCTTCCTGCTCTCACTCTCTCTCCCTCCTTCACCCTTGCTTACCTAGACGCCTAACCTTTTCTCCCTGGGCGATCTCTCCGGAGTTGCCAAAATTCTAAAATAAACGCGAGGGTGGAAAATTACTTTAATAATAATAATGACTTAAAAACAGTCGCCATTATCAGCTGCTCCATCATAACCCTCTTGATCATCATATCGTGAGCCCTGATCACTCCACCCCCCCCCCCACCCCCCACCCCGTCCCAAGCACCCTCCACCCCCCTCCCATCCATCCCCATCACCAGTACCCCCTCCCCCCCCCCCGCCAACCACAACCACATCACCTGCACTTGTGTGGGGACAGTAACAAATGCTTTCTGACAGTCGAGGAACATGCAGTCTGCCCGAGATCCTCCTCCTCCTCTCTCCTTTTGTCTGTATTCCGTCGTTTTATTGTTTGAACTCCAACGTGTTTGTCGAGTAGGATGTTTCCTTTACTGAAACCGTCCTGGCGCTTGGAAGCAAAATTGAGTTCTTAGAGTGAGTGAGTGAGTGAGTGAGTGAGTGAGTGCGTAGGTGGGTGAGTGGCAGAGTGAGTGATGAAGATTAGTATAGGGAAGGGAAGGGAATTATCAGGGAGAAAGCGCCAAGCCTTTATGACTATATATCGCTTGAAAGGGATCAGGAAAGTGACGGTCGGGGATTGAGCGCCGGCCTGCATGAAGCGAAACCTTCGCTCGATCTACCGTCGACCCCAAGTGGTTGGGCAGTGAGTGTGTGTGTGTGTGTGTGTGTGTGTGTGTGTGTGTGTGTGTGTGTGTGTGTGTGTGTGTGTGTGTGTGTGTGTGTGTGTGTGTGTGTGTGTGTGTGTACTCACCTATTTGTGCCTGCAGAATCGAGTATATTAGCTCTTGGACCCCGCCTTTCGAGCCACCGGTTGTCTAAAGCAATGACTCCTGGCTTATTTCTATCATATATATCTACTTTTTAAAGTTATGAACGGAATCTGCTTCTACAATCTGTTCCTTTAGGAACAGATTGTTATAGAGGTATTTAGAGGCTAGCTATAGAGGCTATAGAGGCTAGCTATAGAGGTATTTTTAAGCTTATTTATACAATTTGCACAACGATTCGAACCTCCATGGTTCATTCTCAAGATGAACTTTAGGAACAGATTGTAGAAACAGATTGTTTCTTTAGAAACTCGAAAAGGAAACCATTTCGAGTTTCCTTGTGTGTTTCTTCAGGTGGGGCTCCACGATGGAGCGGCATACTCTAAGACTGGTCTCACGTAGGTGGTGTAGAGGGAGCCAGGGTCTAGAGGGAGCTAGCGTCTAGAGGGAGCCAGGGTCTAGAGGGAGCCAGGGTCTAGAGGGAGCCAGGGTCTAGAGGGAGCCAGGGTCTAGAGGGAGCCAGGGTCTAGAGGGAGCCAGGGTCTAGAGGGAGCCTGGGTCTAGAGGGAGCCAGGGTCTAGAGGGAGCCAGGGTCTAGAGGGAGCCAGGGTCTAGAGGGAGCCAGGATCTAGAGGGAGCCAGGGTCTAGAGGGAGCCAGGGTCTAGAGGGAGCCAGGGTCTAGAGGGAGCCAGGGTCTAGAGGGAGCCAGGGTCTAGAAGGAGGGAGCCCTGGCTGGCATATGTCACTGTGAGCCCATTGTGCCCTCTGGCCCCCTTGCCCCTGCCAGCCTACGCCTCGCCACACCACTACTTCTTCATCGTGACAGCATAATATTCTTTCCCCTTTTCTCTGCTTATCACAACATCCTTCCACCGCTTCCTCTGGCTGGGAAACACCCACGGGAATAATGACCTTTGACAAGCCGCCGGCTTCCTGTGGTCGAGGCCACTAGTGGTGGCCCTCAGGGGGCTCTAGTCTCCGTCGAGGCCACTAGTGGTGGCCCTCAGGGGGCTCTAGTCTCCGTCGAGGCCACTAGTGGTGGCCTCAGGGGGCTCTCGTCTCCGTCGAGGCCACTAGTGGTGGCCCTCAGGGGGCTCTAGTCTCCGTCGAGGCCACTAGTGGTGGCCCTCAGGGGGCTCTCGTCTCCGTCGAGGCCACTAGTGGTGGCCCTCAGGGGGCTCTCGTCTCCGTCGAGGCCACTAGTGGTGGCCCTCAGGGAGGCCTCTTGTCTCCGTCGAGGCCACTAGAGATGGTTCCTATCGTCCCACCGTCCCTCTTCTCGTTACTGCCCCGCGTGAGGGGCTGAAACTGAAATGTTTACTGAACCATCGTGAGTGAAAGTTGTGTGGTTGACGGCTCATTGGAGTTGGCGTGGAAACTCTTGCCCTCATGATAGTCTGCTCTTGGGGTTTACTGCAGTGCTCTAGTGGTGGCTCACTCTCTACTCTCCCGGGGGTTTACTGCAGTGTACAGTGTCTAGTCCGTCCTGGACTCCCCCGAGTGCGTCCTGGACTCCCCCGAGTGCGTCCTGGACTCCCCAGAGTGCGTCCTGGACTCCCCCGAGTGCGTCCTGGACTCCCCAGAGTGCGTCCTGGACTCCCTCGAGTGCGTCCTAGACTCCCCCGAGTGCGTCCTGGACTCCCCAGAGTGCGTCCTGGACTCCCCAGAGTGCGTCCTGGACTCCCCAGAGTGCGTCCTAGACTCCCCCGAGTGCGTCCTGGACTCCCCCGAGTGCGTCCTGGACTCCCCAGAGTGCGTCCTGGACTCCCCAGAGTGCGTCCTGGACTCCCCAGAGTGCGTCCTGGACTCCCCCGAGTGCGTCCTGGACTCCCCCGAGTGCGTCCTGGACTCCCCAGAGTGCGTCCTGGACTCCCCAGAGTGCGTCCTGGACTCCCCCGAGTGCGTCCTGGACTCCCCCGAGTGCGTCCTGGACCTCCCCAGAGTGCGTCCTCTGCGACACTCAGCTTGTCATCAGATCGTCTGGCGTCTTGTCAACGTCTTCTCCCTTCCATCCTTACATCTTATCTAATTCTCCTCCTCTGAACCATTGTACCTTGACAAGCGGCTTTCACCTTCCCCCCCCCCCAATTATAGTGAAGAGCCCCTCTCTCTCTCTCTCATTTTTCTGTTTATCATCCAGGCTTGGCCCTTGGGATTTAACCCGAGCCAACTTTATTATCCAGCTTTGGCTATGCGGCCGCCAAGAACTGGCTCTTCGGACTGCCCTTCCCGTGCGGTTATAATTATACATTCTCGCCCATAGATGTTGTTGTTGTTATAGATTCAGCTACTCGGAACAAGTTCCAAGTAGCACGGGCTATGGTGAGCCCGTAACTTACCTGGCACAGGAGCTGGGCAAGAAGCACAGGGCTATGGTTAGCCTCGTGGACAGGAGATGTCTCCCGTCGCGCCCATAGAGGTAGGGGGATGAGTTTATACCGCCCACGAGCACCAGGCGGTCATTCACACGCCGGGGTGAGATGGCCAGACACCACCATGAGAGTTTATGACGGGGCGCGCGGGAGTTGTCCATCACCACCACCATCTCCCGCAGCCCGACGCTGCTTTGTTTACCCTCAGGTCAATGGATTGATCGTCCGGCAGATCTATACGTGTCGCTAACTGCAGTCCCAGGCGTCGCGTACCGCCACCACCCCACCACCCACCCTCCCGTCACGTACCAATATTGGTAACATTAAACAGTGAAGCAGCTGGGAGCGTGTTATTGTATTTCACCGCAAGTCTCGTCTACACAGATGGAAACCCGCTTTATTCTCATTTAATGTTACTTTCCTTACTATCTTAACATATAACATGGTGATGTGTGAACACTGTCTTTTATGGCAGACAATTTGTATATTCAAGTTTTACACCGTAGTAAATACTGAGAAAGGGAACACGAACGTTAATTGTGAACGAAGCAGCAGTTTAGGGTTGTGAGGAGACACTGGGAATATTACGAGGCCCAAATACCTTTGTGCCCTGTTCGTAATGGGCAGAGTTTGTTACACCCCTGATACATCTGTTCACCTATCTTGAGGTTATCCTGAGAGGATTTCGGGGCTTTAGTGTCCCCGCGGCCCGGTCCTCGACCAGGACCGGGACTCCCCCGAGTAAATAATAGCAGTAAATAGGTATCTGGGAGTTAGACGGCCGCTACGGGCAGCTTCTTTGTGATATGTGTGTACTTACCTGGTTGTACTTACCTAGTTGTGCTTGCGGAGTTTGAGCTCTAGATCTTTGGTCCCGCCTCTCAACTGTCAATCAACTAATGTACAGGTTCCTGAGCCTAATGGGCTCTATCATATCTACACTTGAAACTGTGTATGGAGTCAGCCTCCACCACATCCCTTCCTAATGCATTCCATTTGTCTACTACCCTGACACAAAAAAAATTCTTTCTAATGTCTCTGTGGCTCATCTGGGTACTCAATTTCCACCTGTGTCCCCTAGTGCGTGTGCCCCCTTGTGTTAAATAGTATGTCTTTATCTACTTTATCAGTTCCTCTGAGAACCTTGTATGTGGTGATCATGTCCCCCCCTAACTCTTCTGTCTCCCAGTGACGTGAGGTTTAATTCCCGTAGTCTCTCCTCGTAGCTCATACCTCTCAGCTCAGATACTAGTCTGGTGGCAAACCTTTGAACCTTTTCCAGCTTAGTCTTATGCTTGACTAGATATGGGCTCCATGCTGGAGCCGCATACTCCAGGATTGGTCTGACACATGTGGTATACAAAGCTCTGAATGATTCCTTACACAAGTTTCTGAATGCCGTTCTTATGTTGGCCAGCCTGGCGTATGCCGCTGATGTTATCCTCTTGATATGGGCTGCAGGGGACAGGTCTGGCGTGATGTCAACCCCCAAGTCTTTTTCTCTCTCTGACTCTTGAAGAATTTCATCTCCCAGATGATACCTTGTATCTGGCCTTCTGCCCCCTACGTGTGTTTCTTCAGGTGGGGACTCCATTATGGGGCGGCATACTCTAAGACTGGCCTCACGTAGGCAGTGTAAAGTGCCCTAAATGCCTCCTTACTTGGGTTTCTGAATGTTCTAACTTTTGCCAGTGTAGA
>WNGS01009202.1:26151064-26191597 GCA_020271785.1 Procambarus virginalis
GTCAAAATACGTACCATCAATACTTCCCTGAAAGTAAATCACAGTTCGGCTGCCACAGTCAGTCCTCCATAGTCACTTATTCTATCAATCATTTAGGCAAAATTGTAATTATTTTGTCAATAAAATGTTATAATAATAATTCAATGCACTAACATTTTGTGACTTGTAATAATGTTCAGAACTGTAAAACTTGCGCGTTAAGGGTTCTGTAGTGTGCTTTACATGAGAATTTTATATTAGGAGTATGTGTATACTCACCTAGTTGTCTGTGGGGTTGAGTTTGGCTCTTTGGTCCTCCTCTCAACTGTCAATCAATGGTGTACAGTTCTGAGCCTATGGGCTCAATCATATCTCACTTAAACTGTGTATGGAGTTCCTGAAGGCATTTTGATGTTAGCCAGCCTCCCAAAGCGCATGACGTATTTTTAGATGGGCTTCAGGAAGAGGTTCGGCGGATAGCAACTCCCCATTAGCTCTCTGTCCGTTCATGAAGACTTCGTCTCCCATTCGGATCCTGTTTTGGCCTCCTGTTTCTCCGCCTAGTTTCATTGCCTTACATTTTTGGATTAAACTTTAGTACCCTTTGTTCGACCATCCTTCAGTTTGTCTAGGTCTCTTGTGCCTCTTACCACCTTCCTCGTATAATCCTCCTATAATGATTTTAGAAAATTGAGGTGGGATTAGGCGCGAGGTAATTAGTGTGTTGGAAGCGTTTACGGACGAAAGGCTTCGATTACCGGCAGGCTTCATGCTGTTGGAGCGATGAGGCGGTAACCTCCATGTTGTGGGTGTCTGGGATTATTTACGTTCATAGTTTCAGTGCCAAAAGGATATGGTACTTCCTAAATACATCGGTGATGATTATTCCCGAGCAGCAAAAATTTGTATTTAATCACCTTGTTGTACTCACCTGGTTGAGCTTGCCGGGGTTGAGTTTTGGCTCTTTGGTCCCGTCTCTCAACTGTCAATCAATAGGTGTACAGGTTCTGGAGCCTATTGGGCTCAATCATATCTGCACTTGAAACTGTGTATGGAGTCAGCCTCCACCATATCACTGCCTAATGAATTCCATTTATTAACTACTTTGAAAGTGACAAAATTCTTTCTAATGTTTGCCCATTTGGGTAATACGTTTCCACCTGTGTCCCCTTGTTCGTGTCCCACCCGTGCTGAAGAGTTTGTCTTTGTCCACCCTGTCAATTCTCGAGAATTTTGTAGGTGGTGATCATGTTTCCCCTTACTCTTCTGTCTTCCAGGGACGTGAGCTTCAACTCCCTTAGCCTTGCCTCGTAGCTCATACCTCTCAGTTCTGGGACTAGTCTGGTGGCATACGTCTGAATCTTCTCTAACTTTGTCTTGTGTTTAACTAGGTATGGACTCCAGACTGGAGCTACATACTCCAGGATTGGTCTCAAGTGGTATACAGGGTCCTGAACGATTCCTTACTCAAGTTTCTAAAGGCAATTCTTATGTTGGGCAATCTAGCATATGCCGCTGATGATATCCTTTTGACGTGGGCTTCTGAGAACAGGTTCGGTGTGATGACCGGGTCCTCGCGGCCCGGTCGTCGACCAGGCCTCCTGGTTTCTGGTCTGGTCAACCCGGCTGTTGGACGCGGCTGCTCGCAGCCTGACGTATGAGTCCAGCCTGGTTGATCAGGTATCCTTTGAAGATACTTGTCAAGTTCTCTCTTGAACACTGTGAGGGGTCGGCCAGTTATGCCCCTTACGTGTAGTGGAATCGTGTTGAACAGTCTCTGGTCTCTGATGTTGATAGAATTCTCTCTCAAAGTACCTATTGCACATCTGCTTTACAACGGGGGTATTCTGCACATCCTGCCATGCCTCCTGGTCTCATGTGGTGTTATTTCCGTGTGCAGGTGTGTGCAGCAACAGTCCCTTTATTATTTTTCCCTGTATAAATCATTATGTATCTTCCGCCTGCGCTCAAGAGAATACAGATTTAGGTATTTCAGTCGGTCCCAATAGTTTAGATGTTTTACTGAGTGGATTCTAGCAGTAAAGGATCTCTGCACGCTCTCCAGGTCAGCAATTTCTCCAGCTTTGAAAGGGGCTGTCATTGTGCAGCAGTATTCCACTCTAGGGAGCACTAGCGTCTTGAAGAATATTATCATTGGTATAGCATCTCTAGTTTGAAAAGTTCTTGTTATCCAACTTGTCATTTTTCTTGCAGTTGTGACCTTACCTTGAGGTGACGGCTACTTTATTGTGTTCTTTAAAGGTAAGGTCTTCCGACATGAGTACACCCAAAACCTTTACACTGCTTTTTGGTTCTATGTTATGATTTGACTGCGTTTTGTACGTGGTTTCTACTTTCATATTTTCATTTTTTCTGTAGCGCAAGAGCTGGAACCTATCTTCATTAAATGCCATATTATTTTCTGTAGTCCATTGAAAGACCTGATTTACATCTGATTGGAGGTTTGCGGTATCCGCTATGTTGTCTACTCTCATAAAAATTCTAGTGTCATCTGCAAAGGATGATACAGTTCTATAGATTGTGTCCTTGTCTATGTCCGATATGAGGATGAGAAAAGGTACTGGAGCAAGCACAGTACCCTGGGGGACTGAGCTCTTCACGGCTGATGGTTCGGATTTTATTTTGTTGACTATTAAACATTGGGTTCTGTTACGCAGACGAGAAGTTACAATAACGTGGCTGAAATATGTTGACCAGACCACACACTAGAAAGTGAAGGGACGACGACATTTCGGTCCGTCCTGGACCATTCTCAAGTCGATTGTGGTGCTTGTCAAGCACCACAATCTGGGTGTGACTGGGTTCTATTAGTCAGGAAATTGTAGATCCATCTGCCTATTTTTCCGGTAATTCCCTTTGAACGCATTTTGTGTGCAATAACACCATGGTCACATTTGTCGAAGGCTTTTGCGAAATCTGTGTAAATTACATCAGCGTTTTGTTTGTCTTCCATAGCATCTAATGCCATGCCATAGTGATCCAGCAACTGTGACAGGCAAGAGCGCCCTGTTTTGAAACCATGTTGTCCAGGGTTATGGAGATGCTGTGATTCCATATATATTGTGCTCTTACTTCTTAGCACTCTCTCAAAGATTTTTATGATGTGTGATGTTAGTGCTATCGGTCTGTAATTTTTTGCCTCTGCCTTATTTCCTCCTTTATTGAGTGGTGCTATCTCTGCTGTTTTTAGTACGGCCATACATACCATACATAAAACCTTACCTTTTACTCCTGCCTGTTTCTCCAACTTTTGTAACAGCCTTTTATGGGGTACTGTGTCAAAGGCTTTCTGACAGTATATATGTTTCGTTCTCTGGTACCAACAACATCAACAGCAGTAGTACCAACAACAGTAGTACCAACAGCATCAGCAACAGTAGTACCAACAGCATCATCAACAGTAGTACCAACAACATCAACAACAGTAGTACCAACAACATCAACAACAGTAGTACCAACAACATCATCAACAGTAGTACCAACAACATCAACAACAGTAGTACCAACAACATCATCAACAGTAGTACCAACAGCATCAACAACAGTAGTACCAACAACATCAACAACAGTTCATAACCCTAACAGGTTATGCGAGTTGCTCGGCGTTTCTGATTGGGCAAAACTGTTGCACGTGGGTATATCCCAACGTGGGTCTGCCATGGTCTATCCCAACGTGGGTCTGCCATGGTCTATCCCAACGTGGGTCTGCCATGGTCTATCCCAACATGGGTCAGCCATGGTCTACATCGAGTCTTTAACAACATGTTCCCTCTCTCTCACTGTCTATCATATCTATTTTCATGGTAAGCTCCATCTATACAGACGCCAGGTCGAAGCCTCGAACACACCGTTCCATATATACATACACAACGAGGTATACTTGCCCCCTCCATCGTATTATATATCCCAAATATCCTTAACTATCGGGTCATTACCAGCTCAGGACAGGGGGGTAGAAATAGCCTAAGCTACTCTATCCCTTTGAGATGTATTTCTTGCTTATCTCAATAAACATACTTGAACTTGAACTTGAACCAGCTCAGGTTACCGATACGTGTCTTTATTCTCGGAGCTTTTAAACCCCCACGTCTCACTCCTTCAACCCAACCCTTAGACCAACCCAAGATTCATTTGACAGCCTCACTGACTTCTTCCTCTGAGCATCGGGAATTCCCACACACACACACACACCTACAGGGGTCAATATTGCGACGGGTTTAGTGGTCCTTGAGCCAGGTTATAGCGGCTTGGGGATGGTCCAGTGGGCCGGGGACACTGGGTAAATAAGTGTGTAATACGCGGTCATCATCTTAATCATTATAACATCGAGGTAAAAGGTGGGGTATCTTGACCCCTCGCGGCCCTCGGCATACACACGGCCGGGTGTAAGGATGACCATTAAAGACGCGACTGCCTCTCTCTTAAAGATGGTATCGGTGGCTCACTCTGAGGTACCCAGGTACCTGGACATGAACAAGCTCCTCCCTGCCACTACCATTATATACTCTCAACCCTCTTGTAAATATTTTCACATTTGTTGGTTTATTCTTATTATATCTGTGGTTTCATTTGACTGAAACGGAATTTTTGTGTTTTTTTTTTCAATTACATTTTATACAATTATTTTTTTTACCCCCAAATTCACTGCAGGTAAAAATTTTCTTCGATGTTCAGGTATTGTGTAAAAAAAATACTTGTAAAAAGAAAAGACGTTTTACCGGCAAACACACATCGAAACCAAAACGTTTTTAAAACGTACTTATGTTGTTACATGGTTGTAACTATGTCAAAAATAACATAATAGTTGCAAACTGTATCTCTTGGCAACCCGTCCTCGCAAATTCGTATAGTCAATATTGACTTATTAGTTACCTGCATAGGTGACATACTAAACATAATAGTTTCCCTTGAAAAGCTTCATAGAAAACACCGACCTCACCTAACCTACTTAGTATGTTAAAATAATCATCTTATAGCTTCGTAATTACAATTGTTACTTAACCTATTATAGGTATAGGTTAGGTAATAATTGTAATTAAAGCAATAAGGTGCTTATCTTAACATACTAAGTAGGTTAGGTAAGGTCGGTGTTTTCTATGAAGTTTTTCAAGGGAAACTATTATGTTAAGTATGTCACCAATGCACATATTTAATAAGTCAATATTGACTATACGAATTTGCGAGGACGGGTTGCTCTTGGGGTGCTAGAGAGGGCACAGGCAGGACACCCTGATGCGCTCTCATCTCCCCACCAGGCCAGACAACATCAACACATCCACCTGTCCTCACGGCTTGTTTACATAGACCACATTACAAAGGCAGGTGCACGCGTTGCTCTTGTAATATATTCACAACACGACTACAAAACTAAGGCAAAATCGAACATTTAATCAAGCAACGGTTTGTGTTGCTGGGACACGCAAGCCCTTAGCCACCAACTTTATTGACATTTTCAACATTACGGCATTCCAAGGGATGTTTTAGTTATCTGCCAGTGTATGTCGTTCGAGAACTGCTCAAACTGAGGTAGTGGTACAGGAATATAAATTTAGCTTTGTCAATCAGTCTCTCTTCATATGAAAGGTCTCTAATTTGCGGGATTAACTTTGTCATCCTACGCTTGACGCGTTCTAGTGAATTTATGTGAATTTATGGCCACCAAAACTGAATTGCATAATCTAAATGGGGCCTAACAAGACCAAGATAAAGCTAAAGAATAACACCAGATGTTTTATTACTAACGCTTAGAGAAATAAATTTCCGTGTCCTATTTGCCTTATTTCGAACGTTTATGCATTTAATTTTTGGCTTTGAATTCTTACTAATCATAACTCTCAGATCCCTTTCGCAATCTCAACACCATCTAGCTCGTATGTTGTAACTCTTATCATCATTATCTAACCCGTCCTCCTGTTTAGACAGCACCTATTGTGACGATCGTCAGTAGACAGAATTCGTAGCTTTTAGATAGTAGTATACTGACTTAGCTTTTAGATAGTAGTATACTGACTAGTAAGGAATTCTTTTAAATATATGAAGCTAAAACACAAAATTAAATATTCCCAGGCCTAGTATAGCACACATATGTACTATATTAGGCCTCATATATCGTGTATTAGGCCTAGAAAGGTTAGGATATGTTAGTTTAGTTTGTCAAAGCAACACACGTAAAAAAAAATAGTTTTCCAGTTTGTCCAACTCAAACGTTCAGATTTCTATATTCTAATTTCGTTGTACGTCGGTATATATACTATGGTCCTCATAGATACTATAAGTACTACCACAACAGGAGGATGGGCTGCATTATCTAGCTCAAAACCCTATAGATATGATAGATAGGTTGATGAGGTTCTGTGATAGAGAGGTTCCTGGAGTGCTGTGATAAGAGAGGTTCCTGGAGTGCTGTGATAGAGAGGTTCCTGGAGTGCTGTGATTTATAGGTTCATGGGGTTTAATGATGAGGTATATTCACAGGGTGGCAGGGACCCCAGTACCGGGTCCCTGGCACCTCAGTAGTACGGGTGGGTCCGTTGCCTGGGAATAAATATCATACAACCATCAAAGCGCTTCAGTGTAGAGAAAAATTCAATACAACTACAAGTATGTAGACAGAACTGTGATAGAACAATTGAACTTTGAACACAAATCCGTGTTCAAAGTTCCTCAGGATTTCCGAAAGGTTTCCTCAGCCGTTCCGCGAGTCTTACTCAAGGGTTCTGCGAGGCTTCCTTAGTGGTTTCGAGAGAAATATATGACAACTAGGAAAATATCAATAAGTCAACATTTATCACAAATAAAATGTATTTCGAAATTAGGAGACCAGAGGCTTGGGGCTAGCCTCACTCAACTCTCCAAGACGACATGTGGAGTATGTGTGAGTCATTGGTCAGTCGGGATCGTTCCCAGTGCCACCCTTTAAGAAATATCGGCATCTGCAACTTCTCCTGTGATTTATATGATTTCTGAAATCGGGATTATGTTTTCCTTAGAGTATTTTATCGAGAAAGAAGATAAAACACAGAGGGAATGTTAGGAGATGGAGGGGAAGCGGAGTGGTGTGGGGAGGAGGGAGAGGGGCGGGGAGCAGACTGGTGGGAGAGAGACCCAGGCATTGCCGGGTACCCCATCTAGTTGATATAAACAAAATTACTTATGTTTTAGGGTTCATATATAACCCAAAAATTTAGATATTTTTTTAGTGGTCAAAATGTTGGAAATCTTCCTGAGTAAATAGTTTTAAATCTGTTTTTTTTTGTATATATGGCAAGATAATTGATCTTATTTGAGGGCTGAAAAGCCTAGCAGGCATGAAGAATATATATATAGGAATTCATATCACACAGAAATCACAATTGCGTGATGCATCAAATGAACAAATCCACAAGGGCCGTGACGAGGATTCGAACCTGCGTCCGAGAGCATCCCAGACGCTGCTTTAATCTGCAGCGTCTGGGATGCTCTCGGACGCAGGTTCGAATCCTCGTCACGGCCCTTGTGGATTTGTTCGTCATATATATATATATATATATATATATATATATATATATATATATATTATATATATATATATGTATGTATGTATGTATATATATATGACAGTGTCAGACCACGGAGGAAAATTGAAACAGGAATTTCTTTTAAGTACTTTCGTATATTAATACATCTTCAGAAGGAGTGGTTTTACAGGTCAAGTATTGGACATATATAGACAGGAGAGAATGGTGGCGTGAGGTGAGGTACAATAACAAATGAATGGAATATCTATATATATATATATATATATATATATATATATATATATATATATATATATATATATATATATATATATACATATATATATATATATATATATATATATATATATATATATATATATATATATATATATATATATATAATATATATATATAATATATATATATATATATATTATATATATACATATATATACATATATATATATATATATATATATATATATAATAAAAGACATAATAAAGAATGTCTAATAAATCAAGATACTTTACAACTAAAGTCTGTATCAAGCCTGCAGCCTAGCCTCAGTTGTGCCTAAAATACAGACTATTTCAATAAAGCAAACTAATGCGTCATAATTAAAGATTACCAAGTCCGTATAGCCCGTGGAGAGAGAGAGAGAGAGAGAACGCCCAGAGGTCGCACACACACAGTACGAACAGTGAGCAAGGCGGAGGTGCGTCCAGCCCCTGACACCACCACACAAGTTTTACCACCACTAAAGCGATTGCTTCTGACGGCGGCGAGGAGGCGTTTCCCGCCCAATATTCATTTTCGTCACTATTTCTCATCAGTCGGCCGAAACGACGCCCATGGGGTGAACAAGCTTAGCATTAAATACTTATCCCTCGTGAAATACGTATTTAGTTCCACGCGTTCGTCGCTTCGTGAAGATTTGCCACATGCATACCCAAGGCATTTCTTGATATAATATATATGTATATATAAATACAATATGGTTCACATTTCTGCTTTTACAAGTTCGTATCAATTCACCATATTAGAGCTGAGGGAGGGAGGGAGAACCGCTTGCTACATTTCACTTGCAAATAGCATTTTTTGGAAGGGTCCATGCATCAATCGCGCACGGAGGGCGAGAGGCATAGAACAATGCATATATCTACATTGAAGATTCGAGAATTAACAATGGCTTGTTAATGGTACAACTGAGGCTAGGCTGCTGGCTTGATACAGACTTTAGTTGTGGTAAATTATCTTGATTTATTAGACATTCTTTATAATATATATATATATATATATATATATATATATATATATATATATATATATATATATATATATATATGTCGTACCTAGTAGCCAGAACTCACTTTTTGGCCTACTATGCAAGCCCCGATTTGCCTAATAAGCCAAGATTTCCTGAGTTAATATATTTTCTCTAATTTTTTTCTTATGAAAAGATAAAGGTACCCATTTCATTATGTATGAGGTCATTTTTTTTCATTGGAGTTAAATTAACGTAGATATATGACCGAACCTAACCAACCTTACCTAACCTAACCTAACCTATTTTTATAGGTCAGGTTAGGTTAGGTAGCCGAAAAAGTTAGGTTAGGTTAGGTTAGGTAGGTTAGGTAGTCGAAAAACAATTAATTCATGAAAACTTGGCCTATTAGGCAAATCGGGCCTTGCATAGTAGGCTGACAAGTGCGTTCTGGCTACTAGGTACGACATATAATATATATATATATATATATATATATATATATATATATATATATATATATATATATATATATATATATATGCAAACAAGCCTGAATGGTCCCCAGGACTATTCTGGGGTGTGAGTTTTCAGTTATATATATATATATATATATATATATATATATATATATATATATAGATATATAAACAGCTTCCAGCTTCAAGAACACTGTTTATGTGCGGGCATCTTACCTATTCATTTCACGTCTCAAGCTTTGAGCAACTACTCCTTTCAAGACTCTGAAGTGAACCATTTGTTGCTGGGAACCGTATGGGCTTTCTTGTCTCACTCCTGTGTTATACTGATCCTGTGATGTAATGATCCTGTGGTGTAATGATCCTGTGGTGTAATGATCCTGTGGTGTAATGATCCTGTGATGTAATGATCCTGTGATGTAATGATCCTGTGATGTAATGATCCTGTGGTGTAATGATCCTGTGGTGTAATGATCCTGTGGTGTAATGATCCTGTGGTGTAATGATCCTGAGAGGTAATGATCCTGTGGTGTAATGATCCAGTGAGGTAATGATCCTGTGGTGTAATGATCCTGTGGTGTAATGATCCGTGGTGTAATGATCCTGTGATCTAATGTCATGCATTATATTTATCCTTTATTATGCTGATCCTGTGATGTATTGATCCTGTATTATACTGATCCAGGGATGTATTGATCCCGTATGTGCAAATTTTGTGATGGTTTGATCCTGTATTATACTGATATGTGATGTTTTGATCCTGTAATGTACTAAGCCTGCTTCATACTGATCCTATAACATATTGATCATGTATTATATTGATACTGAATTACAATGATCCTGTAATATAATATTCCTGTATTATACCAATGTTGTATAGTGTTGATCTAGTTAGTGACAGTGAACTAGACACAGTGACAGTGTAACTAGACACAGTGACAGTGTAACTAGACACAGTGACAGTGTAACTAGACACAGTTACAGTGTAACTAGACACAGTGACAGTGAACTAGACACAGTGACAGTGTAACTAGACACAGTGACAGTGTAACTAGACACAGTGACAGTGAACTAGACACAGTGACAGTGAACTAGACACAGTGACGGTGTAACTAGACACAGTGACGGTGTAACTAGACACAGTGACAGTGAACTAGACACAGTGACAGTGTAACTAGATACAGTGACAGTGAACTAGACACAGTGACGGTGTAACTAGACACAGTGACGGTGTAACTAGACACAGTGACAGTGAACTAGACACAGTGACAGTGTAACTAGACACAGTGACAGTGTAACTAGACACAGTGACAGTGAACTAGACACAGTGACAGTGAATTAGACACAGTGTAACTAGACACAGTGACAGTGAACTAGACACAGTGACAATGAACTAGACACAGTGACAGTGTAACTAGACACAGTGACAGTGAACTAGACACAGTGACAGTGAACTAGACACAGTGACAATGAACTAGACACAGTGACAGTGTAACTAGACACAGTGACAGTGAACTAGACACAGTGACAGTGTAACTAGACACAGTGACAGTGTAACTAGACACAGTGACAGTGAACTAGACACAGTGACAGTGTAACTAGACACAGTGACAGTGTAACTAGACACAGTGACAGTGAATTAGACACAGTGACAGTGAACTAGACACAGTGACAGTGTAACTACACACAGTGATAGTGAACTAGACACAGTGACAGTGAACTAGACACAGTAACAGTGTAACTAGACACAGTGACAGTGAACTAGACACAGCGACAGTGTAACTAGACACAGTAACAGTGTAACTAGACACAGTGACAGTGAACTAGACACAGTGACAGTGTAACTAGACACAGTGACAGTGAACTAGACACAGCGACAGTGAACTAGACACAGTGACAGTGAACTAGACACAGTGACAATGTAACTAGACACAGTGACAGTGAGCTAGACACAGTGACAGTGAACTAGACACAGTGACAGTGAACTAGATACAGTGACAATGTAAGTAGACACAGTGACAGTGAACTAGACACAGTGACAGTGTAACTAGACACAGTGACAATGTAACTTGACACAGTGACAGTGAACTAGACACAGTGACAGTGTAACTATAGACAGTGACAATGTAACTAGACACAGTGACAGTGTAACTAGACACAGTGACAGTGAACTAGACACAGTGACAGTGTAGCTAGACAGCCACACTGCTAGATCTGTAATGCTCCAAGCCTCCCGTCTGATAGAGCAGTCACACAGACACTCCAGGGGGCTGGAAGCCCTAGTATAAAAGTTATGATTTGATTGGGTCTGATAGCTATGGATATGAGCAGCACGATACGTCCATCGGCCGCTGGGGTGGTCAGGATTCAAGTTCGGCTACCGTTACCTGTGGCAGGTGGCTACCGATACAGCTGGCTACTGTACCTGTGGCAGGTGGCTACGGTTACCTATGGCAGGTGGTGGTCGCAGGTGACGAATCTCCCAATCCTGAGCACTCCCGGTGTAAACTCTGTGAGCCGGAACAAGGTAATCTCTCGCATTACATTATTGAAAGTTTAGTCAAAACACACCCTTCAGACCTACCAGCGTCTGAAAATTACTTTACCACCTCTCGTATGCTTGAGGATATCTTTATAATGGGTCTAAAATATGCCATTGTTGCCTATCCGACTACAGGCCTCTGGTGGGGCGGTGGTGTGGGACCCACCACCGCCCACACCACAGATGCTGAGTTCGCCACCGCCCGCAGGATGAGTGGAAGGCTCGCGACGGTTTACGCGATAGGTCCGCCATCCACAAAACGGGCATGATAGCCATAATTAAAGAGTAAATAACTGAAACCAATAACCTTTATCCCCCCCCCCCACAAGCAGGGTCTAGGAGGACGTGCGTGTGTGAGGCCGGCTCCACCAGCCCCATGACCCCGACCTTCACCCCATCAGGGCCCGGGCTAGACCCGGTCTCGTCCCGGATAGAAACTCTCCCACTCGCAGTCTTCTCATTAAGCACTATATATGTCCCTCCTCCTCCTTATAGTCCAATCAGAACCCCACATTCTCCCCTAACGTCAAAT
Organism: Procambarus virginalis; assembly: GCA_020271785.1. Lineage (NCBI taxonomy): Eukaryota > Metazoa > Arthropoda > Malacostraca > Decapoda > Cambaridae > Procambarus > Procambarus virginalis. The sequence goes on from WNGS01009202.1 coordinate 26,163,382, forward strand.
CGTCCTTAAAATCGGATCACAACTGCCTTAAACACGCCTCGGGAGGGTGAAGGGTCGCTGGGAGGCTGCTTCTTCACCAGGTCCTCGTGCGCTCCTCACCTCGCTCACATACACCATCACCACTGTTGAAATTACTACCCGGCGCATGTATGTATATATATATATATATATATATATATATATATATATATATATATATATATATATATATATATATATATATATATATATATATATATATATACATAGTACTCTAGCTGACTCTCCAGACTTCCTCCTGGAGGACATAAGAATAATTCAGGAGCAAGGAGCAAGTCTAGGCCTCACCCTGAACTCATCCAAGTGCGAAATAACTTTCACCAACCAGCACATAATAAAGTGAATAAAGGTTGTTTTGCTTGATATAGCCAACCCTGAGGACAGCACACTCCTAGGAGCTCCTCTTGGAGGGAAGGCCATTGACGAGGTCCTTGGTAAAAAGATTCCTAACCTGAAGAGGATGGATGTGAGGATTGAGGACATTGATGCTCTCGATGCACTTTACCTCATCACCAGATGCTTGTCCCTCCCCAGGCTGATTTTCTTAGATGTTCGCCATCTTTCTGTAATATTAAATTAGAAGAGGCTAGAAAAGTCACTCAACCTTTCTCTCAGCGACTCACAGTGGAAACAGGCCTCCTTCCTGTCAGGCTCGAGGGCCTCGGTGTTTACACAGCAACACCAATTGCTGTACCAGCGTTCTTGTCCTCTTCAGTGGCATCTGACAACCTGGTGAAGGAAATCCTACCTAATTGCCAAAGTCAACAGGCAGGGGTACAAGATCCCAGCTTTACGGTCTGCACAACGAAATGAGTCTCTCTTGCAGGACCAGCACTCCCACCACCACCTTCTGAAGCCATAAGCAATCCAGCTGGGATCGCCCCATTGCCGACCAAGCAGCTGCGATATGCCTAGAAGCTGCAACAACACCACATGACACTGCCTGACTTAGAGCTGTAGCAGCTCCCTATGCAGGTAACTATCTATTAGCAACCCCAATGTCAGCAACCGGCACCCGTCTCACACCGCAGGCCCTCCGAATTACTGGAGCTCTCCGCCTCGCTGCCCCAATCCACACCGAATACAGCTGTATTTGCGGCGAGGCAGTGGCCGACAGGTATGTTGTTATAGATTCAGCTACTCGGAACAAGTTCCAAGTAGCACGGGCTATGGTGAGCCCGTAACTTACCTGGCACAGGAGCTGGGCAAGAAGCACGGGCTATGGTTAGCCTCGTGGACAAGAGATGTCTCCCGTGGCCGACAGGTACGGACAGCATGACATTTATAAGAGGGGGTACACCTAATTCTACGATTCACCTAACACCCATAATCGTAGGGAGAAGCGAAGGATAGGGTCAGATGATTGTTGACAGACACCGGCTTTTAGCTGTCCGCCAGATCTTCCATCTTCCCTCTGGATCAATGGAGGACCATCGAACACTGTATGCTCGAGGTCGAATTCATCTGGATGTTGATTACTGGTGTCAACTCCCGAATGAACACAGCCTCAAGAGTACGAAGTCTCCTCCGGTCGTCGGTGTGTGTGGTGCATTGATCTAGGGGAAGATGGCAGTGATGGCGGACAACTAGAACTGGACGAGGAGGGCTGTGCACCAACCATACAAGCGTGGAGAGGCTGTGCACCAACCATACAAGCGTGGAGGGCTGTGCACCAACCATACAAGCGTGGAGGGGCTGTGCACCAACCATACAAGCGTGGAGGGGCTGCGCACCAACCATACAAGCGTGGAGGGCTGTGCACCAACCATACAAGCGTGGAGGGGCTGCGCACCAACCATACAAGCGTGGAGGGGCTGCGCACCAACCATACAAGCGTGGAGGGCTGTGCACCAACCATACAAGCGTGGAGAGGCTGTGTGCACCAACCATTACAAGCGTGGAGGGGCTGTGCACCAACCATACAAGCGTGGAGGGTGTGCACCAACCATACAGCGTGGAGGGCTGTGCACCAACCATACAAGCGTGGAGGGGCTGTGCACCAACCATACAAGCGTGGAGGCTGTGCACCAACCATACAAGCGTGGAGGGCTGTGCACCAACCATACAAGCGTGGAGAGGCTGTCACCAACCATACAAGCGTGGAGGGCTGTGCCACCAACCATAAAAGCGTGGAGGGCTGTGCACCAACCATACAAGCGTGGAGAGGCTGTGCACCAACCATACAAGCGTGGAGGGCTGTGCACCAACCATACAAGCGTGGAGGGGCTGCGCACCAAACATACAAGCGTGGAGAGGCTGTGCACCAACCATACAAGCGTGGAGGAGGCTGTGCACCAACCATACAAGCGTGGAGGGACTGTGCACCAACCATACAAGCGTGGAGGGANCCACTGAGGCATTAGAAGAAAAACAGAATGCTGATGTGATATACACGGACTTCGCAAAGGCTTTCGATAAATGTGACCATGGCGTGATAGCACACAAAATGAAGTCAAGGGAATAACCGGTAAAGTAGGACGCTGGATACTCAGTTTTCTGTCCAAACAGGACTCAGCGAGTAACGGTCAACCATATAAAATCTAGTCCAAGTGCAGTTAAAAGCTCTGTACCTCAGGGTACAGTCCTTGCACCGCTGCTTTTCTTATTCTCATATCAGATATAGACAAAAATACAAGTCACAGCTTCGTATCATCCTTTGCAGATGACAAAAATCAGTATGAAAATTACCTCGGCTGAAGACATTGAAAAACTTCAAGCTGATATTAATAAAGTTTTCGACTGGGCATCAGAAAATAACATGATGTTTAACAGTGATAAATTCCAGGTACTCAGGTACGGTAAAAATGAGGACCTTAAACATAATACAGAGTACAAAACACAATCAAATGTGCCCATAGTAGGAAAACAGCATGTAAAGGATTTGGGAATAATGATGTCTGACGACCTAACGTTTAGGGAGCATAACCAAGCAAATATTGCGACAGCCAGAAAAATGATAGGATGGATTACGAGAACTTTCAAATCCAGGGATCCCATCACAATGCTTGTACTCTTCAAGTCACTTGTGCTGTCCCGTCTTGAGTACTGTTCAGTACTCACTTCCCCCTTCAGAGCAGGAGAGATTGCTGAAATAGAGGGAATACAGAGAACATATACAGCACGATAGACGCGATAAAGCACCTAAATTATTGGGATCGTCTCAAAGCTCTCCAAATGTACTCACTAGAAAGAAGACGAGAGAGATATCAAATAATATACACCTGGAAGATACTGGAGGGCCAGGTCCCAAATCTACACAGTAAAATAACAACGTACTGGAGTGAACGATATGGAAGAAAATGCAGAATAGAACCAGTGAAGAGCAGGGGTGCCATAGGCACAATCAGAGAACACTGTATAAACATCAGAGGTCCGCGGTTGTTCAACGTCCTCCCAGCAAGCATAAGAAATATTGCCGGAACAACCGTGGACATCTTCAAGAGGAAACTAGATTTATTCCTCCAAGGAGTTCCGGACCAGCCGGGCTGTGGTGGGTATGTGGGCCTGCGGGCCGCTCCAAGCAACAGCCTAGTGGACCAAACTCTCACAAGTCAAGCCTGGCCTCGGGCCGGGCTTGGGGAGTAGAAGAACTCCCAAAACCCCATCAACCAGGTATCAACCAGGTGGATTGCCGTCAAGGAGGGAGCGGTGTAAGGGAGGGTGAAGGGGAGTGGGGGAGGCAGCGCGGTGAGGGAGAGTGAGGGAGGTACCAGGCTGGTAGCTGCCTCTACCAGGCTGGTAGAGGCAGCAGGATGAGGGAGTATAATCCCATCCAACACAACCCACCAACAACATCACCGTAGCGGCATCGCTCTCGCCGCCTTGGAATAGGAGAACAATCGAGCCTCGAACCCAGTATAGTGTGGAGGAAGAGCTTGGACACGGGGGAGAAACCAGATGCGCTTAAACCAGCAGACATTGCCCCTCTACACAAGGGTGGTAGCAAAGCATTGGCAAAGAATTATAGACCAGTTGCACTAACGTCCCACATAATAAAAGTATTTGAGAGAGTGATCAGGAGTCAGGTCACTAGATTCGTGGAAACCTATGACCTCCACAATCCAGGCCAACATGGATTTAGAGCAGGAAGATCATGCCTCTCACAGCTACTTGACCACTATGACAAAATCACTGAGGCATTAGAGGAAAAACATAATGCAGATGTCGTGTACACAGATTTTGCAAAGGCATTTGACAAATGTGACCATGGAGTGATTGCACACAAAATGAGGTCAATGGGTATAACTGGTAAAGTAAGACGCTGGATACTCAATTTCCTGTCGAACAGAACACAAAGAGTAACAGTCAATCAAGCAAAATCGAGTCCGAGCGTAGTTAAAAGCTCTGTACCTCAGGGTACAGTCCTTGCACCACTGCTGTTCCTTATTCTTATATCAGATATAGACAAAAACACAAGTCACAGCTTCGTGTCATCCTTTGCAGATGATACAAAAAATAGCATGAAAATTACCTCTGCTGAAGACATTGATAAACTACAAACAGATATTAACAAAGTTTTCGATTGGGCAGCAGAAAATAACATGATGTTTAACGGTGATAAATTCCAGGTACTCAGATACGGCAAAAATGAGGACCTTAAACATACTACAGGGTACAAAACACAATCGAATCTGCCCATAGTAGGAAAACAGCATGTCATGGATTTGGGAATAATGATGTCCGACGACCTAACGTTTAGGGAGCATAACCAAGCAAGTATTGCGTCAGCCAGAAAAATGATTGGATGGATTACGAGAACCCTCAAGTCCAGGGATCCCATCACAATGGTTGTACTCTTCAAGTCACTTGTGTTGTCCCGTCTTGAGTACTGCTCAGTACTCACTTCCCCCTTCAGAGCAGGAGAGATTGCTGAAATAGAGGGAATACAAAGAACATATACGGCACGCATAGACGCGATAAAGCACCTAAATTATTAGGATCGACTCAAAGCTCTCCAAATGTACTCACTAGAAAGGAGACGAGAGAGATACCAAATAATATACACTTGGAAAATACTGGAGGGCCAGGTCCCAAATCTGCACAGTAAAATAACAACGTACTGGAGTGAACGACATGGAAGAAAATGCAGAATAGAACCAGTGAAGAGCAGAGGTGCCATAGGCACAATCAGAGAACACTGTATGAACATCAGAGGTCCACGGTTGTTCAACGTCCTACCAGCGAGCATCAGAAATATTATAGGAACAACCGTGGACATCTTCAAGAGGAAACTAGATTGTTTCCTTCAAGGAGTGCCGGACCAACCGGGCTGTGGTATGTGGGCCTGCGGGCCGCTCCAAGCAACAGCCTGGTGGACCAAACTCTCACAAGTCCTCTGGCCTCGGGCCGGGCTTGGGGAGTAGAAGAACTCCCAGAACCCCATCAACCAGGTGTCAACCAGGTAACCCATATCAAATAACAGCCCCGGGAAAGTCTCTTTTGCTGATGTATCGCACTTGTGATGTACTCCTTGTGGTGGTGTACTTCTTGTGGTGGTGTACTCCATGTGATGTACTCAACACTATACCATTACCAACCACTCGAAAAGCCAGACACAAATGGACGTCGATTTGCTGGGCGCCGCGAGACACTTTTGTCATGACCGGTGTAAGGGTCATAACCCCAGCTGGAAGGTAAAGGACCCGCCGGATGTAAATCACCTCCAACGATCACAGCCAACAGGTAATTATGGGATTTATATTGTAGGCGAGTGTGTGGACAGTTTGGTACACCACGAGGCATTTAATCTCCGCGGTGGGAGCGAGGACGTGAAGGGGTGGTTATGGGTGGGGGGGGGGGGGATGGGGAGGGGGGTTGGGAAGGAGAGAGTTAATGGTGGGGGGGGGGGGGGAGGAGGGGTGAGTCCCTCCGTGCTTAAGCTCATCGCGATAGTTGGCACTTGAGTGCCTCTTCCGCGACAGGTTTATTAATTCAGAGGATTATTCGACCCGCCTTTACTGCCGGCCAAGTTATAAGGCAGCAGACCAGCGTTTGGCTTTTGTTTCAGAATGAATTTGTGGGTTATGGGGACGCAGGTCATGGGGACGCAGGTCATGGGGACGCAGGTCATGGGGACGCAGGTCATGGGGACGCAGGTCATGGGGACCAGGTCATGGGGACGCAGGTCATGAGGACGCAGGTCATGGGGACACAGGTCATGGGGACGCAGGTCATGGGGACGCAGGTCATGGGGACGCAGGTCATGGGGACGCAGGTCATGGGGACGCAGGTCATGAGGACGCAGGTCATGGAGACGCAGGTCATGGGGACCCAGGTCATGGGGACCCAGGTCATGGGGACGCAGGTCATGGGGACGCAGGTCATGGGGACGCAGGTCATGGGGACGCAGGTCATGGGGACGCAGGTCATGGGGACGCAGGTCATGGGGACGCAGGTCATGGAGACGAAGGTCATGGGGACGCAGGTCATGGGGACGCAGGTCATGGGGACCCAGGTCATTGGGACGCAGGTCATGGGGACGCAGGTCATGGGGACCCAGGTCATGGGGACGCAGGTCATGGGGACGCAGGAGAGTGTTTAGCTAAGGATTCCTGGGCGGGAGGATGGGGAGGTGGGGTTGAATAAACCTAGCTATCAGGGTTCAGTAAAGATCAAGGGATTGTGTTATCGCTGAAGATTACCGACCATCGCGATCTCTCAGTTTGGTTAACTTTGACCCTCAAGAGATTTATAATCATTGTCTGTGGTGCGGTGAGCGTAAGTTGAGAATGTTGGTTCCAAATGTTCCGGCAACTTTACCTGTGTTCTGCCAACTGTCATGGATAATACGTGCCACGCACACTGCCAACTGTCATGGATAATACGTGCCACACACACACTGCCAACTGTCATGGATAATACGTGCCACACACACTGCCAACTGTCATGGATAATACGTGCCACACACTTCAGCCAACTGTCATAGACAGACACACAGAGTGTGTGTGTGTGTGTGTGTGTGTGTGTGTGTGTGTGTGTGTGTGTGTGTGTGTGTGTGTGTGTGTGTGTGTGTGTGTGTGTGTGTGTGTACTCACCTAGTTGTACTCACCTAGTTGTGCTTGCGGGGGTTGAGCTCTGGCTCTTTGGTCCCGCCTCTCAACTGTCAATCAACTGGTGTACAGATTCCTGAGCCTACTGGGCTCTATCATATCTACATTTGAAACCGTGTATGGAGTCAGCCTCCACCACAACACTACTTAATGCATTCCATTTGTTAACTACTCTGACACTGAAAAAATTCTTTCTAACGTCTCTGTGGCTCATCTGGGTACTAAGTTTCCACCTGTGTCCCCTTGTTCGTGTTCCACCCGCGCTGAAGAGTTTGTCTTTGTCCACCCTGTCAATCCCCTGAGAATTTTGTAGGTGGTTATCATGTCTCCCCTTACACTTCTGTTTTCCAGGGATGTGAGGTTCAGCTCCTTTAGCCTTTCCTCGTAACTCATTCCTCTCAGTTCCGGGACGAGCCTGGTGGCATACCTATGAATCTTCTCTAGCTTTGTCTTGTGTTTAACTAGGTATGGACTCCAGGCTGGAGCTGCATACTCCAGGATTGGTCCTACACCAGTGGTATACAGGGTCTTGAACGATTCCTTACACAAGTTTCTAAAGGCAGTTCTTATATTGGCCAGTTTTGCATATGCCGCTGATGATATCCTTTTGATGTGGGCCTCCGGGGACAGATTCAGTGTGATATCAACCCCCAGATCTTTCTCTCTATTTGACTCTTGCAGGATTTTACCTCCCAGATGATACCTTGTGTTCAGCCTCCTGCTCCCTTCGCCTAATTTCATCACCTTACACTTTCCTGAGTTGAACTTTAGCAGCCATTTTCTAGACTATTCCTCCAGTTTATCCAGATCATCCTGTAGTCTCTGTCAATCTTCATCCGTCTTGATTCTTCTCATAATTTTTGCACCATCAGCAAACATTGAGAGGAAGGTTATGCCCTCTGGAAGGTCGTTTACATATACTAGAAACAGGATGGGTCAGAGTACAGAGCCCTGTGGAACCTTGCTGGTGACATCTCGCCACTCTGATGTCTCCCCCCTCACCGTTACTCGCTGTTTCCTGTTGCTTAGATACTCCCTTATCCACTGGAGCACCTTACCTTTTACTCCTGCCTGCTGCTCCAACTTTTGTAACAGCCTTTTGTGAGGTACTGTGTCAAAGGCTTTCTGACAGTCCAAGAAAATGCAGTCTGCGCACCCTTCTCTTTCCTGCCTAATTTGTGTTGCTTGGTCATAGAATTCTATTAGGCCTGTGAGGCACGATTTACCATAACTGAACCCATACTGGTGGTGTGTTACAAAGTTATTTCCCTCCAGATGCTCTACGAGCCTTTGCCTGACAATTTTGTCCATCACCTTGCATGGTATACAAGTTAGGGAAACTGGCCTGTAGTTCAGTGCCTCTTGCCTGTCACCCTTTTTTTTTCTTCCTTCTCATAATTTTGGCATCGTCCGCAAACATTGTGTGTGGTGTGTGTGTGTGTGTGTGTGTGTGTGTGTGTGTGTGTGTGTGTGTGTGGTGTGTGTGTGTGTGTGTGTGTGTGTGGTGTGTGGTGTGTGTGTGTGTGTGTGTGTGTGGTGTGGTGTGTGTGTGTGTGTGTGTGTGTGTGTGTGTGTGTGTGTGTGTGTGTGCGAGTGGAGGTGGGTGAGTGAATACTCACCTATGTTGTGTTTGCGGGGGTTGAGCTTTGGCTCTTTGGTCCCGCCTCTCAACTGTCAATCAACTGGTGTACAGATTCCTGAGCCTACTGGGCTCTATTATATCTACATTTGAAACTGTGTATGGAGTCAGCCTCCACCACATAATTGCGTGTGTGTGTGTGTGTGTGTGTGTGTGTGTGTGTGTGTGTGTGTGTGGTGTGTGTGTGTGTGTGTATGTATATGTGTGTGTGTGTGTGTGTGTGTGTGTGTGTGTGTGTGTGTGTGTGTGTGTGTGTGTGTGTGTGTGTGTGGAGAAGAAAATGTAATCTGGGATGAGTGGTGCGTTTATAATTACCGTATATATTAATTAACAAAATGTTCTTCGAGCTACCAGTCTTCAAACATCCAAGACTGCATATCAAGTATCTACTTCTACTTCATCAACACACACACACACACACACACACACACACACACACACACACACACACACACACACACAAACACATATCTTTCTTTAATTGGATAGCGAGGGGCCAACCCCACCGCACTATCGCACTCCACACATGCGCCAGCTTATCCACAACCAAATTTACAACAGGTGTGAAAAATGAGGACTGCCTCAATAATTCCCACCGGGAGAGTTTTTGCCGGTTGTGGCGGGTAACATATACTGTGTAAACACTGAGCGAACCATTATGCCTCGTAAACACATCGTCCAGGAGCACCGCGCCGCTCGCCGCGCCGTCCAAAAATACACTACTAGAGCGAGCGGATGGGGGACCCCCCGCTGCTCTCTGCCACCGCCAATTTAATACACCTCTTGCTCTTGTTAATGACTACACGCACACACACACACTCATGAAAAGAATATGAATTGAGGCTACAGAATACTTCAGGATGATCTAATAAAACTTGTGGTTGTTAGACTTTAACCCAGACTAAATGTAACGTGATGGGGGGGACCGGCGGGCAAGGATCCTAAGAATAATTTCCACATGAACGGAAGAAATGTCACTAAATCAGGAAAAAAATGATTTATGAGCATTAATAACAAATTATAACACTGGAGATACATTAAAAAAATTATCAGCGATGTTTAGGTAACGAATATTCGAATAAAATTCCAGAAGAAAGCACTGAGAAACTTGTGAACCATGTGAGGACAGACCTTGAGTACCTTCCCATGTTAGGAGTCCTCATCTGAGGCCATAGAGTGAATATATATAAAGCCAAGAGGGTTTGCCTCACATTACTGAAGAAAGTAAAATTAGTGGAGACATGATCAATTATTTGGAGAATTAGTAATATAAACAATGATAATACGATCCTCTAGATGACGTGTAGATTTTTTTCTTTTTACTCGCGGAGCGGACAGGTCCACCTCGCTATCATAATGATGATCTGCAAGTCAGTGTGATATAAGGAAGGGCTTCGTTTGTGTGAAAGCAATGAAAAAGTGGAATGAGTATGTAGTATAGGTAGTGAAGCTTATCTATGATCCACAATGTTATCGGTTGAGATGATTACAAAAACAGCTATTCAGGAGCGATTTCATTGGGTGACTGAGAACAGAAAAGTCGGGGCCCAAGAGTTTAAGCTCCACCCTTCAGGCACAAGTCAACGAGCACAATATGCCCAAACAATATACAATAAAGGAAACAGACAAGATCCACTCAACTACTGACCAGCCTCATTAACAAGCATAATATGCAGAATGATAAGAGAAATTAACTTCCCTTCAATAGCCGGGTAAGTAGATTACACATTATTTGATGGTCAGGAAGTACTTGACAATGGTCCACAACCGAGGCTCATGGGCAAACTAAAGTACAAAAGGCCGGAGTAATTGGCAGACTACTTAAGTGGGTGATGAACTACCTAATGGATAGGAAACAGAGTAACAATAAAAAAAGTGAAATATCGTAATAGGGGAATGTCTTAAGTGACGTCTCACGAGGATAAATGCTGGGATCTTTCTTGAATACATAGATGAGAAACCTGATGAACTAGTTGACCAGACCACACACACTAGAAGGTGAAGGGATGACGACGTTTCGGTCCATCCTGGACCTCAAGTCGATTCATCGCCTGCTGATGAACTAGCTTTCCAACTGTGAATGTTTCCTGACCATGCAAAACTGAGCAAAGATTCAAGAATAAACATTTATTAACCAGTTTATGAGGTGCCAAGCACTAAGAGATTGTTTATAACAATAATAATCATGAGGTGGGAAGTTTCGAAACTCGTAAACTGTTCAATAAATATAAATAATGCCGCCGTGATTTAGGGAGGATATAAAGGGTTCGCAAGTGTTTGTGTAAATACTTGATGAATCCTGGAGCCCTTGGTTATTTAAGACATTTGGAAGGCGACATCACTGGCGTAACAGCACCTGGAGGCGCTGCGGGTACAAGAACGAACCGAGCTCCGGCCGGAAGATATGAATCAGTGTAACAGTCGAATAACTTAGAAAACCTGTTCAAGAAAACCAGCTGACTGGTACTTATACCTTTGGCGCAATAAGATCTTGTTTAATGACTCTTGAAGGAGGGACTTGTAGAGACGCTAAATGGAGGCTGTGTAATTGTTGCACTCTGTAGAGTACACACTGACCAGCCACACCTCTCCCGTGTTGGGGAGTCTGCAGGTACAGCACTGTGTCGAGTACATCAACCTTGCTTCTCACTCGCTGCGCAACTCTCTTGCAATTTTGTGTAACCTCGCCCTGTTTAAGTTGATTAGTCAATGTTTACCTGTACGTTAAATGACTGTGATCCCTGTTCAAGTGGATTATAAGTGTCCACCTGGGCTGTAAGTGACTGAGGCAGTTCAAGCGAGCCAGTGTTGGGTGCAAAAGACGGTGGTGAAACAAGAATAGTGGTACATGGTACCTGGAACTCCCTTTAAGGATGCCTCTCTCTGGTGGAGATCAATTATATGGAAGACTTAGTGACTAGTGGAGAGGAAGCCACTCTGAGGTCAATGGCGACTCGTGGCAGTATACAAGGCACCTTGCAAGATGGACGTTCCTGCAACTATTTTAATCCTCAGTTTACAAGAAAACTTCCTTTTCCACCGCTGAACAGCTAGGTCTCACGGCCCCATAGTCACTGATAGGTATGTACTTTCATTACTTGCTCCTTATCATTTCTTAATACGAACATTTATGCATTGATTTGTTTTTTGTTTTAAATTCTTACTAATCATAACTTCCAGATGCTTTTCGCAATCTCAACACCATCTAGCTTGTATTTGAAACTATTATCATTACCCAACATCAAAACCTTACATTTGTCTGCATTAAACTGCGTCTGCCAATCTTTTGACTATTTCAAAACTCTATTTAGATCGTCCTGAAGTGATAGTGAGTCCCTTTTCGTGCTTATTTGCCTCCCAATTTTTGTATCATCGGCAAATTTGCAAATATTGCTTATCAAACCTGAATCTAAATCATTTATATATATTATAAATAACAGAGGTCCCAGGACAGAGACTTGAGGCACTCCACTTACAACATTTTCCCACTCTGAGTTAACCCCATATATATTAACTCTCTTTTTCCTTTGGTATAGACATGACCTAATCAAACTTAATATAGCACCCCCCCCCCCCATACCACGAGCCTCTATCCTTTTAATCAGTATTTCATGTGTCATTGTATCAAAAGCTTTGCTAAAGTCAAGGTACACAACATCACAATCCTTACCACTATCCACTGCCTCAACTATGCAGGATTAAAATAGCATATTTTATAGCATAAAAAAATAGCATGAACGGCCATATTACTTGCTCTAAGTGCATATTATTGCACAAATATTGGGGAATTATTCTTTACCACCAAGTCATACATTTACACAATGCTAGCCAGCATATTCTATATACATTTTCCTCTCTCTTCCATAGACAGGAAGAGAGATCTCACCATAGACAAGAGTTAGAGATCTGTTAGACAACATAGAGACTTGTGAGTTATTGAGCACTCAACCGCAGGTAATTGAAGTGTCATTACAATGGTAACGAGCATAACTACAATCTCAAGTGGTTAACCCCTGACTTGTTGAGCCACTTCCAGTATACATCCCGTACCCCGACCTATGACCTTGAGGGGTCAGCACTCTTCACACAATAGTGTGTTGCGAACACTCAACGAGCGAGGGTCAGCAGCATCCTCTAGTATCTCCTCTAGAGGATGCAGGCTCCTCTAGCAGGCTCCATCCAGCACACTCCTAGAACTACGTCTCCTACCTGAAACGCTTTGCGTACTAGTGGCTTTAGGCACTGTATGTACTAGCTCTATCTATAAATTGAGCAATATTTGTATCACCCCTTGTCTGTATGTACAAGGGGTTGATAAGACAATTTGAATTTTGAATTGATTAAACATTTGAATTTTTGAATTAGAACACTTGGCTTCATGGCCAGGGTCACCAGACATCAAACTATTGCTCTACCACTTGCGAAAGCTGTACATCTTTCTACAATCATGACGACTTTGTTAGCATTTATTAAACAGTTTATGAGCTCCGAAGCACTGCGAGGTTGTTTATAACAATAATAATTTGGGATGTTACGTTTCCAAGCTCGTACACTAAATAATGTAAACGCAAGAGCCATGATTGAGGAACGAGGGTATAGGTGTCATAAGTGGATGTGTATAGCTAGATGAGTCCTGGCCCAGACTGAGAAAGATGTAAAGGTCGTAAGTGCTTGCGTAACTACATTGTGAATCTGGCCCCCTGGCCCAGTTCCTTCACTAAACCAACCGGTTAACAGACTCCTCTCTCCAGAAAACCGTCTTGGCATTTGTTTTCCTATTACCCGGGACGCTTAGGTCTTACTAGGCCAAACACTGTCCCAAGATGCCTTCCACAACAGTTGCTTTACTCCCAGGTACCTATTGGTTGGTAGTCGAACCCAGAAAATGTCTCGCCCTACCCGGCAGTTGAACCCGGAACCATTCGGTTGTGAAGTAACTGTACTAACCATTTTTAAACGCCCCACCGCGTGTCAAAGGACATATTAGCGTTCCTTGTAAGTCCAACAACGTTTACTAACCATTCTTAAAGGCTTACAGTGAATAAGTAAAGTCTTATATCTTGTTCCCTTAAGTTGCATAATGTAATTTTGTATCGTCAAATCATTCTGAAAGTCGAACACATTCAAGTGTTCAAATTTATCGCATTTAATATCTTGGAAGATAGTCTATTATCACGGTCAACCTGCCCTGTCTTCTCAAATAATTAATACGCATCCTATAACCCCCCCCCCCAACGATTTGCTATATAAAGTAGCGGGTCCTTGACCACCACGTTCCTGTGCGTAGATGACGTTAGGACACCATAAGATGTGTCAAGGTAGCGTCTTTTAGTATCCCTTATTTTGTCCGTTGTGGCAACTACCTATGAAAACGCCGGTCTCGGGTGTCTGTGTGTGCCTCGCCATAAGGTTCATGCTCTAATATATGCATATAGTGTTTAACTCCCTCTCTGCACTCCTAGAGCGGGTACTTGTGTGGGTAGACGAGAGCGGGTACTTGTGCGCGGGGAGAGGCGTGGAGGCGGATATGATGCCCGCACAGGCTCACCTCCTAACATAATGAGACATACACTCCGGTTGATTGACAGACGACCAAGAACCAGTATAATGAGATATTTACTCACGAGTGACTGACAGACGACCAAGAAACGAAACATAATGAGGCAGTTACTCATTAGGGACCAACAGACAGACAGACAGGCAAAACTGATAAGACAGGCGACAGTGTGACGGACAGACAGCCAAACGAATAGGACACGCAGCCATGAGCTGGATAAGGCAGGCAAGATGGGTTCGGATGCGTTAGCAGCTAAACAGACAGGGAAGGCAGCTATAGACAGACAGGGAAGGCAGCTATAGACAGACAGGGAAGGCAGCTATAGACAGAAAGGGAAGGCGGCTATAAAAGACAGGGAAGGCGGCTATAACAGACAGGGAAGCCAGCTATAGACAGACAGGGAACGCGGCTATAAATAGACAGGGGAAGCCAGCTATAGACAGACAGGGAAGGCGGCTATAAACGACAGGGAAGGCGACTATAAACAGACAGGGAAGGCGGCTATAGACAGACAGGGAAGGCGGCTATAAACAGACAGGGAAGGCGGCTATAACAGACAGGGAAGGCGGCTATAGACAGACAGGGAAGGCGACTATAAACAGACAGGAAGGCGACTATAAACAGACAGGGAAGGCGGCTATAAACAGACAGGAAGGCGGCTATAAGACACAGGGAAGGCGGCTATAACAGACAGGGAAGGCGGCTATAAACAGACAGGGAAGG
This sequence comes from Procambarus virginalis, assembly GCA_020271785.1. Classification (NCBI taxonomy): domain Eukaryota; kingdom Metazoa; phylum Arthropoda; class Malacostraca; order Decapoda; family Cambaridae; genus Procambarus; species Procambarus virginalis. Next base: position 26,178,389 of record WNGS01009202.1, read on the forward strand.
CGGCTATAAACAGACAGGAAGGCGCTATAGACAGACAGGGAAGGTGGCAATAAACAGACAGAGGAAGGCGGCTATAGACAGACAGGGGAAGGCAGCTATAGACAGACAGGAAGGCGGCTATAGACAGACAGGAAGGCGGCTATAGACAGGGAAGGCAGCTATAGACAGACAGACAGACACAGGAACGCGTCGACCACCTCCGCCCCTGAAGCTGCTACTGGTGTCGGCCGAGCCGCAGGGCCCCACCAAGCCGGCCCCTCTCATAACTCTTGAGTAAACCTGATCTTTACCACATGTAAGGTTTATACGCCACACTTCTTATTAGAGCAGCAGCGGGCGGCGGCTCCAGCTCGGCCAGCCGCTGGCTAACCCTTCCCCACCCCTTCTACAGCGGGCTCACCATAGCCCGTGCTACCTGGAATTTTTTTTCAGGCAGCAAATCTTAAACAACAACAACCCCCACCCCGAGGGGTTTAGCGAGCCTTTCTCTGGGTGTTTAGTGAGCCTTGTGGGTGGTAGGGCCCCCCCATACACATACTGTGGGTGGTAGTGGACTCCCATACACATACTGTGGTGGTAGTGGACTCCCATACATATACTGTGGGTGGTAGTGGACTCCCATACACATACTGTGGGTGGTAGTGGACTCCCATACACATACTGTGGGTGGTAGTGGACTCCCATACATATACTGTGGGTGGTAGTGGACCCCCATNCTTGGCCTCAAACCTCACATTAACCGACAAACACCAGACAATCCAATTCGTCACGACCTTTAAACTTGACGGGAAAATTGAGAGCCTGTGATCATTGATTCCCTCCGTGACACACTGCGCGCCTCGGGGCGGGTAGTCTAACTAGTCTACACTACAGGCAGGGCTACACAGTGTTGAGAACTAGCTGTGTGATAGTGATAATCAGATGCTTAGTGATGTAGAGGCGTGTGATGTCTGCACTCGTAACTGTAGGTGTATTATGAGGGGAAAAAACACTCAACACTCAACACAAAAACACAAAACACTCAACACTGGCACTCAACACTGGTGTTGTGTAGGGGGGCTCCCACTACCTGGTACTTACCTAGTTATGCTTGCGAGGGTTGAGCTTTGGCTCTTTGGTCCCGCCTCTCCAATGTCAATCAACTGGGGTCCAGATTCTGGAGCCTATTGGGCTGTATCATATCTACATTTGAAACTGTGAATGGAGTCTGCTTCCTCCATCATCATTGCCTAATGTATTCCATTTGTTAACTACTCTGACACTGAAAGAACTCTTTCTAACGTCTCTGTGGCTCATTTGGGTAGTAAGTTTCCACCTGTTTCCCCTTGTTCGTGTCCTACCCGTGCTGAAGAGTTTGTCTTTGACCACCATGTCAATTACCATGAGATTTTTGTAGGTGGTTATCATGTCTCCCCTTACTCTTCTGTCTTCCAGGGACGTAAGGTTTAGCTCTCTTAGCCTTTCCTCGTAGCTCATACCTCTCAGTTCTGGGACTAGTTGGTGGCATACCTCTGAATCTTCTCTAACTTTGTCTTGTGCTTTAACTAGGTAATGACTCCAGGCTGGAGCTGCATACTCCAGGATTTGTCTGACATAGATGGTATACAGGGTCCTGAAAGATTCCTTACAAAAGTTTCTAAAGGCAGTTCTCATGTTGGCCAGTCTAGCATATGCCGCTGATGATATCCTTTTGATGTGGGCCTCTGGGGACAGGTTCGGTGTGATATCAACCCCCAAATCTTTCTATATTTGACTCGTACACGATTTCACCTCCTAAATGGCACCTTGTGTTCACCCTTCTGCTCCCTTCACCAAATTTCATTACTTTACACTTTCCTGAGTTGAACTTTAGTAGCCATTTTCCAGACCATTCCTCCAGACCATTCCTCCAGATTTGCTCACGTTGTCCTGTATTATTTGTCTATCTTCATCTACCTTGATTCTTCTCATAATTTTTGCATCATCAGCAAACATTGAGAGGAATGAGTCTATACCCTCTGGAAGGTCGTTTACATATACTAGAAACAGGATGGGTCCAAGTACAGAGCCCTGTGGGACTCCGCTGGTGACATCTACAGGTGTTCGTCTTCAACTCACCCTCCAACACACACAACTGTAATGCTGGAGTCATGAAAATCGTCCCTACTGTGCGTCACTAGCGTATATATGAATTTTTGCATTTTCCTGTTTAGAGAGTACTCCAACCCGTCCTCCAAATAGAGGTATACTTTACCTAGGGCCAAAAATTGTCGTACTAGAAATTTACATACTGTCCCGTCTTCTGTTTTGGGTCCTCTGGTAGGTTAGGATAAGGGCACTTAGTGCGACAGTTTCTTGACGTTGGGGAATGTTAGGAGGACGTGCTGTGTACGTATAGTAGCTATATGGACCACCGCTCATATATGTATATTGAGGTAATGGACAATATAAAAGTAGAACTTGGTATTACCCAACTTGGACAAACCAGAAAAGGGTTTGTATTTAAGTTGCTAATAAAACTAACCTAACGTAACCTAACGTAACCTAACGCAACCTAACGTAACCTAACGTAACGTAACGTAACCTAACCTTACCTTACTCACATAAGGTAAGTGGGCTGAAAACGTCAGATTATGGGCAGTGGGAGGGCTGACATCATTATATTATGTGCAGTGGGAGGGCTGACATCATTATATTATGGGCAGTGGGAGGGCTGACATCATTATATTATGGGCAGTGGGAGGGCTGACATCATTATATTATGGGCAGTGGGAGGGCTGACATCATTATATTATGGGCAGTGGGAGGGCTGACATTATTATATTATGGGCAGTGGGAGGGCTGACATCATTATATTATGGGCAGTGGGAGGGCTGACATCATTATATTATGGGCAGTGGGAGGGCTGACATCATTATATTATGGACAGTGGGAGGGCTGACATCATTATATTATGGGCAGTGGGAGGGCTGACATTATGTTATGGTCAGTGGGAGGGCTGACATCATTATATTATGTGCAGTGGGAGGGCTGACATCATTATATTATGGGCAGTGGGAGGGCTGACATCATTATATTATGGGCAGTGGGAGGGCTGACATCATTATATTATGGGCAGTGGGAGGGCTGACATCATTATATTATGGGCAGTGGGAGGGCTGACATTATTATATTATGGGCAGTGGGAGGGCTGACATCATTATATTATGGGCAGTGGGAGGGCTGACATCATTATATTATGGGCAGTGGGAGGGCTGACATCATTATATTATGGACAGTGGGAGGGCTGACATCATTATATTATGGGCAGTGGGAGGGCTGACATTATGTTATGGGCAGTGGGAGGGCTGACATCATTATGTTATGGACAGTGGGAGGGCTGACATCATTATATTATGGGCAGTGGGAGGGCTGACATCATTATGTTATGAGCAGTGGGTGGTGAACAACAGGTTTTCCAATAACAACGACTCACCCGTCCGAGGTCGTTGGGTCCAGTTGGCTTGAGTTTATAAGTTGATTTCCGACTCTTGAGACGCCGCAAAAGTGGCGGTGCTTGAACACGCTCTCTAATAAACACCATTATTTCTTGCTCATAACATCGAAGTGGTCGCCTAAACGGCGTCGTCTTTATGCTATACTGAGGACCAGACCCACAATTAGAAGCATGGGGGAGGGTGGTGGAGGCAAGGGGGGACCTGAGGTAAGGGCTGAGGCTTGGGGGGAAGACCCAATCCTCAGGGCTTTCAGGAAGGTCTCCGCAGATGAGCTTCTCAGATTGTTTGGTCACACGTTGGACGGTGTTTTGCTGCTCTTCTTAGTGCCTTGTTTTGCACCGTTCCCAATTTGTGGCCGTGTGTGTGTTTATGAAGGCGAGGAGAGGTGCTGGAGGGTGTGCCAGAGGCGGCCAGCACCCTACACCCTGCAACAGGTGTAGCTGTGTGCTCGTGCCGAGGTCACCAACTCTCCTCAGTTTGCCTAAGGCTGTTTTGGCTTACTTTATTCTGTCGTTTAAGTGAATTTTGATTCTTGTTCTTGATTCATTTTGATATACTCGCCTGTTGCACTCGGAGGGTGTCATTAAGGATCATGGTCTCTGGATTTCCTATTGCAATGGTGGAATCTAGAATATAATTTTGTTGGTACTTATTTTCCATTACTTCTTAGAGTCCTTTATGACCTATTGCCGCCTTGGTTATGCTGCCCCCCCACCCCAACATATAGAGGAAGGGGGGGGGGGCAGGAGAGCTGTGTAGATGGCAATACGCGAGGGTGAGTGCCAGCTTGGCTGTGGCACTCCACTCTTCAGTCTTATTGCGTCCTCCACGTGGCTGCCAATGACGCGCAAGGCCCTTGTCTATGGAGCTGCAGTATTAGGAGAGTAAATCTCTCTGGAAATCCTAGTTCAGATATCTAAAATTTTAGGCGTTCGTGGATCACTGCTGTTACACAGCCGTATGGGCTCCTCTGTGGCTCCTGAATCCGTCTTGATTGATGTCATATTATTCTTCCACCCCCGTGTGCTTCATCAATCTGTGATTGATGATTTCTTCAAATATTTTACCTGGATTGCAGAGTAAGAAAATTGATTTGTAATTCCCTGTTTGTGCTGGTGGCTTACATGACTTTAGGGATTAATCTGATAGTTGGCCATTTTGAAGTAGATGCAGAATAGTCCAGACACATGAGCTTGTATCTAGATATTCTTGTATCAAGAATAATCTAGATACAAGAATATTCGAATATTAATATTCAGAGGAAATTGGTGGATTGCCGTCAAGGAGGGAGCGGTGTAAGGGAGGGTGAAGGGGAGTGGGGGAGGCAGCGCGGTGAGGGAGAGTGAGGGAGGTACCAGGCTGGTAGCTGCCTCTACCAGGCTGGTAGAGGCAGCAGGATGAGGGAGTATAATCCCATCCATCACAACCCACCAACAACATCACCGTAGCGGCATCGCTCTCGCCGCCTTGGAATAGGAGAACAATCGAGCCTCGAACCCAGTATAGTGTGGAGGAAGAGCTTGGACACGGGGGAGAAACCAGATGCGCTTAAACCAGCAGACATTGCCCCTCTACACAAGGGTGGTAGCAAAGCATTGGCAAAGAATTATAGACCAGTTGCACTAACGTCCCACATAATAAAAGTATTTAAGAGAGTGATCAGGAGTCAGGTCACTAGATTCGTGGAAACCAATGACCTCCACAATCCAGGCCAACATGGATTTAGAGCAGGAAGATCATGCCTCTCACAGCTACTTGATCACTATGACAAAATCACTGAGGCATTAGAGGAAAAACATAATGCAGATGTCGTGTACACAGATTTTGCAAAAGCATTTGACAAATGTGACCATGGAGTGATTGCACACAAAATGAGGTCAATGGGTATAACTGGTAAAGTAAGACGCTGGATACTCAATTTCCTGTCGAACAGAACACAAAGAGTAACAGTCAATCAAGCAAAATCGAGTCGAGCGTAGTTAAAAGCTCTGTACCTCAAGGTACAGTCCTTGCACCCTGCTGTTATTTATTCTTATATCAGATATAGACAAAAACACAAGTCACAGCTTCGTGTCATTCTTTGCAGATGATACAAAAATTAGCATGAAAATTACCTCTGCTGAAGACATTGATAAACTACAAACAGATATTAACAAAGTTTTCGATTGGGCAGCAGAAAATAACATGATGTTTAACGGTGATAAATTCCAGGTACTCAGATACGGCAAAAATGAGGACCTTAAACATAATACAGGGTACAAAACACAATCGAATCTGCCCATAGTAGGAAAACAGCATGTCATGGATTTGGGAATAATGATGTCCGACGACCTAACGTTTAGGGAGCATAACCAAGCAAGTATTGCGTCAGCCAGAAAAATGATTGGATGGATTACGAGAACCCTCAAGTCCAGAGATCCCATCACAATGGTTGTACTCTTCAAGTCACTTGTGTTGTCACGTCTTGAGTACTGCTCAGTACTCACTTCCCCCTTCAGAGCAGGAGAGATTGCTGAAATTGAAGGAATACAGAGAACATTTACGGCACGCATAGACGAGATAAAGCACCTAAATTATTGGGATCGACTCAAAGCTCTCCAAATGTACTCACTAGAAAGGAGACGAGAGAGATACCAAATAATATACACATGGAAAATACTGGAGGGCCAGGTCCCAAATCTGCACAGTAAAATAACGTACTGGAGTGAACGACATGGAAGAAAATGCAGAATAGAACCAGTGAAGAGCAGGGGTGCCATAGGCACAATCAGAGAACACTGTATGAACATCAGAGGCCCACGGTTGTTCAACGTCCTACCAGCGAGCATCAGAAATATTACAGGAACAATCGTGGACATCTTCAAGAGGAAACTAGATTGTTTCCTTCAAGGAGTGCCGGACCAACCGGGCTGTGGTGTGTATGTGGGCCTGCGGGCCGCTCCAAGCAACAGCCTCGTGGACCAAACTCTCACAAGTCCTCTGGCCTCGGGCCGGGCTTGGGGAGTAGAAGAACTCCCAGAACCCCATCAACCAGGTATCAACCAGGTAACCCATATCAAATAACAGCCCCGGGAAAGTCTCTCTTGCTGATGTATCGCACTTGTGATGTACTCCTTGTGGTGGTGTACTCCTTGTGGTGGTGTACTCCTTGTGGTGGTGTACTCCTTGTGGTGGTGTACTCCTTGTGGTGGTGTACTCCTTGTGGTGGTGTACTCCTTGTGGTGGTGTACTCCTTGTGGTGGTGTACTCCATGTGATGTACTCAACACTATACCATTACCAACCACTCGAAAAGCCAGACACAAATGGACGTCGATTTGCTGGGCGCCACGAGACACTTTTGTCATGACCGGTGTAAGGGTCATAACCCCAGCTGGAAGGTAAAGGACCCGCCGGATGTAAATCACCTCCAACGATCACAGCCAACAGGTAATTATGGGATTTATATTGTAGGCGAGTGTGTGGACAGTTTGGTACACCACGAGGCATTTAATCTCCGCGGTGGGAGCGAGGACGTGAAGGGGTGGTAATGGGTGGAGGGGGGGGGGGAATGGGGAGGGGGGTTGGGAAAGGAGAGAGTTAATGGGGGGGGGGGGGAGGGGTGAGTCCCTCCGTGCTTAAGCTCATCGCGATAGTTGGCACTTGAGTGCCTCTTCCGCGACAGGTTTATTAATTCAGAGGATTATTCGACCCGCCTTTACTGCCGGCCAAGTTATAAGGCAGCAGACCAGCGTTTGGCTTTTGTTTCAGAATGAATTTGTGGGTTATGGGGACGCAGGTCATGGGGACGCAGGTCATGGGGACGCAGGTCATGGGGACGCAGGTCATGAGGACGCAGGTCATGGGGACGCAGGTCATGAGGACGCAGGTCATGGGGACGCAGGTCATGGGGACCCAGGTCATGAGGACGCAGGTCATGGGGACGCAGGTCATGGGGACGCAGGTCATGAGGACGCAGGTCATGGGGACGAAGGTCATGGGGACGCAGGTCATGGGGACGCAGGTCATGAGGACGCAGGTCATGGGGACGCAGGTCATGAGGACGCAGGTCATGGGGACGCAGGTCATGAGGACGCAGGTCATGGGGACGCAGGAGAGTGTTTAGCTAAGGATTCCTGGGCGGGAGGATGGGGAGGTGGGGTTGAATAAACCTAGCTATCAGGGTTCAGTAAAGATCAAGGGATTGTGTTATCGCTGAAGATTACCGACCATCGCGATCTCTCAGTTTGGTTAACTTTGACCCTCAAGAGATTTATAATCATTGTCTGTGGTGCGGTGAGCGTAAGTTGAGAATGTTGGTCCCAAATGTTCCGGCAACTTTACCTGTGTTCTGCCAACTGTCATGGATAATACGTGCCACGCACACTGCCAACTGTCATATGGACATTATGTACCCCACACACTCCAGCCAACTGTCATAGACAGACACACAGAGTGTGTGTGTGTGTGTGTGTGTGTGTGTGTGTGTGTGTGTGTGTGTGTGTGTGTGTGTGTGTGTGTGTGTGTGTGTGTGTGTGTGTGTGTACTCACCTAGTTGTACTCACCTAGTTGTGCTTGCGGGGGTTGAGCTCTGGCTCTTTGGTCCCGCCTCTCAACTGTCAATCAACTGGTGTACAGATTCCTGAGCCTACTGGGCTCTATCATATCTACATTTGAAACCGTGTATGGAGTCAGCCTCCACCACAACACTACTTAATGCATTCCATTTGTTAACTACTCTGACACTGAAAAAATTCTTTCTAACGTCTCTGTGGCTCATCTGGGTACTAAGTTTCCACCTGTGTCCCCTTGTTCGTGTTCCACCCGCGCTGAAGAGTTTGTCTTTGTCCACCCTGTCAATTCCCCTGAGAATTTTGTAGGTGGTTATCATGTCTCCCCTTACACTTCTGTTTTCCAGGGATGTGAGGTTCAGCTCCTTTAGCCTTTCCTCGTAACTCATTCCTCTCAGTTCCGGGACGAGCCTGGTGGCATACCTATGAATCTTCTCTAGCTTTGTCTTGTGTTTAACTAGGTATGGACTCCAGGCTGGAGCTGCATACTCCAGGATTGGTCCTACACCAGTGGTATACAGGGTCTTGAACGATTCCTTACACAAGTTTCTAAAGGCAGTTCTTATATTGGCCAGTTTTGCATATGCCGCTGATGATATCCTTTTGATGTGGGCCTCCGGGGACAGATTCAGTGTGATATCAACCCCCAGATCTTTCTCTCTATTTGACTCTTGCAGGATTTTACCTCCCAGATGATACCTTGTGTTCAGCCTCCTGCTCCCTTCGCCTAATTTCATCACCTTACACTTTCCTGAGTTGAACTTTAGCAGCCATTTTCTAGACTATTCCTCCAGTTTATCCAGATCATCCTGTAGTCTCTGTCAATCTTCATCCGTCTTGATTCTTCTCATAATTTTTGCACCATCAGCAAACATTGAGAGGAAGGTTATGCCCTCTGGAAGGTCGTTTACATATACTAGAAACAGGATGGGTCAGAGTACAGAGCCCTGTGGAACCTTGCTGGTGACATCTCGCCACTCTGATGTCTCCCCCCTCACCGTTACTCGCTGTTTCTGTTGCTTAGATACTCCTTATCCACTGGAGCACCTTACCTTTTACTCCTGCCTGCTGCTCCAACTTTTGTAACAGCCTTTTGTGAGGTACTGTGTCAAAGGCTTTCTGACAGTCCAAGAAAATGCAGTCTGCGCACCCTTCTCTTTCCTGCCTAATTTGTGTTGCTTGGTCATAGAATTCTATTAGGCCTGTGAGGCACGATTTACCATCACTGAACCCATACTGGTGGTGTGTTACAAAGTTATTTCCCTCCAGATGCTCTACGAGCCTTTGCCTGACAATTTTCTCCATCACCTTGCATGGTATACAAGTTAGGGAAACTGGCCTGTAGTTCAGTGCCTCTTGCCTGTCACCCTTTTTTTTTCTTCCTTCTCATAATTTTGGCATCGTCCGCAAACATTGTGTGGTGTGTGGTGTGTGTGTTGTGTGTGTGTGTGTGTGTGTGTGTGGTGTGTGTGTGTGTTGTGTGTGTGTGTGTGTGTGTGTGTGTGTTTGTGTGTGTGTGTGTGTGTGTTGTGTGTGTGTGTGTGTGTGTGTGTGTGTGTGTTGTGTGTGTGTGTGTGTGTGTGTGCGAGTGGAGGTGGTGAGTGAATACTCACCTATGTTGTGTTTGCGGGGGTTGAGCTTTGGCTCTTTGGTCCCGCCTCTCAACTGTCAATCAACTGGTGTACAGATTCCTGAGCCTACTGGGCTCTATTATATCTACATTTGAAACTGTGTATGGAGTCAGCCTCCACCACATAATTGCGTGTGTGTGTGTGTGTGTGTGTGTGTGTGTGTGTGTGTGTGTGTGTGTGTGGTGTGTGTGTGTGTGTGTATGTATATGTGTGTGTGTGTGTGTGTGTGTGTGTGTGTGTGTGTTTGTGTGTGTGTGTGTGTGTGTGTGTGTGTGTGTGTGTGTGTGTGTGTGTGTGGAGAAGAAAATGTAATCTGGGATGAGTGGTGCGTTTATAATTACCGTATATATTAATTAACAAAATGTTCTTCGAGCTACCAGTCTTCAAACATCCAAGACTGCATATCAAGTATCTACTTCATCAAACACACACACACACACACACACACACACACACACACACACACACACACACACACACACACACACACACACACATATCTTTCTTTAATTGGATAGCGAGGGGCCAACCCCACCGCACTATCGCACTCCACACATGCGCCAGCTTATCCACAACCAAATTTACAACAGGTGTGAAAAATGAGGACTGCCTCAATAATTCCCACCGGGAGAGTTTTTGCCGGTTGTGGCGGGTAACATATACTGTGTAAACACTGAGCGAACCATTATGCCTCGTAAACACATCGTCCAGGAGCACCGCGCCGCTCGCCGCGCCGTCCAAAAATACACTACTAGAGCGAGCGGATGGGGGACCCCCCGCTGCTCTCTGCCACCGCCAATTTAATACACCTCTTGCTCTTGTTAATGACTACACGCACACACACACACACTCATGAAAAGAATATGAATTGAGGCTACAGAATACTTCAGGATGATCTAATAAAACTTGTGGTTGTTAGACTTTAACCCAGACTAAATGTAACGTGATGGGGGGGACCGGCGGGCAAGGATCCTAAGAATAATTTCCACATGAACGGAAGAAATGTCACTAAATCAGGAAAAAAATGATTTATGAGCATTAATAACAAATTATAACACTGGAGATACATTAAAAAAATTATCAGCGATGTTTAGGTAACGAATATTCGAATAAAATTCCAGAAGAAAGCACTGAGAAACTTGTGAACCATGTGAGGACAGACCTTGAGTACCTTCCCATGTTAGGAGTCCTCATCTGAGGCCATAGAGTGAATATATATAAAGCCAAGAGGGTTTGCCTCACATTACTGAAGAAAGTAAAATTAGTGGAGACATGATCAATTATTTGGAGAATTAGTAATATAAACAATGATAATACGATCCTCTAGATGACGTGTAGATTTTTTCTTTTTACTCGCGGAGCGGACAGGTCCACCTCGCTATCATAATGATGATCTGCAAGTCAGTGTGATATAAGGAAGGGCTTCGTTTGTGTGAAAGCAATGAAAAAGTGGAATGAGTATGTGGTATAGGTAGTGAAGCTTATCTATGATCCACAATGTTATCGGTTGAGATGATTACAAAAACAGCTATTCAGGAGCGATTTCATTGGGTGACTGAGAACAGAAAAGTCGGGGCCCAAGAGTTTAAGCTCCACCCTTCAGGCACAAGTCAACGAGCACAATATGCCCAAACAATATACAATAAAGGAAACAGACAAGATCCACTCAACTACTGACCAGCCTCATTAACAAGCATAATATGCAGAATGATAAGAGAAATTAACTTCCCTTCAATAGCCGGGTAAGTAGATTACACATTATTTGATGGTCAGGAAGTACTTGACAATGGTCCACAACCGAGGCTCATGGGCAAACTAAAGTACAAAAGGCCGGAGTAATTGGCAGACTACTTAAGTGGGTGATGAACTACCTAATGGATAGGAAACAGAGTAACAATAAAAAAAGTGAAATATCGTAATAGGGGAATGTCTTAAGTGACGTCTCACGAGGATAAATGCTGGGATCTTTCTTGAATACATAGATGAGAAACCTGATGAACTAGTTGACCAGACCACACACACTAGAAGGTGAAGGGATGACGACGTTTCGGTCCATCCTGGACCTCAAGTCGATTCATCGCCTGCTGATGAACTAGCTTTCCAACTGTGAATGTTTCCTGACCATGCAAAACTGAGCAAAGATTCAAGAATAAACATTTATTAACCAGTTTATGAGGTGCCAAGCACTAAGAGATTGTTTATAACAATAATAATCATGAGGTGGGAAGTTTCGAAACTCGTAAACTGTTCAATAAATATAAATAATGCCGCCGTGATTTAGGGAGGATATAAAGGGTTCGCAAGTGTTTGTGTAAATACTTGATGAATCCTGGAGCCCTTGGTTATTTAAGACATTTGGAAGGCGACATCACTGGCGTAACAGCAGCTGGAGGCGCTGCGGGTACAAGAACGAACCGAGCTCCGGCCGGAAGATATGAATCAGTGTAACAGTCGAATAACTTAGAAAACCTGTTCAAGAAAACCAGCTGACTGGTACTTATACCTTTGGCGCAATAAGATCTTGTTTAATGACTCTTGAAGGAGGGACTTGTAGAGACGCTAAATGGAGGCTGTGTAATTGTTGCACTCTGTAGAGTACACACTGACCAGCCACACCTCTCCCGTGTTGGGGAGTCTGCAGGTACAGCACTGTGTCGAGTACATCAACCTTGCTTCTCACTCGCTGCGCAACTCTCTTGCAATTTTGTGTAACCTCGCCCTGTTTAAGTTGATTAGTCAATGTGTACCTGTACGTTAAATGACTGTGATCCCTGTTCAAGTGGATTATAAGTGTCCACCTGGGCTGTAAGTGACTGAGGCAGTTCAAGCGAGCCAGTGTTGGGTGCAAAAGACGGTGGTGAAACAAGAATAGTGGTACATGGTACCTGGAACTCCCTTTAAGGATGCCTCTCTCTGGTGGAGATCAATTATATGGAAGACTTAGTGACTAGTGGAGAGGAAGCCACTCTGAGATCAATGGCGACTCGTGGCAGTATACAAGGCACCTTGCAAGATGGACGTTCCTGCAACTATTTTAATCCTCAGTTTACAAGAAAACTTCCTTTTCCACCGCTGAACAGCTAGGTCTCACGTCCCCGTAGTCACTGATAGGTATGTACTTTCATTACTTGCTCCTTATCATTTCTTAATACGAACATTTATGCATTGATTTGTTTTTTGTTTTAAATTCTTACTAATCATAACTTCCAGATGCTTTTCGCAATCTCAACACCATCTAGCTTGTATTTGAAACTATTATCATTACCCAACATCAAAACCTTACATTGTCTGCATTAAACTGCGTCTGCCAATCTTTTGACTATTTCAAAACTCTATTTAGATCGTCCTGAAGTGATAGTGAGTCCCTTTTCGTGCTTATTTGCCTCCCAATTTTTGTATCATCGGCAAATTTGCAAATATTGCTTATCAAACCTGAATCTAAATCATTTATATATATTATAAATAACAGAGGTCCCAGGACAGAGACTTGAGGCACTCCACTTACAACATTTTCCCACTCTGAGTTAACCCCATATATATTAACTCTCTTTTT
>WNGS01009202.1:26289030-26299593 GCA_020271785.1 Procambarus virginalis
CGTCCCTGGTCTAGTGTGACCGTCCCTGGTCTAGTGTGGCCTTCCCTGGTCAAGTGTGGCCGTCCCTGGTCTAGTGTGGCCGTCCCTGGTCTAGTGTGGCCGTCCCTGGTCTAGTGTGACCGTCCCTGGTCAAGTGTGGCCGCCCCTGGTCTAGTGTGGCCGCCCCTGGTCTAGTGTGGCCGTCCCTGGTCTAGTGTGGCCGTCCCTGGTCTAGTGTGGCCGCCCCTGGTCTAGTGTGGCCGCCCCTGGTCTAGTGTGGCCGCCCTCTGGTCTAGTGTGGCCGTCTCTGGTCTAGTGTGGCCGCCCCTGGTCTAGTGTGGCCGCCCCCTGGTCTAGTGTGGCCGTCCCTGGTCTAGTGTGGCCGTCCCTAGTCTAGTGTGGCCGCCCCCTGGTCTAGTGTGGCCGTCCCTGGTCTAGTGTGGCCGTCTCCTGCTCTAGTGTGACCGTCCCCTGGTCTAGTGTGGCCGCCCCTGGTCTAGTGTGGCCGCCCCCTGGTCTAGTGTGGCCGCCCCCTGGTCTAGTGTGGCCGCCCCCTGGTCTAGTGTGACCGCCCCCTGGTCTAGTGTGGCCGCCCCTGGTCTAGTGTGGCCGCCCCTGGTCTAGTGTGGCCGCCCCTGGTCTAGTGTGGCCGTCACTGGTCTAGTGTGGCCGCCCCTGGTCTAGTGTGGCCGTCCCCTGGTCTAGTGTGGTCGCCCCCTGGTCTAGTGTGACCGTCCCCTGGTCTAGTGTGGCCGCCCCTGGTCTAGTGTGACCGTCCCCTGATCTAGTGTGGCCGCCCCCTGGTCTAGTGTGGCCGTTCCCTGGTCTACTGTGGCCGCCCCCTGGTCTAGTGTGGCCGTCCCCTGGTCTAGTGTGACCGTCCCCTGGTCTGTTGTGGCCGTCCCTGGTCTAGTGTGACCGTCCCCTGGTCTAGTGTGGCCGTCCCCTGGTCTAGTGTGGCCGTCACTGGTCTAGTGTGGCCGCCCCTGGTCTAGTGTGGCCGTCCCCTGGTCTAGTGTGGTCGCCCCTGGTCTAGTGTGGCCGTCCCTGGTCTAGTGTGGCCGCCCCTGGTCTAGTGTGGCCGCCCCCTGGTCTAGTGTGGCCGTCCCTGGTCTAGTGTGGCCGCCCCTGGTCTAGTGTGGTCGCCCCCTGGTCTAGTGTGGCCGTCCCTGGTCTAGTGTGGCCGTCACTGGTCTAGTGTGGCCGCCCCCTGGTCTAGTGTGGCCGCCCCTGGTCTAGTGTGGCCGCCCCTGGTCTAGTGTGGCCGTCACTGGTCTAGTGTGGCCGCCCCTGGTCTAGTGTGGCCGTCCCCTGGTCTAGTGTGGTCGCCCCTGGTCTAGTGTGACCGTCCCCTGGTCTAGTGTGGCCGCCCCTGGTCTAGTGTGACCGCCCCCTGGTCTAGTGTGGCCGCCCCCTGGTCTAGTGTGGCCGTCCCTGGTCTAGTGTGGCCGCCCCCTGGTCTAGTGTGACCGCCCCTGGTCTAGTGTGGCCGCCCCCTGGTCTAGTGTGGCCGCCCCCTGGTCTAGTGTGACCGCCCCTGGTCTAGTGTGGCCGCCCCTGGTCTAGTGTGGCCGCCCCCTGGTCTAGTGTGACCGCCCCTGGTCTAGTGTGGCCGCCCCTTGGTCTAGTGTGGCCGCCCCCTGGTCTAGTGTGACTGCCCCTGGTCTAGTGTGGCCGCCCCTGGTCTAGTGTGGCCGCCCCTTGGTCTAGTGTGGCCGCCCCCTGGTCTAGTGTGGCCGCCCCCTGGTCTAGTGTGGCCGCCCCCTGGTCTAGTGTGGCCGCCCCCTGGTCTAGTGTGGCCGCCCCCTGGTCTAGTGTGGCCGCCCCTGGTCTAGTGTGGCCGCGTGTGGCTGGATACCACCCCTCCCCCCCCCCCATGGCCAGGTATACCCACTTCTGGACTAATGGGTAATTATGCATTAAGCCTTTGTTCGGGCATCGGCGGGGGAGCTAATCATATATTACGGGCGGTGGGCAGCCAGTCCTGGGTATCTGGGGACGGTGGGCAGCCAGTCCTGGGTATCTGTGGGCGGTGGGCAGCCAGTCCTGGGTATCTGGGGGACGGTGGGCAGCCAGTCCTGGGTATCTGGGGGACGGTGGTCAGCCAGTCCTGGGTATCTGGGGGCGGTGGGCAGCCAGTCCTGGGTATCTGTGGGCGGTGGGCAGCCAGTCCTGGGTATCTGGGGGGCGGTGGGCAGCCAGTCCTGGGTATCTGGGGGGCGGTGGGCAGCCAGTCCTGGGTATCTGTGGGCGGTAGGCAGCCAGTCCTGGGTATCTGGGGGACGGTGGTCAGCCAGTCCTGGGTATCTGGGGGCGGTGGGCAGCCAGTCCTGGGTATCTGGGGGACGGTGGGCAGCCAGACCTGGATATCTGGGGGGCGGTGGGCAGCCAGTCCTGGGTATCTGGGGGCGGTGGGCAGCCAGTCCTGGGTATCTGTGGGCGGTGGGCAGCCAGTCCTGGATATCTGGGGGGCGGTGGGCAGCCAGTCCTGGGTATCTGGGGGACGGTGGGCAGCCAGACCTGGATGTCTGGGGGCGGTGGGCAGCCAGTCCTGGATATCTGGGGGACGGTGGGCAGCCAGTCCTGGATATCTGGGGGCGGTGGGCAGCCAGTCCTGGATATCTGGGGGGCGGTGGGCAGCCAGTCCTGGGTATCTGGGGACGGTGGGCAGCCAGTCCTGGATATCTGGGGGCGGTGGGCAGCCAGTCCTGGATATCTGGGGGCGGTGGGCAGCCAGTCCTGGATCTGGGGGCGGTGGGCAGCCAGTCCTGGGTATCTGGGGCGGTGGGCAGCCAGTCCTGGGTATCTGGGGGCGGTGAGCAGCCAGTCCTGGATATCTGGGGGCGGTGGGCAGCCAGTCCTGGGTATCTGGGGGCGGTGGGCAGCCAGTCCTGGGTATCTGGGGGCGGTGGGCAGCCAGTCCTGGGTATCTGGGGGCGGTGGGCAGCCAGTCCTGGATATCTGGGGGCGGTGGGCAGCCAGTCCTGGATATCTGGGGGCGGTGGGCAGCCAGTCCTGGGTATCTGGGGCGGTGGGCAGCCAGTCCTGGATATCTGGGGGACGGTGGGCAGCCAGTCCTGGGTATCTGGGGGACGGTGGGCAGCCAGTCCTGGGTATCTGTGGGCGGTGGGCAGCCAGTCCTGGATATCTGGGGGACGGTGGGCAGCCAGTCCTGGGTATCTGGGGGACGGTGGGCAGCCAGTCCTGGGTATCTGTGGGCGGGGGGCGGCCAGTCACGTGAACTCCAAATTCAGACGAATGAGAATTCTTCACGGCTGGTTGAATGGGCGAATCTGTCAGACGCGAGTGTGAAAAGGTATGTATAGACCTTGACGGCTCTCTGTCATTCTTGATGCTTGCCAAACAAACAGCACTTGCTGTTCGTCCCGACAGCATCCTACTCTCCATCTCACGTCCCTTCCTTGTCCTATTCATTCCTTCCTCGATTATTTACCTTTGCAATGTCTCCCGAGTCATATTTTCCCTTCCTCCTCCACACTCTCGCGACCTGAAATCCTCGTCCTATCGTCTTACTCTTTCCTTCCTAACCGGTCTCTTGTGGCGGGGTGAGCGGAACACCCGCCGCAGTGGCCGAGTCATTCACCCGGGTCGTAGTCCGAGCCGCCCCCCCTGCTCATCCCCTTCCTGGTTATGGTGCTCTGTTAAGCGTGGCCAAATTGTGCTCGTTGCAGGGTTAAGCTCTAGCTCCGAAGCCCTAATCAAGTGTGATTTTCTCCTGCTACCTGTTAGGTTGATACAATACTTCGCTTCCTCTGTGGAGTTGGTCATATTTGGTCTCTCTCTCTCTCTCTCTCTCTCTCTCTCTCTCTCTCTCTCTCTCTCTCTCTCTCAACACCTTTATTGATATCGTGGCTTTGATTTTCAACTCTTACGCTCCATGAAAACTTTTCCGACCAGACTGCGATATACAGATAAGTCACAGACTGGTCGGAAAGGTGTGTCTCACACACGCATGCGCGCGCGCATACACAAATACACTGGCAAAAGTTAGAACATCATTCAGAAACCTAAGTAAGGAGGCATTTAGGGCGCTTTACACTGCCTACGTGAGGCCAGTCTTAGAGTATGCCGCCTCATCATGGAGTCCCCATCTGAAGAAGCATATAATGAAACTGGAAAAGGTTCAGAGGTTTGCAACGAGACTCGTCCCAGAGCTACGAGGGATGGGGCATGAGGAGCGACTGAGGGAACTATGCCTTACGACACTAGAAAGAAGGGAGAGAGGGGACATGATAAGAACGTATAAAATACTCAGAGGGATTGACAGAGTGGAAATAAGCAAAATGTTCACACGGAATAGTAACAGAACGAGGGGACATGGATGGAAGTTGGAAACTCAGATGAGTCACAGAGATGTTAGGAAGTTTTCTTTTAGCGTGAGAGTAGTGGGAAAATGGAATGCACTTAAGGAACAGGTTGTGGAAGCAAATACTATTCATAATTTTAAAACCAGGTATGATAGGGAAATGGGACAGGAGTCATTGCTATAAACAACTGATGCTCGAGAGGCGGGATCCAAGAGTCAATGCTCGATCCTGCAGACACATACAGGTGAATATAGGTGAGTACACACACACACACACACACACACACACACACACACACACACACACACACACACACACACACACACTGTTAAAATGTTATAGTGTACACCATAGTGTATAACAAATCACTGGCAACAGGGGAACTGCCAGAAATTTGGAAAGCAGCTAACGTAGTCCCGATATACAAGAAAGGGGATAGACAGGAGGCACTGAACTACAGGCCAGTGTCCCTAACCTGCATACCATGCAAGCTGATGGAGAAGATTGTGCGAAGAAAGCTAGTGGAGCATCTGGAGCGAAAGAACTTTGTAACACAGCATCAACATGGGTTCAGGGATGGCAGGTCCTGCCTCACAGGGTTACTTGAATTCTACGACCAGGCAACAAAAATAAGGCAAGAAAGAGAAGGTTGGGCAGACTGCATATTTTTGGATTGCCAGAAAGCCTATGATACAGTACCACACAAGAGGCTAGTGAAAAAGCTGGAGATGCAGGCTGGAGTGAAAGGGAAGGTACTCCATTGGATAAAGGAGTACCTAAGCAACAGGAGACAACGAGTCTGTGTGAGGGGTGAAGTCTCAGATTGGCGAGACGTTACAAGTGGAGTCCCGCAGGGGTCAGTCCTTGGTCCTATACTGTTTCTGATATATGTAAATGATCTCCCAGAGGGTATAGACTCGTTTCTCTCAATGTTTGCTGATGATGCAAAAATTAGGAGAAGGATTGAAACAGAGGATGATAGTAAGAGGCTACAAGATGACCTAGACAGACTGAGTGAATGGTCCAACAAATGGCTGTTGAAGTTCAACCCGAGTAAATGCAAAGTAATGAAACTAGGTAGTGGAAACAGGAGGCCAGACACAGGATATAGAATAGGAGATGAAGTACCTAATGAAACGGACAGAGAGAAAGATCTAGGAGTTGATATCACACCAAACCTGTCTCCTGAAGCCCACATAAAAAGAATAACGTCTGCGGTATATGCGAGGCTGGCTAACATCAGAACAGCGTTCAGGAACCTGTGTAAGGAATCGTTCAGAATCTTGTACACCACACATGTAAGACCAATCCTGGAGTATGCGGATCCAGCATGGAGCCCGTACCTTGTCAAGCACAAGGCGAAGCTGGAAAAAGTCCAAAGGTATGCCACTAGACTAGTCCCAGAACTAACAGGCATGAGTTACGAGGGAAGGCTGCGGGAAATACACCTTACGACACTGGAAGACGGAAGAGTAAGGGAGGACATGATCACTACCTACAAAATTCTCAGGGGAATCGTCCGGGTAGACAAGGATAAACTATTCAACTCTGGTGGTACGCGAACAAGCGGACACAGGTGGAAACTGAGTACCCACATGAGCCAAAGGGACGTTAGAAAGAACTTTTTCAGTGTTAGAGTAGTTAACGGATGGAATGCATTAGGAAATGATGTGGTGGAGGCTGACTCCATACACAGTTTTAAATGTAGATATGATAGAGCTCAGTAGGCTCAGGAATCTGTACACCAGTTGATTGACAGTTGAGAGGCGGGACCAAAGAGCCAAAGCTCAACCCCCGTAAGCACAACTAGGTGAGTACACACATACAAATCCCGAGGATACAGCCCGTAGCAGCTGTCTAACTCCCAGGTAGCTATCTATTGCTAAGTGAACAGGCACATCAGGTGAAAGAAACTCTGCCCATTTGTTTATACCCCACTAACAAGACCACACCTCACACTAAGGAGACCACACCTCACACTAAGGAGACCACACCTCACACTAAGGACAGTACACCTCACACTAACAACACTACACCTGTTACGGTATCGTCACCACCGTCGGAGTGTGGAGTGACAATTCCAGCGCCATCTATGAGTCTGCACTCCAACCCCCCTGATATTGGACGCTACGTGGACAACGCCATCTATTGGTGGTGGCGTGACAACGGCAAATGGCCCTGGTTTCCTGCCTTGGTCAGAGAGAGAGGTCGTTGTGGGTGACCTCTGGTGGTGAGCGTATCAAGACCAGCGCCACCTAGATTGTGCTACGAGCATAATGTCAACTCCTCAGTGAGTGTTACCTCCTGGTTTCCCTAGTGTACCGTCCTGTTAACTGATGACGTTTCATGTCCACAGCGGTGACGTGTGGCAGCAGTCGTACTGAGGAAGGGAGTTAGTTTACCTTAAGCAGTACACGTTCTCTCAACTTGGTCCTGGAAGACGACTAAGTAAGCCGCCGCTGATCTGAAGCAGTTTGTTAGCTGCTGATGACTTTGTGTTGGAAGAGATCGGCGTACTCTGGGATTGGCGTAGGAGGGAGAGAGAAAGGTACGACAGTGAGGTGCCTGTTGTGAAGTGCTGCTAGCCAGTCGCTAGAGGCTTCTGCCAGGGGTTCGCTACCCATGTATTGGTTGTTTTGTGGCCCCGATCAGCGCGTGGCTGAAGTCCTCTGCCAGCGTGTGGCTGGAGAGTGATAGTGGGGTATAGGCACCTCGTGATACTGTGTCGGTGAGCTGGCCCACGTAAAAGGTGAACACGCCAGTGTTTCCCAGTACGAGTGGACGAGGTAGTGGAAACACTAGGATTGACGAACACTGCATGTGAGCGCTTTTAGTGTCCTGTGTGAAAGCAACACTACTGTAAATAAGTATAGTAATAACTCATTTTAAAGGTTTAAGTGTAAATACATTGGTGAAGGGAATAGTGTTTTGTTCATCCCCTCCTTATTTATCCATTGCACTATATAGCCAAATCATGAAAGCGTACTAGCGACTTGAGGTCGCATACTACGAACAAAGTTCATCCATCTAGAACCCGATTACTGGTCCAGAGTGATCATAACAACACCTCACACTAAAAACACAAGACAATTAGAAGAATCACATATTGCCACAGGATTCCGTTAATAATACTGAGTCAATAGAGCGGGGACCAGGAGCTTCACTCCACCGTTTTTCCGACAATGCTGAGTAAGATATGCAGTCGAGAGACTATCCTGTGCCATGATGCAAATGTCATCAGCATAACATGGCGCAGTTACATTAAGTGAGCCATAAAGGCTTCAGATAAGGCAGCGTTCATCTATGCGTTCACTAGAGAGCTCGGGGCCCACCCACCATACCAGATTGGCCAATCCCAAATTCATATGCATTATTCTAGTGATTTTTAACTCGCCTTAAGAGGACGACTACGTGGCTCTTGAATGAGTAACTCATTCAACATGGATATGCATGTTCTCTGGATATAGGGGTCATATATCCAGAGAACTTCTTCACAATTAAGTTCCTTAACCACTAACTGCCTTGTTCATCTAGCTTATCCATAAAGTGCCTTCCTGATCCTTCTACCTCCTTATCCACTGAGTGCCTTATCCATGTAGTTCATTCGTGTTGTTCATTATCCAAGTCGTGTCTGATCCATGTGGCCGCAGAGTTGAGAGTGTTTGTGAAATGCTTAATTATATGAAGGATTGATGGGAGGATTAATGCTCTATCCTCCTTGACTCAAGGTGGCCTTCCCTTAACCCCTCATCCTCCCCTGAGACTTAAGACTGAGCTCCTGAGATCAAGAATGTACCGAGATCACTAATCTCCTTCTACAAACGCATTCCGCCTCAAGATGGCGTCTTCAACCAACTTAGTTATGGAACAGTTACACAGCTGCTGATTCTCCAGTCTTGTTTACTACCGCGCTATATATATATATATATATATATATATATATTATATATATATATATATATATATATATATATATATATATATATATTGATGATTATATATATATATATAATTCATCAATATAAGTCCTGGGTTCGAGCCCTGGCCGGGGAGGATTGACTGGGCGCGAGTCCTGAAACGTTCGCCTCGGTTCGCCCAGCAGTAATTGGGGACCTAGATGCTATAGTTGATTATTGGGTGGTGTTCCAAGGGGAAACTAGTGAAGACTTCTCAACCTGCTATGACAAACAAAACAACCTTTTGTTACCTGTGTAAACAAAGAAAATCCTTCTATAATAAGAAAACGCCCACAATTTTTTTTTATATTGCCAAATGAAGAGGTTCTGTATTATAAGGTTCTGTTGGCGATTATTTGTATTTGTTGTATGTGGGTGAGGCAATTACAGCGTTGTGGTTCCCCAACCCGTCCTCACACTAGGCTGGTTAAAGCAGCGGCCGTCCTCCCCAGACAACCCGTCCTCACACTAGGCTGGTTAAAGCAGCGGCCGTCCTCCCCAGACAACCCGTCCTCACACTAGGCTGGTTAAAGCAGCGGCCGTCCTCCCCAGGCGCATTCATCAATTTTAACATACTGTGTATTAAAAATTTATTTCTCATATAAATTAAAATTCTTATACATAAAAATTGTATGTATAGTTTGGCGTAGGTTAGGTTAGGTGTTAGGTTCTGTTGGTAATTATTTGTATTTATAAGTTCGTGGGTGAAGCGTTCATAGAATTGTGGTTCGAACAGAGGACGTGAGCGAAGCACTTGTTCCGGAAGTGTTCGGACGTCATCAGTTGTGAGTCGTGTGTATACCACTTTTCATTCATAAACAGCTGGGGTTTGGCGGCTGGGTTAGAGAGCTTGGATCTGTGTATGCAAGGACGGGTTGGGTTCCCAGCCCGCCCTCCAAACAAAAACCCAAAGGTGATTCCATGCACCCGCCAAACCCCCTGTTTATGAATGAAAAAGGCTTACATACGACTCGCAACTGATTTCGTTCGAACACTTCCGGAACAAGTACTCGCCTATTTGTGCTTGCGGGGGTTGACTTTGGCTCTTTGGTCCCGCCTCACGACTGTCAATCAATGGTGTACAGATTCCTGAGCCTACTGGGCTCTATCATATCTACATTTAAAACTGTGTATGGAGTCAGCCTCCCCACATCACTGCCTAATGCATTCCACCTGTTAACTACTCTGACACTGAAAAAGTTCTTTCTAACGTCTCTGTGGTTCATGTGGGTACTCAGTTTCCACCTGTGTCCCCTTGTTTGCGTACCACCAGTGTTGAATAGTTATCCTTGTCTACCCTGTCAATTCCCCTGAGGATTTTGTAGGTAGTGAACATGTCTCCCCTCACTCTTCTGTCTTCCAGTGTCGTAGGGTGCATTTCCCGCAGCCTTTCCTCGTAACTCGTGCCTCTTAGTTCTGGGACTAGTCTAGTGGCATACCTCGGAACTTTTTCCAGCTTCGTCTTGTGCTTGACAAGGTACGGGCTCCATGCTGGGGCCGCATACTCCAGGATTAGTCTTACGTATGTGGTATACAAAATTCTGAATGATTCCTTACACAGGTTCCTGAAGGCTGTTCTGATGTTAGCCAGCCTCGCATATGCCGCAGACGTAATTCTTTTTATGTGGGCTTCAGGAGACAGGTTTGGTGTGATATCAACTCCTAGATCTTTCTTTCTTTCAGTTTCATTAAGTAATTCATCTCCTTTTCTGTATCTTGTGTCTGGCCTCCTGTTTCCACTGCTTAGTTTCATTACTTTACATTTACTCGGGTTAAACTTTAGCAGCCATTTGTTGGACCATTCACTCGGTCTGTCTAGGTCATCTTGTAGCCTCCTACTATGATCCTCAGTTTTAATCCTCCTCATAATTTTTGCATCAGCAAAAGTGCTTCACTGACGAATTTTGTTCGAACCACAAAGCTATAAATGCTTCACCCACGTACTACAGAACCTAAACACCTAACCTAACCTACATCAAATTATACACAGAATTTTTATGTATAATATTATTTTATAAATGAGAACAAACCAATTTTTAATACACAGTATGTTAAAATTGATGAATGCGTCTGGGGACGACGGCCGCTGCTTTAACCAGCCTGGTGTGAGGACGGGTGTCTGGGGAGGACGGCCGCTGCTTTAACCAGCCTGGTGTGAGGACGGGTTGTCTGGGGAGGACGGCCGCTGCTTTAACCAACCTGGTGTAAGGACGGGTTGTCGGGGGGAGGAAGCCCACTGCTTTAACCAGCCTAGTGTGAGGACGGGTTGTCTGGGGAGGACGGCCGCTGCTTTAACCATC
>WNGS01009202.1:26305530-26316409 GCA_020271785.1 Procambarus virginalis
GACTGACTAAGGTGCTGAAGAGGAGAGTAACCAGCGAGTTGCACGAAGCTCCTGCCTAGGGCTCGCTACCCTAGTATTTGCACGTGAAGTGGCCCAGCAGCACAAGGCTGATGGTATCTGCCAGCACCAGGCTGGACTGTGATTGTGAGCCTTCATGAGGAAGCACTGAGTGAGACTGAGGCTGGCCCGTGGCCAGGGTAGACTGGTTGTTGTTTCCCGGTACCTGCTGAGGACAGTACTACGGATAAGGAAACACGATAGCTTACAAGACTGCATCGCCAGAATTGAAGAGCGCTTAATGTTCCTTGAGACACTTTTTGTACATATTAGGTGTACTAATACTTTTGTTAGGAATATTTACGAGGTGATGGAAAAAGTTATCATATGTAAATACATCGACATTTTATGAAGTGTAGTTAGCATTGTAAATGTATGGCCACGTCTGGACAGTAGAGCGCCGGTCTCGCTTCATGCAGGTCAGCGTTCAATCCCCCGACCGTCCAAGTGGTTGGGGCACCATTCCTTTCCCCCCCCCCCGCCGTCCCATCCCAAATCCTTATCCTGACCCCCTTCCCAGTGCTATATAATCGTAATGGCTTGGCGCTTTCCCCTGATAGTTCCCTCTCCCCCCCCCCCACAACACAACCAACAACCACCACTACAACACCACCATCAACCGAATCACATCCCATCGTAAATTCCCCCCAGATATAAAACACGGAACACACACACACACACACACACACACACACACACACACATGTCAGAGAGCCCACAAGGATGAGAGGAAATGACGAACCAGCGAGACTCGACCTGGTCTTCACCCTGAACGACTCTGACATAAGAGAAATCGGGTTTGAGGCCCCAGTAGGGATGAGCGACCACAGTGTGTTGGAGTTTGAGTACCTGATTGAAGAAGGGTTATTGAACTCTAGGAGAGATACTGAAACCAAAAGGTTAGCATACCGAAAGGGAAACTATGAGGAGATAAGAAAATTCCTAACAGACATAGCATGGGAAACAGAGCTCAGGGAAAAGACGGCCCAAGATATGATGGACTACATCACGCAAAAGTGCAAGGAAGCAGCAAACAAGTTTGTCCCAGCCCAAAAGGAAAACAATGAAATGAAGATGAGAAACCCATGGTTTAATCAGAGATGTAGGCTAGCTAAGCAACAAAGTAAAAGGACATGGAGAAACTATAGGAATAACAGGACACTGGAGAGCAGAGAAAGATACCAGAATGCCAGGAATGAATATGTCAGGATGAGAAGAGAGGCGGAAAGACAATACGAAAACGACATCGCAAGCAAGGCAAAGACTCAGCCTAAATTGCTGCATAGCCACATCAGGAGAAAAACAACAGTAAAGGAACAGGTTATGAAATTAAGGATAGGGGCAGAAGGATTCACTACAAACGACAAGGAAGTATGTGAGGAACTGAATAAGAAATTCCAAGAGGTCTTCACCCTAGAACAAGGAGAAATCCCAGAGTTAAGAGAGGGGATAGCTAACCAGGAACCACTGGAAGAGTTTGAGATTACAAGCGGGGAAGTAAGAAAGTGTTTACTAGAGTTGGATGTGACAAAGGCTATAGGCCCAGATGGAATCTCTCCCTGGATACTTAAGGAAGGAGCAGAAGAACTGTGCCTACCACTCTCCATAGTGTATAACAAATCTCTGGCAACAGGGGAACTGCCAGAAATTTGGAAAGCAGCTAATGTAGTCCCGATATACAAGAAAGGGGATAGACAGGAGGCACTGAATTACAGGCCAGTGTCCCTAACCTGCATACCATGCAAGCTGATGGAGAAGATTGTGCGAAGAAAGCTAGTGGAGCACCTGGAGCGAAAGAACTTTGTAACACAGCACCAACATGGATTCAGGGATGGCAGGTCCTGCCTCACAGGGTTACTTGAATTCTACGACCAGGCAACAAAAATAAGGCAAGAAAGAGAAGGGTGGGCAGACTGCATATTTTTGGATTGTCAGAAAGCCTTTGATACAGTGCCACACAAGAGACTAGTGAAAAAGCTGGAGATGCAGGCTGGAGTGAAAGGGAAGGTACTCCGTTGGATACAGGAGTACCTAAGCAACAGGAGACAAAGAGTCAGTGTGAGGGGTGAGGTCTCAGATTGGCGAGACGTTACGAGTGGAGTCCCGCAGGGGTCAGTCCTTGGACCTATACTGTTTCTGATATATGTAAATGATCTCCCAGAGGGTATAGAATCGTTTCTCTCAATGTTTGCCGATGATGCAAAAATTATGAGGAGGATTGAAACTGAGGACGATAGTAGGAGGCTACAAGACGACCTAGACAGACTGAGTGAATGGTCCAACAAATGGCTGTTGAAGTTCAACCCGAGTAAATGCAAAGTAATGAAACTAGGCAGTGGAAACAGGAGGCCAGACACAGGATACAGAATAGGAGATGAAGTACTTAATGAAACGGACAGAGAGAAAGATCTAGGAGTTGATATCACACCAAACCTGTCTCCTGAAGCCCACATAAAAAGGATAAATCTGCGGCATATGCGAGGCTGGCTAACATCAGAACAGCGTTCAGGAACCTGTGTAAGGAATCATTCAGAATCTTGTACACCACATATGTAAGACCAATCCTGGAGTATGCAGCCCCAGCATGGAGCCCGTACCTGTCAAGCACAAGACGAAGCTGGAAAAAGTCCAAAGGTATGCCACTAGACTAGTCCCAGAACTAAGAGGCATGAGTTACGAGGAAAGGCTGCGGGAAATGCACCTTACGACACTGGAAGACAGAAGAGTAAGGGGAGATATGATCACAACCTACAAAATCCTCAGAGGAATCGACCGGGTAGACAAGGACAAACTATTCAACACTGGGGGGACGCGAACAAGGGGACACAGGTGGAAACTGAGTACCCACATGAGCCACAGAGACGTTAGAAGGAACTTTTTCAGGTCAGAGTAGTTAACGGATGGAATGCATTAGGCAGTGATGTGGTGGAGGCTGACTCCATACACAGTTTCAAGTGTAGATATGATAGAGCCAGTAGGCTCAGGAATCTGTAACCAGTTGATTGACAGTTGAGAGGGGGGACCAAAGAGCCAAAGCTCAACCCCCGCAAGCACAAATAGGTGAGTACAAATAGGTGAGTACAACAACACACACACTNAAAAGAAGTATAGGAAGTATTTGAATCAGACAAACCGACAGCTGAGTACAGGCGAGTACATTTAGGTGAGTATACTCACAAGTTACACTCATGCCGAGGTACACTCACAAGGTACACTCACTCACAAGGTACACTCACTCACAAGGTACACTCACTCACAAGGTACACTCACTCACAAGGTACACTCACTCACAAGGTACACTCACGCGCGCATGCAATCAGTGAGGCGTAGAACAACCCATAAGCGCCCCGTCACCTTGAGACAAGTAAGCAAACTGAGCTTACAGCAGGAGGAGGTTACAGCCGTGCACTCAGCCCTCGGCCAGCGCCACGGCAGCCGTCATATATAACAGTAGCCACGGCGGTCGTGGCGGCGTGCGGGGCAGTCCAAGGCCACGGACAGAGACCAATCGTGGATCACTGGGCAGCGCCGTGCCCAAGAACGCGCACCCGCCCTCAACACGACCACAAAGACGGTGGCAGCATACGACCCCTGGCCAGACCAGCAGACGACCCCTGGCCAGACCAGCAGCATACGACCCCTGGCCAGACCAGCAGCATACGACCCCTGGCCAGACCAGCAGCATACGACCCCTGGGCCAGACCAGCAGCATACGACCCCTGGGCCAGACCAGAAGCATACGACCCCTGGGCCAGACCAGCAGCATACGACCCCTGGGCCAGACCAGCAGCATACGACCCCTGGGCCAGACCAGCACCATACGACCCCTGGCCAGACCACCAGCATACGACCTCTGGCCAGACCAGCAGCATACGGCCCCTGGCCAGACCAGCACCATACGACCCCTGGCCAGACCAGCAGCATACGACCCCTGGGCCAGACCAGCAGCATACGACCCCTGGGCCAGACCAGAAGCATACGACCCCTGGGCCAGACCAGCAGCATACGACCCCTGGGCCAGACCAGCAGCATACGACCCCTGGGCCAGACCAGCACCATACGACCCCTGGCCAGACCACCAGCATACGGCCCCTGGCCAGACCAGCACCATACGACCCCTGGCCGGACCAGCACCATACGACCCGTGGCCAGACCAGCAGCAGACGACCCCTGGCCAGACCAGCACCATACGACCCGTGGCCAGACCAGCACCATACGACCCGTGGCCAGACCAGCACCATACGACCCCTGGCCAGACCAGCACCATACGACCCGTGGCCAGACCAGCACCATACGACCCCTGGCCAGACCAGCAGCAGACGACCCCTGGCCAGACCAGCAGCAGACGACCCCTGGCCAGACCAGCAACTCGAGAAGACAAACAAGAAGCTATGTTCAGCGAGCTGCGTGTTGTGGCCAATTATTATAACCCCCACAACACGCAGACAATGAGTCACAATAACGTGGCTGATGATATGATGACCAAGCCACTCATCAGAAGATGAAGAGAAACGACAACGATTTTTCGGTCCGTCCCGGACCATTACTCGACTTGATAAGTGTGGTCCAGGACGGACCGAAACATCGTCGATTCCTTTGGTCTTCTGATGCGTGTTCGGTCAACATTTCAACCAACAAACTTAATACCACATTTCTGTCGTTGAGCTCTGAGAGAGAACTCTATCAACATCAGAGGCCGAGACTGTTCAACACGCTTCCACTACACATAAGGGACATAACTGGCAAACCCCTCACAGTGTTCAAGAGAGAACTGGATAAGCACCTCCAAAGGATACCTGATCAACCAGGCTGTGACTCATACGTCAGGCTGCGAGCAGCCGCGTCCAACAGCCTGGTTGATCAGTCCAGCAACCAGGAGGCCTGGTCGATGACCGGGCCGCGGGGACGATAAGCCCCGGAAGCACCTCAAGGTATCCTCAAGGTAAGGAGCTGTGAGAGTAAAGACATCTGCCATCAATTAGCCAACACGACTAAGGTGTTTTACGGGTTATTCATGCCCGTGCCACCTCTTGGATGGCTTAATCTTTATCAATCAATCAATCGACTAAGGTGTGTCGATCTGCATATATATATATTCCACGTTACTCTAACAGTGTTCTATTCTTTCTTACCTTAAGTGTCACTTTTTGCAAATGTTGACATTCCACAGAAGAGTCCATTATCACTGTCACTTGGGTACATCAAGAACATAACTCGTCCCAATATTGACCTCTGTGGCACTCAATAAAAACAATTGTATTTTGAAAAAAAAAATTATATCTGGAGTGCAGATAATAAATTAATATTAATATAATACAAAAAGTCTATACCATTTGCTTCTACTTTTGAACGAAATCTTTGTATAGGAGCTGAATATATTGTCTACTGCCTCTTGCGAACTAAAAATTTAATTTTGTATTGAAATATGACAATTACAACAGCATGGTGATAAGCATTAATTATATTGTAACCAAATTTTGTAGTGTGCGTCAGCCACCAGAGGCACGACCTGTCGAGAGGTGGTCGTGACCTGGCTCCCTGCACGACCACTGGCTCCTTCACTAACAAGGCCACACACGCTAACTACCCCTTAATAGGCCACACACGCTAACTACCCCTTAATAGGCCACACACGCTAACTACCCCTTAATAGGCCACACACGCTAACTACCCCTTAATAGGCCATACACGCTAACTACCCCTTAATAGGCCCCACCAATATTTCCTTCGGTGTTACGACCCTTAGCGGCCATTAAATAAGCTCCATGCACACCTTCAGATCAAGACATATCAAGAGCCCAAACGGTTCGAGAAGCTGCACAGTATAAACTATAAGACAATGTGCCGTGGTCCAGGAGCTAAGGCACAACCCCCCCCCCTAACCAGTTCTGTTAGGTGAGTCAAGTTAAGCGAGCACCTCATGCGCCTGGCAGGTGCATTAGGTGCTCCCGGTACGACACCCAGACACATGGCGAGCACCTCATCAAACCACTTCACAACCCGCCAGCCACTACAGCACACTAAGTCACAGTTATAATGGCGTTGGAAACTCATGTATGACAACATCACGTGACAACATCATGTGGCCGCACATATGTTTGGAATAATACAGGCGTGTAGCGTAGCACCAGCCAGTTTACAGACACGCAAAGTACTGTGAACTGTAATGTAGCCAAGCAATGTGAACTGGATGAGCAAGCACCGTAGAGTTTATCTCCTACACTGTTCAATGTCAGGCTGCACAGAGTAAAGGGTCTCGAATTTCCTTTGTATGGATACCTTCACACATAAATATAACCCATCATAATGAGACAGACATTGCAGCTAAATTAGCGTGTAACAAGTTTGAAGTTGAATTAGATCTAGGTATCCCCATCTCTGCTGTCAAAACTGTATTGGTCCAAACACACAGGTCTGATAGGAAAGAACTTACCGACTCCCAACGACCTGAAAGTACTAGTATAAAAAGCTATGATTTGTTCAGATCTGAAACCTACATCTATGGGCAGCACAAAACGTGGACCAGACTGTGCGACACAGTGGTTGCCAGGATCAGGTTGGGTTACCGTTACCTGTGGCAGGTGGCTACAGGTGACGGATCTCCCAATCCTGAGCACTCCAGTTGCAAACTCTGTGAGCAGGAACTACGGCACGATCTCCCGCACTACATCACTGAATGCCCAGTTATCAGACCAGTCAGCCCCGTAGGCATGAGGTACCTTGAGCTTTTGTAATTCCTATATTTCCTCTCGTGTTCTTGAGGATATCCTCATGATGCCCCCAGAGTGTGTCAGTGCTGGCAAGTGATCACATGGGCCCTGTATGATTAACCATCCTGTGTGATGGGAATTTTTAGCCTCACGTATTTTTAGCTAATTTTTTTAACACACCCTGTACTTCCCTTCACATAGTCCAGGGCAGCTGCACAAATGTACATGTAAATATACATGTAAATACATATGTAAATACTAAATATGTAAATACACACAAATACAATATCTGCAAACACACAGCCACAACTGTAGTCTTGTTTTCCTAAAACACACTTAATAAAAGGATAAATTTTCTAAACACACACACACACACACACACACACTTCAATAGACTTTTCAGTCAACTACTGAACTATGATTGGAACTATGTTAGTTAGCCCTTTTCCGTAAATCCTAATCATTCTGATCCCTTCCAATCATTCTGATCCCTTCCAATCATTCTGATCCCTTCCAAGTGCTATATATATATATATATATATATATATATATATATATATATATATATAAATATATATATATATATATATATATATATATATATATATATATATATATATATATATATATATATATATATATATATATATATATATATATATATATATAGTCGTATAATTGCTTGGCACTTTCCCCGCTGCCAGTTCCCTTCA
Source organism: Procambarus virginalis (assembly GCA_020271785.1). NCBI lineage: Eukaryota > Metazoa > Arthropoda > Malacostraca > Decapoda > Cambaridae > Procambarus > Procambarus virginalis. The sequence continues at coordinate 26,313,011 of WNGS01009202.1, forward strand.
GTCATCTTTGTGTAAACCACCAATGTAAACCACAGGTGTAAACCACAATGTAAACCACCTGTGAAAACCACCAATGTAAACCACCTGTGTAAACCACCGGTGTAAATCACCAATATAAACAGGTGTAAACCACCTTTGTAAACCACCTGTGTAAACCATCTATGTAAACCACCGATGTAAACCACCTGTGTAAACGGCCTAAGTAAACAATCTATGTAAACCACATGTGTAAGCCACCAATGTAAACAACCTATGTAAACCAGCAGTGTAAACCACCTATGTAAACAATCTATGTAAACCACCGATGTAAACCATCAGTGTAAACAACCTATGTAAACCATCAGCGTAAACCACATATGTAAACCATCTGTGTAAACATCCAATGTAAACCATCGGTGTAAACAACCTATGAAAAACCGCTTGTGTAAACCATCATTGTAAACCACTTGTGTAAACCACCAATGTAAACCGTCGGTGTAAACCACCAGTGTAAACAATCGGTGTAAACCACCAACGTAAACCACCTGTGTAAACCACCAACGTAAATCACAGATGTAAACTACAGATGTAAACCATATGTGTAAACCGCAGTGTAAACCCCCATGTAAACCACACGTGTAAACCCCATGTAAACCGCAGGTGTAAACCAGATATGTAAACCGCAGGTGTAAACCACATGTGTAAACCCCAATGTAAACCACATGTGTAAACCCCAATGTAAACCACATGTGTAAACCAATCGTATAAACCATCAATGTAAACCACCGGTGTAAACCACAGATGTAAACCATGTCTTAATATTATGGCAACACTTCTCATTATTATGGCAACACTTGTCTCAATATAATGACAACACTTGTCTCAATATTATGGCAACACTTGTCTCAATATTATGGCAACACTTGTCTCAATATTATGGCAACACTTGTCTCAATATAATGACAACACTTGTCTCAATATAATGGCAACACTTATCTCAATATTATGGCAACACTTGTCTCAATATTATGGCAACACTTGTCTCAATATTATGGCAACACTTGTCTCAATATTATGGCAACACTTGTCTCAATATTATGGCAACACTTGTCTCAATAATGACAACACTTATCTCAATATAATGACAACACTTGTCTCAATATTATGGCAACACTTGTCTCAATATAATGACAACACTTGTCTCAATATTGTGGCAACACTTGTCTCAATATTGTGGCAACACTTGTCTCAATATAATGACAACACTTGCAAGACATTGATGATATTATTTAAGCTGCCACCACTCTTCAATTAAAGTAATTAGCATGCTAATTGATGCACTTAATACTGTCTCGACCCGGAGGAGAGAGGGTCAAGAACTGATGAAAAGAGACTTAAGAACATAAGAATAAAGGTACCTGCGGAAGGCCTATTGGCCCATACGAGGCAGCTCCTATTTATAACTACCCAATCCCACTCATACACATGTCCATCCCACGCTTGAAACAATCAAGGGACTTGGATGATCTCTTTGATAACTAATTAAGTGTCAATTATAGGTTATTATTTTCTCGGTTTGTGGATAGTTACTTTAGAAATTATAAGGGTTTATAATATCAAATACTATAAAGCTTCCCTGTTTTGATAATTACTGCAGTCTCGTTAATTATATATGTGGCTATATATAATTAGCCATATATATATAATTAATTGCAGTCTCATTAATTATATAAGACGAAAGACCCAGTAACTTCAAATCATATATGCTCAAGTTCAATGATAGCAAAAATTAACTAAAAATTACAAATACATTAATATACGATTAATAAATAAAAATCAAGTATTTCCTTAACTTAGAATACCCTAGCTGGCAATAATAGACTTAGTAACAACTGAAACTTTAGCGCCCAATCGCCCTGCTTTGTGAATTCAACCGGAGGGGATGTACACCCAGCCTCCCTGCCCTTACACCCTAGGTGTCATCTCTACACCAAGTCTACACCCAACACTCGAAGGAATTACACCGAAGGCGGATGTAACTCCGGCTTCTAAGCCCCTCTGACCTGACCTCCCAGAGGCCAATCACAGTACCCACGTCTAAATCACTGGACGTAGTTGAGGGCAGTTGGTCACCCCAATTCTCACGAGAAACAGGCCAAGTGGCCGGACTGCCTCGACTGTACTCGCATTTGACAAGTGTCAAACTGTGGCAAACACACTGACGGAAAGGAGAGGGAAGAGGCTAGATGGAGGCCAAACTTGGCCTCCAAGTGGCTAGCCTGGAGCTGGGAAGTACCAATGAGGTCAGCGAGAGGTCAAGTGTACTTCAAATTAGGTTGACCCACTGTCAACAAGTAATACGGCTGGTATCGCCTCTTCAACGTTAATTCTCGAATACATTTCATACATTTCCTCATGGTATAAACGGTTATATTATAGTATTGGGGAAACTGTTCACGGATGCTGAGCGGGTCTTTGATGACGGGATCACTTACGTCGTGCTGAAGGCTCTTTGAGTGGTAGTCGAGCCTTTGTTGAAGGGGCGCCACCACCTTCTGGAGAGGACGTAGCAGTGGTCCAGTGCAAACGTCACTACCAGGAGAGCAGAGTCCATTTATTGACAAAACTATGCCAGTTGGTCAGGGTGGTAGAGTGACGCCCTTGTGTCTGGCAAGGTCGGAGTTCGATCCCAAATGGCCCAAGTAGCTGGACACGGTTCCTTCACTTCGGCCTCGGCTTCCCAGCCCCTTGACCACTTACACCTTCCAAGTGCCAAACTGGCCCAGCACGTCCTCATAATCACCACAACATAAATAATACTAAACATATGAGAAAGAAAAGGGTCACTCAGCTGAATTAGGCTAGAGTTAATAAAGTGCGTGGTACTGACCTCAGCGCTGGTGTAGACCGTGAGTGTGTGGTTTACAGTAGTGTGTAGACCTGGTGGTGATGGTGAGGAGGGTGGTGGTGATGGTGAGGGGCAAGCACAGGGGCGCCACCATGCTTTACGCAACAATCTGAAACACAGAGTAAGACACTTGAGGCACAAGAGGAGAGATACTGGTGAATACCCCCAGGTAGTTTGTGTGTGTGTGCTCACCTAGTTGTGTTTGCGGGGGTTGAGCTCTGGCTCTTTGGTCCCGACTCTCAACCGTCAATCAACAGGTGTACAGATTCCTGAGCCTATTGGGCTCTATCATATCTACACTTGAAACTGTGTATGGAGTCAGCCTCCACCACATCACTTCCTAATGCATTCCATTTGTCAACCACTCTGACACTAAAAAAGTTCTTTCTAATATCTCTGTGGCTCATTTGGGCGCTCAGTTTCCACCTATGTCCCCAAGTGCGTGTGCCCCTTGTGTTAAATAGCCTGTATTTATCTACCCTATCAATTCCCTACAGAATCTTGAATGTGGT
>WNGS01009202.1:26317409-26348202 GCA_020271785.1 Procambarus virginalis
GATCATGTCCCCCTAACTCTTCTGTCTTCCAGCGAAGTGAGGTTTAATTCCCGTAGTCTCTCCTCGTAACTCATGCCTCGCAGCTCGGGTACTAGTCTGGTGGCAAACCTTTGAACCTTTTCCAGTTTAGTCTTATCCTTGACTAGATATGGACTCCATGCTGGGGCTGCCTACTCCAGGATTGGCCTGACATATGTGGTATACAAAGTTCTGAATGATTCTTTACACAAGTTTCTGAATGCCGTTAGTATGTTGGCCAGCCTGGCATATGCCGCTGATGTTATCTCTTGAATATGGGCTGCAGGAGACAGGTCTGACGTGATATCAACTCCCAAGTCTTTTTCTTTCTCTGACTCCTGAAGAATTTCCTCTCCCAGATGATACCTTGTATCTGGCCTCCTGCTCCCTACACCCATCTTCATTACATTACATTTGTTGCTTAAACTCTAACAACCATTTGTTCGACCATTCCTTCAGTTTGTCTAGGTCTTCTTGAAGCCTCAAGCAGTCCTCTTCTGTCTTAATCCTTCTCATAATTTTGGCATCGTCCGCAAACATTGAGAGGAATGAATCTTACCCTCCGGGGAGATCATTTACATATATCAGAAACAAGATAGGACCGAGTACAGATCCCTTTGGGACTCCACTGGTGACTTCACGCCAATCGGAGGTCTCACCCCTCACCGTAACTCTCTGCTTCCTATTGCTTAGGTACTCCCTTATCCTCTATCATATCTACATTTAAAACTGTGTATGGAGTCAGCCTTGACCACATCACTGCCTAATGCATTCCATCTAACTACTCTGACACTGAAAAAATTTCTTTCCTTGGTTCCTTTCACAAAAGTTCTTTGTGTGATTGTGTGTGTGTGTGTGTGTGTGTGTGGGTGTGTGTCCGTGTTGTTGTGTGGTGTGTGTGTGGGTGTGTGTGTGTGTGTGTGTGGTGTGTGTGTGTGTGTGTGGGTGTGTGTGTGTGTGTGTGTGTGTGTGTGTGTGTGTGTGTGTGTGTGTGTGTGTGTGTGTGGGTGAGTGTGGTGTGTGTGTGTGTGTGTGGTGTGGGTGTGTGTGTGTGTGTGTATATATGTGTGTAGATATATATAATCACGAAGCAATTAACACGTGATGAATAAAGTCAAAATATATAAACCACGAAGGGAAAATTAAACAATAAATTACTTGATTGCTTTCACGTACCCAAGTAATGCTTAATGAACCACGACCCACATATCACGCCAGTAATTACGTCGTGTGTGCAGGTAGTTTACCTGAAGCTGGCGACGGGACGTTGACCTGACCAAGCAGGTGGGGGGCGGGGGGGGGGGGTTCCCATCCCTGCACCCTTGCAGACCAGCTCCTCGGACTTGCTTGCTTGCTTGCTTGTTCTGCTCGGGAGTGTCTTAGTAGGGAAATACTGTTGTTTCTTGTCTGTGTCTTTTTGCCGGTCTGGTTTTGATTTTGTTTTGTTTAATCACATTGGATAGTGGAGTGTCATTGGAGATGTTCTCTCATGTGTGGTGGATATATGTAAGGTAACAAGGTACTACCCATCTGCCACACTCCCACACCCCCCACACCAACTCCCCCCACACACTCCCACACCTGCCACACCCTACACTCCCACACCCCCCATGCACCAACCCCCCACACTACCAACAACATTCTCCACACCCAACACTCCCCCACCCCAACACTCCCCCCAACACACCCCCCACCCCACACACTCCCACACCCCCACCCTCTCAACAACTCAACAACTGCTACCCAAAGCCTCTCTTCAGTCTGCAGATATGAATCACAACCCCATAAAGCTCGATTTATCGTCCTCATAAACCAAACAGAAAAATACAGACTTTATAATACACAGTGTGTCATAGTGAGCGTGACATGACATGTCGTCACGTGTACAGAGTAGAGGCTCCGTGCACCAGGGACTCTACAGGACCTAGGGCACGCCCTAGTGAGCCAAGTGTCGGGTGTACACTCACCAAGGACACCAACAGGTCCTGTTAAGCATGATAATTACTTTGTGGAGTGAGAGACGCTTTAAACACCAGGTACATGTAATGATTGTAATGTTAACGGCAGATGGGAGTCACTGTGGTGGTGGTGGTGGGTGTGGGGGGGCGTGGGTAGTGGTGTGGGTGGCGTGGGCAGTGGCGTGGGTGGGGTAACGCTCGTGGTGTGGGTGGGTAGTACAGATGGCCGCAGTAGGGTGTTGTCTGGTCGGGAGGCAGGAAGCGAGGTGTCCTTGATCTATGTCCCTGTTGGTACAAGGTCTGTCTCTCTCTCTGGACTCCCCCACGCCCTCGGGGTCCTCTATGGGGTGCCTCGCTCCCTGCTGGGGTACACTCACCTTGCTGTAAGGCCCAACACTACTCCACTGTGGGACACAACACACCCCGCTTCTTTCCTACGTTCACCAACAAGTTCTCTTTCAGGCTAAGAAGTAATGTCACTTGACACTTCTCGTGATAGTATTCCAGATAATGTCTCTAACCATCCCTTCTCTTGTGTAGCCTGTCACTGTAGCAACCCGTCCTCCAAAAATGGGGAGGTAAATGTAATAGCCCATAAGTGCAATTATGTACTATGTAAGGCAGTTAGGAATTGTACTTATTGTCACTTAGTATTAAACTGTACTGTCAAATATATTGTGAATTTTTTAGTTTACCTGAAAAGCTGAATAGAAAACCACGACCTAACCTAACCGTCTTTGTTTTTGAAGAACAATTATTCCTTAACCTATAGCTATATTCATATTAATGTTTTATAAACAAATAAAATAAAACTAAAATATTCAATAAATTGTAACGTAACTCAGGATATTTTAAATTTTGTATAAAATCTCTATTGTTTAATAAAACTAAAAAAGAAATTCCTGATATTTAAAACTTGTTTTTAAACATCAGGATATTATAAAAACTTGATACTTAAAACTTGTGTTTTAAGGTGTATAGCGAACTGAACTCTAAAACTTTATACTAAAATTCTGAGCGTCTTAACAGAAAACGAGGAGAATAAATGGGGAAGTAAATATAACAAGTCCCATAAGTGCAATTATGTACTATGTATGACAGTAAGGAAATGTACTTATTACACTTAGTATTAAAACGTACTGTCAATTCGGAGGATGAGTTGCAGCCTAGATTATAATTTATATGCCACTAAATGGCACTATCATGTTGTAATATCAAGTGTACACTATCATGTTGTAATATCAAGTGTACACTATAATGTTGTAATATCAAGTGTACACTATAATGTTGTAATATCAAGTGTACACTATCATGTTGTAATATCAAGTGTACACTATAATGTTGTAATATCAAGTGTACACTATAATGTTGTAATATCAAGTGTACACTATAATGTTGTAATATCAAGTGTACACTATAATGTTGTAATATCAAGTGTACACTATCATGTTGTAATATCAAGTGTACACTATAATGTAATATCAAGTGTACACTATCATGTTGTAATATCAAATAGTATTAATGTGTTCTTAACACTTGATACCACATATGGATTAGAATAAGTCAAAATATTATTTTTGTTCATCACAGTAAAATTTTACGGATTGCCGTGTATAGTCAGTTCTCTGAAGTTAGGTTTCAGTTTGTATATATATTGCTCTCGTTAGGTCCCATTTAGAGGTCATGTAGATCAGTTTGAGGAGCTGTTCACTTGAGACAGTTAAGCAAGTCCCAGCTGTGACTGGGTACAAGTGACAGGATGAACAACCCAGCGGGTTTTCTTCCTATTGGGGAGTGTTGTACATGCTGCTATGGCGGTGTGTCCACTCACAGGATGAGTGGCGCTGACCAATACTGTCACTATGGCGGTGTGTCCACTCACAAGATGAGTGGCGCTGCCCAATACTCTCACTATGGCGGTGTGTCCACTCACAAGACGAGTGGCGCTGCCCCAATAAACTCGCCCCTCGGGGCAAAATTAAAAAAAAATCAGGTTTGGTCTCCATACTACAGAATGAACTAAGTTCATTTCAACACATGAAGTGAACGATGCTTAAAGGTTAATCTCATGAACTAGAACCGTCCCTTAAGTAGACAGATTATACAAGCCTAGTTCACATTTTCTAGAGACGAAGAGCAAGAGGGGGACAAGCTCCAAGTATATCAATGAATGAAAGGGTATAACAGTCCGAAGTATAACAATGAATGAAAGGGTATAATACAGTGCATATTAATAAGGTGTTAAATGGGGAGGTAAATGTAACAACCCAAAGTCTCGACACAAAGCACCAAGCGACAGATGCACATTGATAATGTTAGGAATCGGGGAAAGATCTGAGTAAATATTGCTTTGAGAATAATGAAAGTACCTGCTGGATGGGGTTCTGGGAGTTCTTCTACCCCCCAAGCCCGGTCCGGGGCGCCGGGTTCGACCCTTGAGAGCTTGGCCCAACAGCTATAAGTTCTTTGTTGCTTAAAACGGCCGCAGGCCCACATATCCACATTACAGTTCGGTTAATCCGGCACTTCTTGTAGAAAACTGTCCAGTTCTACGGCACCACTCTACTACGCTTCAACCCAGCACCACTGTACCCACCCATGTACTAGGCTTGAACCCAGTACTACTGATCTGTATTAGGCCTACTACTCTAGGTCTAATAGTACTAGTTCACTACTGTACTTAGGTTTCAACTGAACTGCGCTTGAACCTTGCACCACCACTGTACTAAGCTTGAGCTCAGCACGACTGTACTACCTAAGCTTGACCCCAGCACCAATGTACTAAGCTTGACCCCCAGCACCAATGTTCTAAGCTTGACCCCCAGCACCAATGTTGTAAGCTTGACCCCCAGCACCAATGTACTTAGCTTGACTCCCCAGCACCAATGTACTTAGCTTGACCCCCAGCACCAATGTACTTAGCTTGACCCCCAGCACCAATGTACTAAGCTTGACCCCCAGCACCAATGTACTTAGCTTGACCCCCAGCACCAATGTACTTAGCTTGACCCCAGCACCAATGTACTAAGCTTGACCCCCAGCACCAATGTACTAAGCATGAACCAAGCACCACTACCCTCGCCATCTGATGATAGGCTACACACCTGATATGTAGGTTTGAAAATCAGCCGCCAATTTCCCTGTGAATAGCTCACAATTCACTATAATTCTAACAATTTCATTGAGACTGCGGAGAAACTCTATAATCAAAGCTAAATTATACATGTTTTATCTTAATTTAGTATCGTCATTATTATAATTCGAATTTTACCATACAGCATTTTCAATACAATTTTTCTTTTTACGCAGTACTGTTTAAGTTAATTGATCAAGCAACATGTTTTATTTAACACGAGATTTGAGCATCGGCTATCGAGCCCCGTAAATGCTCAAAATACACCTACTGGCACAATAAATAGCTTCGCTCTCATTCTTAGCCAACTAGGCTAAGAATGCGAATGTATGCCCCCCTATAACATTTGCAACTTGCAACAATAGAGATATTATCTGGGTGTAACATATAGCCGCCGCGTCCAACAGCCTGGTTGACCAGTGCAGTAAACAGAAGGCCTGTTCGAGGACCGGGCCGCGGAGACGTTGAACCCGAAATCACCGCAAGGTAAGGAAACCTAATGGATGAACCATATTAGATTAATATTAAATCAATATAGACTATGTTAACTTTAAAACAGCGTAGAATCCATATTATTATTAACATTAACTCAAACTCAACATCATCAACGTTAAATTAATGTAGAATACACATTATTAGCGTTGAATAAACGTTGATAAACCCGACACAGTAGAACCGAATCACCATTTCTGTGGCTTCGTTGTTCTTTCTATCAACGTAGCTAGCATGCCCAACCGGGCCAGCTTGAATGGGAAAAGGATTAAGGATTCAACCAGGGTCAGCTCAGCAGACTATCTGATCCTTGGCGCCTCTTAGAGGTCTGTGGATACATCGTGTCCTTGGCCTCTTCTAGCGGTCAGGCAAGACCCCCACCCCTCTCTCCACACTGCACCCCCCTCAACAAAAATAAATAAAAAGCCAGGTCACCTTCTCAAAGTGAGAGGGTGACCTGAAAGATCCATCTGTCACTCCCACAGTTGGTTGAGTCACTCATATAAGTATTACCGCCAGCAGGCTCTTCTCCCAGCTGGATTTTCTACCGACATTCATGTGATACTTATCCGACTTTTTTTTTTTAACTTAAGGTGACAGAATTATCGTAGAATTTATTCTGCTTTAGCTGAAGAAATTTTCAAATCTCGTGAATCCTCTTATTAGCCAGAGGTTTGTCTTAAGGAGTGCCCTAAGAGGTAGGTGGCAACAGTTGAGGCAAAAGATGCGTCCGCACACTATAGAAAACGTGAGCCGAATAACCAAAACTCGAAGCTTCGCAAAGCACGTGACGCAAGAGTATTATTAAGTGTCCGGCGAGGTCTTATTCTGTTAGAAGTGGCACACCAACAAGGATTAGCAAGGATCCACTTAACTAGCATCAAGCAGAAGCTGTGTCAATGATTTAGACTGGGGACAATAATGACGAAAGGAACGTATGCCAGCCTCATAATACATTATGGACTTAACCAGCAAACACAGTATCCAAGAGTGTTGGTTCGACGTTGAATCAACCTTATCACCGGTACCTGAACGTCGTATCAACGTTGATGACGGTACTTCAACGTTGAATCAACGTTGATGACGGTGCTTCAACGTTGAATCAACGTTGATGACGGCGCTTCAACATTGAATTGGCGTTGATCTTGGATATTGCGCCCATTGCGAAGCCTAGTGACAATAATGACGAGATGAACACTTAAAAATGTGAAATTTGATGTCAGCTTTCACTCAATCACCAGAGCTTTCAACCATGCCAGACTGTCACTCACTTTTTTTTATTAATACATGAGGTACATCTGCATTAGTGCAGCTGCCCTAGACGATATAAAGTGGAGTACAGTGTGTCAAAAAAGCTAACTAGGTGATGCTAAAAAATCCCCATCACACAGGATGGTTAGTCATACAGAGGCATGTGATAAGCAGTCTGCACTGGCAGACTCCAGAAGCATTTTGAGGATATCATCAACACAAGAGTGAATAAGGCAGCAGTTGTAATACAAGTCCCCATCTCGCTCACTGTCACTCACGTACCAACTTGGCAACAAACATCAGGTCGATAGGGAAAAGTAGGGTTGGAATGCATTAGATGAAGTGAATGAAGCGAGCCTAACTCAATTTTAAAAAGTTAAATGTATATTAAAAAAGAAAATGAAAGAGTTTGGTCGCAACACTAAGCGCAAGTAAGGTCTGGCAACACTTGAAAGTTTTGAAACTGAAAAAAAAACACCTCAGTGGCGTCTGTTTGTGGATAATACCTACTTCAAATACTAAAAAAATTGCAGAACGTGAATCTGAAATATAAAAATACTGTTTGCAACACAATTATTTTTTATATATAATTAATAAGTATTTTGCCATTTTTTTTTTTAGGATGGCGAACAGGTATTATATTCAGAATGTCGAACTGTAACTAAAGTTTAGTTATGCTAGACTGAAGCAAGTTTCAATGCCAGAATCAAACTTAACTTCCTTTATACACCTAAGGTCAAATTTTGTTCACGCTGTTCACAAATATTTTATACATTTTGTGTATTTAAAGCAATGCTGAAGAAAATAGGCTGGAACAGCAATTTCTCAAACCAGCAGCTTGAAAAGAAATAACAAGCCTAAACATATATAGGCCAGCTCCTGTTTAACAAATTTGCTCATTCTTGTCCAGCATATTTCAAAGAGTTGTTATCGGAAAGGATTGCGACTGTCTACATATTAACTTTTAGCATTTAATACTGACCTTCGCGATTAATTTATGAGGTGGAAAAGCATGATATTTGGGAGTATAGTCTTAGTTGCATTAAGGCATGGTTGTTCCAATGGAACATAAGTTATTATAAACAACCCGTCCTCCTAATAGAACGTCGCATTTTGACGTATACGCTCCCAAAGGAAGCGCCTCGAGAAGTTGACATACTGTCCCGATTTCTGGTTTGGGTCCTCTGGTAGGTTAGGATTTGAGCACTTTAGAACTGCACTTTCTTGACGTTTGGAAAACCTTAGGAGGACGAGCTGATTATAAATGGTCTTAAAGACTGCGTCGAGGCTCAGGGTCTTGTGTTATTTAACACAGATATAAACGATTTAGTTGTAATTGAACAGCAACAGTTTCAAATTTGACATGAAAAAGAAAATATGGCTGGAAATATAATGCTTAAAATCTCTTCAAAACAACTTACATAGGTTTTTGAAATCGACGAATGACTGGCATATATAATTTAATGATCTGAGCCCATGCAATGATAAAAGTTACCAGATATCAAATGGAAAATTTTGAAATCACCAAATCTGAATGCAAACGAGATCTGGAAAATCATGATTACCAGAGAGCTACAGCAAAACAATTTAAGTGTAAATGTTCAGAATAAGACACATAGGATACTGGGGGGGTTGCTATCCTCATGTGTTATATGCAACAATACTACGGGCTCACCATAGCCCGTGCTACTTGGAGCTGTTTGTTAAAAGTAGCGAATCTTTAACAACAACAACAACATGCAACAATAAGGAATCTAATGCTATTCACAGTTTTATCTTGCCTTTGTTTGGTTCCATTTACGTAAGGTTAGGCTATGCTGTTTTGGTCACCATAATATGGAATGGACATACAGTTCAATTGAACATGTACACAACAGAATGACAAAAAAGTTAATCCCTGGAATTAGAAACCTTCCTTATGTAAAGAAATTAAGAAAGCTCAATTTACATTCTCTAGGAAGGGGTCACCACAACAACAGCTTGACTGACCAACCGTCCTCAACATACTCCAGACTCAGTATAAATACACTAGTGAACTTGAAGTGCAAATTTAGTTATGTACATGGTTGTAGGTCTAAATTTACAAGCAATATTCAGACCTGAAGAGTGTGATCCTCATTACTTTTAGATGATTTTGAGCTATTTTGGTAGATAATGCGCAAAGTAAAGTTAGCCTTTGTGAGGACACTGATCAATGTATCAGTATACTCTGACGCACCGGGTAGACCTTCTGGTGTTGGTATCACATGGAGTTTACCTGTCTTATTGCTAATGTTTCTTAATATGAATATCAGTAATTTATACAATAATTCTTTTTGTGGGGGGGTGGGTTGTGGAAGGAAAAAGATCCCTATTAACCACGACTCCCAGGTATCTATGGTGTTTAGATTTGTTAGTTTTAACACTACCTAGCTAATATCTAGTAACTAAATTTACCTAGCCTTAGAACCTTACATTTGTTAGCATCAAACTGCGCTTGCAAATCTTTCGTCTAGTTTAATAGCCTATCTACAATCGTCCTGTACCTAAATTCTTCCTGTAGCGATTGTGAAATCTTCTTTTGAATATATTTCACATTCTATAATTTTGTTTCGTTTTTTTATCTAAATAGTTTATATAATATATATATATATATATATATATATATATATATATATATATATATATATATATATATATATATATATATATATATATATATGTCGTACCTAGTAGCCAGAACTCACTTTTTGGCCTACTATGCAATGCCCGATTTGCCTAATAAGCCAAGTTTTCATGAATTAATTGTTTTTCGACAACCTAACCTACCTAACCTAACCTAACCTAACATTTTCGGCTACCTAACCTAACCTAACCTATAAAGATAGGTTAGGTTAGGTTAGGTAGGGTTGGTTAGGTTTGGTCATATATCTACGTTAATTTAAACTCCAATGAAAAAAAATTGACCTCATACATAATGAAATGGGTAGCTTAATCAATTCATAAGAAAAAAATTAGAGAAAATATATTAATTCAGAAAAACTTGGCTTATTAGGCAAATTGGGCCTTGCATAGTAGGCTGAGAAGTGTGTTCTGGCAACTAGGTACGACATATATATATATATATATATATATATATATATATATATATATATATATATATATATATATATATATATATATATATATATATATGTAATACGCAAGTAGTAAACCCATAGCTCACTATCTTTACCTCTGAATACCAGAGTTCCTCTTTCAAGTTCCTCACAACACATTATTTACAACTATATTTAGGCCTAAAGAGTGTCATTATCATGTGTAGATGAGTTTGAGCTGTTTTCACAGATATTACACAGAGTAACGTCAGCCTTTGTTAGCACATTTATCAATGTCATGAGCGCACTAACTCATGTATGAGCGCACTAACTCGTGTATGAGCGCACTAACTCATGTATGAGCGCATTAACTCGTGTATGAGCGCACTAACTCATGTATGAGCGCACTAACTCATGTATGAGCGCACTAACTCATGTATGAGCGCACTAACTCATGTATGAGCGCACTAACTCATGTATGAGCGCATTAACTCGTGTATGAGCGCACTAACTCATGTATGAGCGCACTAACTCATGTATGAGCGCATTAACTCGTGTATGAGCGCACTAACTCATGTATGAGCGCACTAACTCATGTATGAGCGCACTAACTCATGTATGAGCGCACTAACTCATGTATGAGCGCACTAACCCTTGTATAAGCGCACTAACCCTTGTATAAGCGCACTAACCCTTGTATAAGCGCATTAACCCTTGTATAAGCACACTAACCCTTGTATAAGCGCATTAACCCTTGTATAAGCGCACTAACCCTTGTATAAGCGCACTAACCCTTGTATAAGCGCACTAACCCTTGTATAAGCACACTAACCCTTGTATAAGCGCACTAACCCTTGTATAAGCGCATTAACCCTTGTATAAGCACACTAACCCTTGTATAAGCGCATTAACCCTTGTATAAGCGCACTAACCCTTGTATAAGCACACTAACCCTTGTATAAGCGCACTAACCCTTGTATAAGCGCACTAACCCTTGTATAAGCGCATTAACCCTTGTATAAGCACACTAACCCTTGTATAAGCGCATTAACCCTTGTATAAGCACACTAACCCTTGTATAAGCGCACTAACCCTTGTATAAGCGCACTAACCCTTGTATAAGCGCACTAACCCTTGTATAAGCACACTAACCCTTGTATAAGCGCACTAACCATTGTATAAGCGTACTCTCATCTTTAACACAGCCCAAAGATAAAAACTGCACTTAAGCAGTTAAATACGAAAGACAAATCTGAGCAGTTCTGCTGGCTTAATTACCATAACATCATTTAATTACCAGAGCCCAACCTAATTACCGAAACACAGCTTCATTACCACCAAGGTGCCAACACGCTCACACAAAACTATCATCCGTAAGTCTGATGATTATAACGTCTATAATACACTCAGGATATTATTGAAAGTATTCACATACATACACACACACACACACACACAATCTGTTGATTGACAGTTGAGAGGCGGGACCAAAGAGCCAAAGCTCAACCCCCGCAAGCACAATTAGGTGAGTACACATGCATACATACATATAATAGCACACAGGGGGGGGGGTCGTATTCATAGAGAAGTGTATATATAGCTTCTCGGTATATATATATATATATATATATATATATATATATATATATATATATATATATATATATATATATATATATATATATATATACACACACAGAGTTTTCTGGACTAAAGCGTACTTGTTGTTGGTAAGTAAAACATATTCTTGCGGTTGTGGAGGCCTTAATAAGCCTCCAGACACATTGGCAGATCTTAAGCCCAACGCAAACACAAAAAAAAATACGATTTCAAGGCGTATGACCCCTTGAAGTTCAATTTTAAAACTACAGTATGTGTATTAGTGGGGCGGAGAGAGCGCGTTGAGCAGTGTGTCGCGCTGGTCGCGTCCGCCTCCTCCGAGCGCAGAGCGGACCAGCGCAGAGCGGACCAGCGCAGAGCGCACCAGCTCAGTGTATATAATGACTAGCGCAGGTGGTATAGGGAGTCGAATTCTTGTTTACGTTCCTGGGAGAGCGCGTGTCGTAGTCAGGTACAGGTGTCGTCAGCTTTCCACAACCTCCGCAACGACAATGTCAGCCTCCGAGATAACAACGTCAGCAACATTGTCGGTCTCTGCAACAATGTCAGTCTCTGCAGCAACGTCAGCAACAACGTCAGCAACAATATCAGTCTCCACAACAGTCAGAGAAACGACGTCAGCCTCTACAACAATAATATTAGCCTTCTCAACGTCAGCCTCCACAACCAACATCACCCACCACCACAACATCAGCCTCCATAACAACAAAAACATCACCCTAAACAACAACAACATCAACAACAACAACAACACTCTCCCGAGAGATCCCGAGAGGAACCCAGGAAGCAAACAGTCTGAATGAACAGTCACACACAAATGACCTCACGCAGATGTATGACTTTGCTTTAAACCAGCAAATAGTTGAGCCAACTAGGAAACCAAACATCCTAGACCTTATTTTTACAAACAACAACGAGCTAATCAGGGACATAATGATCACACCTACTTGTTACTCACATCACAACCTGATCGAAGTTCAGACGAACGTAGACAAATAGACCTTGTGCAGCCAATGTCAAATCCAAGTGGAAGTGAATTCAACAAATTAAATTTTGATAAAACTGATTAACTGGGAACGAATAAATCAAGACCTTGAAGAACAATGCTGAGAAGAACAACTAGATTTAAAGAACATGCAGATTTAAACCAATGCTTCGAAAAAAGTAGGCACGGTAGCACTAGAAATATGTAAAAAGCACACACCACTAAGAAAAAATGAGAGAAAAAGATGTAAACTTGAACGGGAGAACGGGGCTCCCTCTACAGGCGAAGAAAACAAATGGCACAACATCTCTAACGCTAAACTCCATCCCAACACCGACGAGGAAGGAGATGTAAGGATATAGAATTGATCGAGCTAAAGCTGAAAGAATCATATATAATTCAAGAGAGGCAAAGAAGGGAAAAAGGCCATAAATAAATAGAGAGGAACCTGAAATATTTTTTATTCGTATGCAAAAACTAGAACAAAATATGCATCCAGCATGCAGGGAGCCGGTCGGTCGAGCGGACAGCACATTGGACTTGTGATCCTGTGGTCCCAGGTTCGATCCCAGACGCCGGCGAGAAACAATGGGCAGAGTTTCTTTCACCCTGTGCCCCTGTTACCTAGCAGTAAAATAGGTACCTGGGTGTTAGTCAGCTGTTACGGGCTGCTTCCTGGGGGTGGAGGCCTGGTCGAGGACCCGGCCGCGGGGACACTAAAAAAAGCCCCGAAATCATCTCAAGATAATCTCAAGATAGTCCCCCCAGGGTACCGTGTTTGCTCCAGTACTTTTTCTTACCCTACTATCAGATATAGACAAGGATACAAACTACAGCACTGTATCATCATTTGCAGATGACACTAGGATTTCATGCGAGTAGACAATATAGAGGACACGGCAAACCTCCAATCAGATGTTAATCGGGTCTTTCAATGGGCCACAAATTATAATAGGATATTTAATAGAATAAGTTCCAGCCCCTGCGCTATGGAAAAACCAAATATACAAAACCGGAAACCATATGTAAAAGGCAGTCAAATCACACTAAAGAACGAAAGAGCAATGTAAATGATCCAAGAGTGATCATGTCAGAAGACCTTACCTTTACAGAACACAATAAAGTAGCTGTCACGACTACAAGAAAAATGACAGGTTGAATAACAAGGACCGCCATACCAGTGATGATACTTTTCATGACAGTAGTTCTCGCTAGGGTGGAATGTTGTTGCCCACTAACATCCCCATTCAGAGACGGATAAATTGCTGACCTAGAGAGTGTGTGCAAAGATCCTTTACTGCTAGAATCCACTCTATAAATCATTTTGATTACTGGGACCGATTAAAAGTTCTAAATCTGTATTCTCTAGAGCGCAGGCGAGAGATGCATTATAATCTACACGTGGACGATATTAGAGGGACTGGTTCCAAATCTGAACACGGAGATTACATCACACGAAACCTGCAGACACGGCAGGATATACAAAATAGGTGGGATCGTCGGACAGCGGGCCGCGGGGCCGTTGACCCCCGGAAGCTACACAAGGTAGACACAAGGTCACCACAAACATCACCAACAACAACAACAACCTCCACAACACCATCACCCTCCACAACAATCAAGGCTTCAACACCTAAGCCTCGCCCACGCCTAGCCAGGCCTTGCTTCACCACGAGGGCTTCATGGTACGAAGCACCAATACTTTGCTCTCATTATACCGCCTCGCTAGTCGTCCACCCACCCACTCCAAGGAGGTTACAATTGCCGCCCCATCTTCCTAAAAATGATAATACTTATAGCAACTATTTGGTCGAATGAACAAAAATTGGACTGTTGGACACACAAAACTCACTAGTACTGAATTAGCCTACAATGGCACACTTTGAAATTAGAAAAGTAATTCAAGATCCTGAACTTGTCTGTCAACCAGTACTAGGCCTAATATACAATACCTTAGGTTAATATAGTACATATAATGTGCTATATCACTCCTTCTGAAGATGTATTAATATACGAAAGTACTTAAGGAAATTCCTGTTTCAATTTTCCTCCGTGGTCTGACACTGTCACATTTTAAATCACGTGTTTATTTTCGTGATATACACACATAATGTGCTATATTAACCCTAGGAATGTTTTTGTTTGTGCCCTCTACAAAGTTAATGGAACGTGAAAGACTGTTAGCTTCATCAGTCCATTTTTGTACGTTAGAGCAATTAGTTGCTATAATTACTATCAATGTAGAAGGATGAGCTACAGAATTATGGGAATTCTGTCACGACGGAAAGAAAAATGATGTACAAAATTGCCCGAACCTAACCTAACCTAACTGATAGCCCCACGCATTCAAAACGCTGATGTCCGCGAGCCACTGTCATATCATATGTATTGTACATCATATTTTGTCCGCTAGGGACTCGCACGTTTATAATTATTATCCGACGATACAAGTTGAATGGTTTGTAACGTCAGCTCTCAACACAGGAAGAAGACATTCGGGTCCTTGACAGGAAAATCTGGTCTCGCCAGGCGCTAATGGCCGTTAACGTGGTGGTGGTGGAGACGCTGTGGTGTAGGGGAGGAAGAGAACCACAGAGACAGACTGAATCATTGTCACCGTTGACAGCACACACCACTTGCTAATGGTCCACGGCGGACCGAAACGTTGTCGTTTCTCCATTTTCCGGCGCGCGGGTTGGTCATCCAATCTTCAGCCGCGTTATTGTGACTCATCGTCCGGAAATCACTGTCACAAGTCACAACAGTGACAAATCAGTGTCACAGCTCCCAGCAGACACAACAAATCAGTGTCACCACTCACAGCAGACACAACAAATCAGTGTCACCACTCACAGCAGACACAACAAATCAGTGTCACCACTCAAAGCAGACACAACAAATCAGTGTCACCGCTCAAAGCAGACACAACAAATCAGTGTCACCGCTCACAGCAGACACAACAAATCAGTGTCACCGCTCACAGCAGACACAACAAATCAGTGTCACCGCTCACAGCAGACACAACAAATCAGTGTCACCGCTCACAGCAGACACAACAAATCAGTGTCACAGCTCACAGCAGAACATATCAAAGCGCTCGGCTCTTTGTCGGTTCTTAGTGTGTCGGCTCTTAGTGTGTCGGCTCTTAGTGTGTCGGTTCTTAGTGTGTCGGCTCTTAGCGTGTCGGCTCTTAGTGTGTCGGCTCTTAGTGTGTCGGCTCTTAGCGTGTCGGCTCTTAGTGTGCTCGCTCTTAGCGTGTCGGCTCCCACACCAGAAAGAATACATCATCATCACAGCTCACAGCAGAATACACCAGTTTCACAGCTCACCACACACTGGGATAAAGAATATTCCACATCACCTGACCAGGATAGATGGGTCGGCCAGCAACAGTGAAAACAAAAGATAAAGTTACCTGAGAGAATATAACGCACTGAAGATAATGATCCGGCAGTGTGGCTGGCGGCTGGAACAGTAGTCCGGCAGGCTTGTAGCCACACCCAGGGTGTGGGTGTGTGTGTGTGTGTGTGGGTACGTGTCCCAGCAACACCACACTCACCGTGGGGGTGTTGCGTGCAGTAAACACCACACTTATTAAGTTGCGTTTGGGGGCACTATATTCCTATAGAGTGTGAGGTGGTGTTGCGTGCAAGACACTGCCACACCCAGCGAGGGGGGGAAGGGGGGGTGTTGCGTGCAGGACACTGCCACGCCCAGCAAGGGGGAAGGGGTGTTGCGTGCAGGACACTGCCACACTCAAACACTAGGCAGCGTGGTCCTTTTACACTACGTGAACCATCGTGCCACATTCACCAAAGTTTAAACCTTCACTGATTCCTCCACCACATTTCCTCACCTCTACTCTCAACCTTACAAAAACAACCACCACTTTGGATATTACATGAAACGATATTTGATCAAAATGGTTTTCAGATTCACTTAAGATACATATAAAAAAAAACTTCTCACTGAACGTATTGTGCACCAAAACGCAGCTTTAGGACACTTTGCAAGCTTCGTGCAATCGTTCGCTATCGCTAGCAGCAGGATTCGCCGGCTGTGAGGGTCGAGAGGAGGTGTGTGTGTGTGTGTGTGTATACCAGTGGGATTCGAACGGTGAGCGTAGCGTCCTCCCGAGCCGGTGGTCGGTTATACACTGAGGCGGCCGGGGCGACACACTCCGGCCACCACCGACCACACGCTGTTGCTGCTGCTGTTCCACCTCCATATGTAAGACTGCAACGCCTCCTGTGAGGGTCACTCCAGCGGAGACTCCGTCAGGGGCGCCGCTAGGGGCATTAACGCGCCTGCTAAAGCAGGCTCAAGAGAGTGGGGTGTAACAGAGGTTAGAGAGGGAGAGAGACGTGGATTAACCAAACACACACACACACCTGCCCTCACACACCTGCCTTGGCCAGCAGTGGCCACTAGCCCCCAGGGGCCGCCCCCCGGCCCCACCCCATCTATCCATTACCTCCTCTACTGACTCGTCTTCAATATTTCTACATTTTTTCGCGCTCTCATCAAGACAATATTCTCGTTCTCTCCTCGAACGAGATCATTCTCTCCTGTACAACCGAGCTGAATATTTGACTCTTGAACCACTGAGCTTGGAGAACTCCCCCTTCTTACGTTTGGTCAATATACTCCATTTCTCTATAAACATTCGGCTGTTTCACAGCATCGGTCAAACACTGCATCGTAAAATGTTGATATTTAGCACAATAATAAGTCATTATAGCTTCCTATAGCTGGGAAGCCTCTTGTGTGCACTGGGTTCCGTTACCGTCTGTATTTATTCTCTGGTCTGGCCAGCCTCAGGCGGAGCTCAGGGCGGTGTTGTGCGCGCTCAGGACCCTAGGGGTGACCTTGGTGTGCTGTGCAGTGTGGTCAAGACACAATAATAACCTTGGTGTGCTGTGTAATGTGCTCAGGACGCTATAGGGTGTCCTTGATGTGCCGTGGAATAAATTCAAATCGCTACGAGGCATTGTTCAAACCTGAACTATCGAGATGGAGTTAAGTGTGGGTGTGAACACCAGGCAGGTGCGAGCTTGAAACACAAGGTCATCATTTGTGTAGCATGTTATAGTTCACAGCCACACCAGCTTATAGAAACATTAATTGTTAAATAACTTTGCTTTCGTATAGATAACAAGATGTTATCCATAGTCAAAATCTTTTGGCAGCATCAGCCAAATTGACAAGTGTGGGAGTTTTGAGGACATGATGTGATGAAAAAATGTAATGATGTGATGAATATGTTGATCAAAATACTTCACTGGAATCTCTCTGTTTAGACTTTCTAATTTAAGATTGGGATAAAGCGAGGCCCTTGACATAAAAGCAACTATAGAGCGAGATGTTACCAACTTAGATCATCACCACTGAGAACAAAAGTGAAACGTTCCTCTCCCATCCCATGACAGAAAGCTAATGTTAATATTGAATGTTGACCAAACCACACACTAGACACAGCCCCGCTCCTGTGCCGGGTAAGTCCACTACGGGCTCACCATAGCCCGTGCTACTTGGAAATTGTTCCGAGTAACTGAATCTATAACAACAACAACACACTAGAAGGTGAAGGGACGACGACGTTTCGGTCCGTCCTGGACCATTATTAAATCGATGGTGAAGAGAACGATTGAACAAATCCACAAGGGCCGTGACGAGGATTCGAACCTGCGTCCGGGAGCATCCCAGACACTGCCTTAGTCGACTGAGCTACGACAGGGTTAAAAAAAGAATTGAAACCGAAGTTCTAGTGAATTTACTGGAACTTACTCTGTGTGAAAGAGAACGATTGATTGATTGATGAAGATTAAGCCACTCAAGCGGTGGCACGGGCATGAATAACCCGTAAGAAGAGACGAGGGAGGCACGGGCATACGTAAGACAGGAGAGAGGTGAGGAGGAGGAGGACATCTTAGAGGGAAGTAAAAGCAAGGCGAAAGATAGGTGTAATAAAGGATATGTAGGTGGGAGGGATAATATTTAGTTCCAGGCTGATAGCAGGATTATGCAACTGTTCACCATCCATGCATTTATTAACTACAAATAAATATTTATCTTGTCAAGAACAATCGGGGTTAGTCCCCACCGTGAGGTGGGGACTTTAACTAATTAACTAAAAATTAGTCAATTAGCTCTAGGAATAGTGGAGACAATTTCCCTGTGTCCCTAGAGTCCCAGGGACACAGGGAAACACTAACAAGAGCCAGGAACAAGTATATTGGAGCAAGAAGAGAAGCAGAGAGGCGCTCTGAAAATTAGGTTGCGGCTTTAAACCAAAGAGGGAAGTATCAGAGGAAAGCGCCTGGCCATTACGACTATATAGCACTTGGAAGGGGTCAAGATAAGGATTTGGGATGGGGGGGGGGGAGGAATGGTGGACCAATTACTTGGACGGTCGGGGATTGAACGCCGACCTGCATGAAGCGAGACCATCGCTCCAGCCCAAGTGGTGGGCTTAAACCCAACCAGTGGCTACGAACACTAACCGTCAAGAGAGTAAATCAACATTACGAAAATGAGGTAAAACAAATCAACAAAGAATCAAGGTCTTCCCTTCACAGAAAGCGACAGTAAGCTCTGTGATGAATTCAACAAAATTCAGTTTTCTTACGTACGAACAAAGATCTGCAGGCTATAGAAGAGATAAAACCAACTGAAAATAGCTTGTTGGGAGTTACAGTTGAAGTAAGAAAGAAGAAATCACCTAAAAGAATTCACAGTAGCTAAAGCAGTAGGATAAAAAATTCCATGTCGTCATGGACTGAGAAAAGCGCAAAAATACTACACACTTCTCACTCAGGACTATATTATGTCGTTAGCAAATGAGAAACATTCGCAAACACGGAAGACTTCCCCACGAGGCGCCTCCTGTACTGACTAAGAGGAGAGGAATAAGCTTTAATTCCAGCCTTATATGTCAATGACAAATATACCTAGCAAAAATACTGAATAAAATAACGAGAATGAAGATAACGGACCATTAGAGGGAGTGAATTACCTTGTAGTCAAGGTAGTCCACTGTCTTTTCTAAGACAAGTGGTCTTAGAAAGGGACAATCATGCTTTACAAACCTGATCAAAGTTATACAAGGTTAATCTGATGCGTCTGAGAGAGAGAGAGAAGAGAGAAGAGTGAATGACTTGAATTTTCCAATGTGACAAAAAATCATTTAACACAATCCCTACCAAATTTTAAATTGTTTAAATTTTGCCCCGAGGGGCGAATTTCTTGGGGCAGCGCCACTCATCTTGTGATGGACACACCGCCATAGGCAGCATGTCAACACTCCCCAATAGGAAGAAAAACCCGCTGGGTTGTTCATCCTGTCACTTGCACCCAGACACAGCTGGACCAAAGCTGACAAGCCCTCAGGACACACAGGCTGGTGTTACTGGGCAGCTGCATGCCTGGATTGTATCCTTTACAATAGGTTAATTGTTAGAGTTAAGACGTATTTTATGACCAAAAATAATAAGAACGCTACCAGGAAGATTACATCCGATTTGCCAAAAATCGTGAAGAACTACTATAAAGTGTAATGTGCAGCAGTCTTAACATTCCGTTAAACTATTTTAGCTAAAACAGCATCATGAAAAGCTTCGTCCAGAATCAGTTGAAAAGTATTGTCCTGTTTTGTTTTTTAAGCTGAAATCCGATGGCCTGAAGAGAATTGGATCCATCCAAGAGACTTCAAACTCCACCACACACGCGGACACACACACACCCACACACCCACACCCTCCCACACACACACACACATACCACACACACACACACACACACACACACACACAAACGCACACACACACACACACACACACACACACACACACACACACACACAACACACACACACACACACACACCACACACACACCCACACACACCCACCACACACACACCCACACCCACACCACACACACACAACACAAACATCACACACACACAGAGGCACTTAAGGGGAGGCACTTAACTACAGACCCGTATCACTGACAAGCATCCCCTGCAAAATACTTGAAACAATAATTAGGCTAAGACTTGTTGAGCACCTGGAGAGCATTGGGTTTGTAAACAACCAACATGGTTTCTGGACAGGGAAATCATGCCTAACAAACCTTTAGAATTCTATGATAAAGTAACAAGGATAAGGCAGGAGAGAAGGCTGGGCAGACTGCATATTTCTTGACTGCCAAAAGCCTTTGATACAGTACCGCACATGAGACTGCTATACATACTTGAGAGGCAGGCAGGAGTAAGCGGAAAGGCCCTAGAATGGGTGAAGAACTACCTAACAGGAAGGAGCCAGAGGGTAATGGTAAGGGGCGAGAAGTCGGACTGGAGAACAGTAACAAGTGGAGTACCTCAAGGATCGGTGCTGGGACCAATCCTCTTTCTAATTTACGTAAATGACATGTTTACAGGAGTGGAGTCATACATGTCAATGTTTGCGGATGACGCAAAATTAATGAGAAGAGTTGTGACAGACGAGGATTGTAGGATCCTCCAAGAGGACTTAAACAGGTTGCAGAGATGGTCAGGGAAATGGCTACTGGAGTTTAACACCAGTAAATGTAAAGTTATGGAAGGGATCAGGTGATAGGAGACCAAAGGGACAGTACACAATGAAGGGAACAGCCTACCTGTAACGATTCGAGAAAGAGATCTGGGAGTGGATTGACACCTAATCTAACTCCTGAGGCACATAAATAGGATAACGACAGCAGCGTACTCTACACTGGCGAAAATTAGAACTTCATTCAGAACCTAAATGAGGAGCTTTAGGGCGCTTTACACTGCATACGTGAGACCCGTCTTAGAGTATGCCGCGCCATCATGGAGCCCCCACCTGAGAAACACATAAGGAAACTGGAGAAGGTTCAGAGGTTTGCGACGAGGCTTGTCCCAGAGTTACGAGGGAAGGGATATGAAGAGCGACTGAAGGACTGAACCTTACGACACTAGAGAAAGAAGGGAGAGAGAGATATGATAGGGACATATAAAATACTCAGGGGAATTGACAAAGTGGAAATAGATGAATGTTCACACGCGTTATAACAGAACGAGGGGACATGGGTGGAAACTGGAAACTCAGATGAGTCACAGAGATGTTAGGAAGTTTTCTTTTAGCGTGAGAGTAGTGGAAAAATGGAATGCACTTGGGGAACAGGTTGTGGAAGCAAATACTATTCATACTTTTAAGACTAGGTATGATAGGGAATGGGACAGGAGTCATTGCTGTAAGCAACCGATAGCTGGAAAGGCGGGATCCAAGAGTCAATGCTCGATCCTGCAAGCACAATAGGTAAGTACAAATAGGTAAGTACACACACACACACATGGGATCTTGTTGCTCCTCATTTTGCCAGGAATAAGAAGACTCATACAAATGAAGAATGGTGATCAAACCATCTATTACTGACGGCACGAAACGTCCCCTCTCTACCATGGGGCAAACCAGTCTAATAACAGCATCAGACCCCTGGACAGACAGATAGACGACACAACTCACAACACTACAGATCAAGCGATAGCCAAGATAAGGTCATCAGAGTACTGGATGACCTCCAAGAACAGATGACACCACCGACGCAGTGAATATCTCTCAGCTTCTAGTATAAGCCAGATACGTTGTTGGTCAAGACCAAGAGGACAGATGTTAATCTTCTTGTTTAAGGAGCTGTTCACTTGAGACAATTAAGCAAGTCCCAGCTGTGTCTGGGTACAAGTGACAGGATGAACAACCCAGCGGGTTTTCTTCCTATTGGGGAGTGTTGTACATGCTGCTATGGCGGTGTGTCCAGTCACAGGATGAGTGGCGCTGCCCAATACTGTCACTATGGCGGTATGTCCACTCACAGGATGAGTGGCGCTGACCAATACTGTCACTATGGCGGTGTGTCCACTCACAGGATGAGTGGCGCTGCCCAATAAACTTGCCCCTCGGGGCAAAATTTAAAAACAAAATTTACTTCCTCTTGTGTGGCCCACTGGCTGGCCACACGAGGTTAGGAGATAACGGAACTCATTTCAAAGTTGAATAAAAAGGAACTTGCTGAGAAAGAATGTAACCAGAATGTGTATATACGTATGGGGTGTTCAAGAGAGAACTGCATAAGCACCTCCAAAGGATACCTGATCAACCAGGCTGCGACTCATACGTCAGGCTGCGAGCAGCCGCGTCTAACAGCCTGGTTGAACAGTCCAGCAACCAGGAGGCCTGGACGACGACCGGGCCGCGGGCACGCTAAGCCCCGGAAGCACCTCAAGGTAACCTCAAGAGTGTCCCAGAGTCTCGTTGGGGACGCGATCTGAGTTCTCGGCGCCTTAAAAGCTCCTTCAGTGGCTCCTGTTCCCAAGACCTCACCAGCGACCCTCCGTCACAAACGGTCACCTCTCAACTCCGCAGACTGAGACAACACGGACGCTGAGGAGCATCACGGACGCTGAGGAGCATCACGGACGCTGAGGAGCATCACGGACGCTGAGGAGCATCAAGGACAATGAAGACGAATTACGCCATGAGCATTCCTGAATGTCTGGCTCATTTGGCATACCTGAAAGACGTCTTCGAAGCTGAACTTCGCCGGAAACTGCAGGTCAGTCACATCAACACCGCTCACAATGCAAGCAAAATGCAATACTTTTAATCTGCGTAATGTCGCAAAACAGTGCGAAATGTGGCAGTAATTGTAGCCAAAAAGAACGGCATAATACAACGGACTAACAATACAACGGCATAATACAACGGACTAATAATACAACGGACTAATAATACAGCGGCATAATACAACGGACTAATAATACAACGGCATAATACAACGGACTACAACGGATGGTGCAAAGCACATTCTCCAACTACTAATTTCGCCTAATCTACAAATATTCGTTTGAGAATATAAGAGAATACAAAAACAATGAGGCTGGCCTATGGCAACGTGGACAGTTTGGTTAGGCCTATGGCAACATGGACAGTTTGGTTAGGCCTATAGCAACATGGACAGTTTGGTTAGGCCTATGGCAACGTGGACAGTTTGGTTAGGCCTATGGCAACGTGGACAGTTTGGTTAGGCCTATGGCAGCGTGGACAGTTTGGTTAGGCCTATGGCAACGTGGACAGTTTGGTTAGGCCTATGGCAACAAGGACAGTTTGGTTAGGCCTATGGCAAAGAGGACAGTTTGGTTAGGCCTATGGCAACGTGGACAGTTTGGTTAGGCCTATGACAACGTGGACAGTTTGGTTAGGCCTATGACAACGAGGACAGTTTGGTTAGGCCTATGACAACGTGACAGTTTGGTTAGGCCTATGGCAACGTGAACAGTTTGGTTAGGCCTATGGCAACGAGGACAGTTTGGTTAGGCCTATGGTAACGTGGACAGTTTGGTTAGGCCTATGGCAACGTGGACAGTTTGGTTAGGCCTATGGCAACAAGGACAGTTTGGTTAGGCCTATGGCAACAAGGACAGTTTGGTTAGGCCTATGGCAACATGTACAGTTTGGTTAGGCCTATGACAACGTGGACAGTTTGGTTAGGCCTATGACAACAAGGACAGTTTGGTTAGGCCTATGACAACCAGGACAGTTTGGTTAGGCCTATGACAACGTGGACAGTTTGGTTAGGCCTATGGCAACGTGGACAGTTTGGTTAGGCCTATGACAACATGGACAGTTTGGTTAGGCCTATGGCAACGTGGAGAGTTTGGTTAGGCCTATGACAACAAGGACAGTTTGGTTAGGCCTATGACACCAGGACAGTTTGGTTAGGCCTATGGCAACATGGACAGTTTGGTTAGGCCTATGGCAACGTGGAGAGTTTGGTTAGGCCTATGACAACGTGAACAGCTTGGTTAGGCCTATGACAACGTGGACAGTTTGGTTAGGCCTATGACAACGCGGAGTTTGGTTAGGCCTATGACAACGTAGACAGTTTGGTTAGGCCTATGACAACGTGGACAGTTTGGTTAGGCCTATGACAACATGGAGAGTTTGGTTAGGCCTATGACAACCAGGACAGTTTGGTTAGGCCTATGACAACGAGGACAGTTTGGTTAGGCCTATGACAACGTGGACAGTTTGGTTAGGCCTATGACAACCAGGACAGTTTGGTTAGGCCTATGACAAACAGGACAGTTTGGTTAGGCCTATGACAACCAGGACAGTTTGGTTAGGCCCAAGACAATGAGGACAGTTTGGTTAGGCCCAAGACAACCAGGACAGTTTGGTTAGGCCTAAGACAACCAGGACAGTCTAGTTGTCCTTTTAATAACCCTAAATGTTGGTTGTTCCTGAAATAGGCCTACAGCCTCCTTGACTCAGAAATAGGCCTACAGCCTCCTTGACTCAGAAATAGGCCTACAGCCTCCTTGACTCAGAAATAGGCCTACAGCCTCCTTGACTCAGAAATAGGCCTACAGCCTCCTTGACTCAGAAATAGGCCTACAGCCTCCTTGACTCAGAAATAGGCCTACAGCCTCCTTGACTCAGAAATAGGCCTACAGCCTCCTTGACTCAGAAATAGGCCTACAGCCTCCTTGACTCAGAAATAGGCCTACAGCCTCCTTGACTCAGAAATAGGCCTAAAGGCCGGTTAAGGGTCAGTCTGGGGCTAAGATAAACCTCCCGGAGCCTCTCTCCGTGTGCACTAAGTCTGGCTTGAGTGCGTCCGGAGATGGCTTGAGTGCGTCCGGAGATGGCTTGAGTGCGTCCGGAGATGGCTTTGAGTGCGTCCGGAGATGGCTTTGAGTGCGTCCGGAGATGGCTTTGAGTGCGTCCGGAGATGGCTTCGAGTGCGTCCGGAGATGGCTTTGAGTGCGTCCGGAGATGGCTTCGAGTGCGTCCGGAGATGGCTTTGAGTGCGTCCGGAGATGGCTTTGAGTGCGTCCGGAGATGGCTTCGAGTGCGTCCGGAGATGGCTTTGAGTGCGTCCGGAGATGGCTTGAGTGCGTCCGTAGATGGTTTGAGTGCGTCCGGAGATGGCTTTGAGTGCGTCCGGAGATGGCTTTGAGTGCGTCTGGAGATGGCTTGAGTGCGTCCGGAGATGGCTTTGAGTGCGTCTGGAGATGACTTTGAGTGCGTCCGGAGATGGCTTTGAGTGCGTCCGGAGATGGCTTTGAGTGCGTCCGGAGATGGCTTCGAGTGCGTCCGGAGATGGCTTTGAGTGCGTCGAGATGGCTTGAATGCTCCAGAGATGGCTTGAGTGGCGTCCAGAGTATGTCTGTGAGTGCGTCCCAGAGATGGCTTGAGTGCGTCCAGAGATGGTTTTGAGTGCGTCCAGAGCATGGCTTGAATGCGTCCAGAGATGGCTTGAGTGCGTCCAGAGATGACTTTGAGTGGCGTCCGGAGATGGCTTTGAGTGCGTCCGGAGATGGCTTTGAGTGCGTCCGGAGATGGCTTTGAGTGCGTCCGGAGATGGCTTGAGTGCGTGCAGAGGCCCCTCCCCCCCACACACACTGTCCTCCGACCTCGATGCCTCCCTGGGCCGCCCCACCACCCACTAAACAATCACTCTAAACCCATTACAATCATGCCTAGGCCTATTTCTACGCACACACGCACGTACGCACGCACGAACGCACGCACGCACGCTCTTCTTACCCAGAGCCAAAGCTCAACCCCCCCCACGCTCCACCAGGCGAGCACACACACACACACTAAGGCACACATCTTTCCTCTTTTTCGAGAAGCGTAAAAACCAAACTATGAAAGGTGTAGAAAGACCTGTACCGGAGCTGCGAGAACATAACTATGGGGAACGACCTAGCCGTCGAATCTCCATATATTTGAAGAGTGAGAATTGAAGAGACATGATCTGTACATATAGGTTCTCACCGATAAGGTTGATAAGAGAGGAATAATGAGCATAAGGCAGAATAGAACAAGAGGACCTCGAGGGCACTTGAGACGCAGGTGAGAGAGAGAGAGAGAGAGAAGAGAGAGAGAGAAGAGAGAGAGAGAGNAGAAAATGCTTAACGCGTTTTCGGCTAATTCGCCTTCGTCCATTGTAATAACAGCCTTAATGTGAGCCCCGGTATGTACAAGTTGGATCCCTATTTAAGCCTCAATATAGCCCGTCAAAACAATATATCAATAATTTAACACGTATGGCACTTGGAGATATTAATGGGGCTGCCTCGTATGGCAGCTCCATTAATATCTCCTATTATATTTCCTTTTAATAGCAGCAACTGCCTTCTGCAGTTACCTTCTTTCTTATAATTCCTTTCCTCCACTGATTTTTGGTGGTCAGGTGATCTGGCCAGGCGGATATAAAGGTCTGATAAGCAATGTTTTCTTATCTTCATTCTACTTTGCTCTGATGAAGGCGAATTAGCCGAAAACGCGTTAAGCATTTCTATTTTTCACATGTGGTTATTCTGCATACTTGGATCAGTGTTTTTGTGATCATTGTTGCATATATATATATATATATATATATATATATATATATATATATATATATATTTTTGTATACAATCAGATATGCAACTGTACAACCTTGCTTAATAAAGTGTACACCATAAAAAAGGGGGTGGTAGGAGAAGCGAACACCCTCATGTATTCAGATTAAATGCAAGTTTTTCCCTGAATGCTCTGTGTTCCCTTCTCTGAGGCTGTGGGTCCCTATAATTGCACCAGAGGTGGTACCCCCTATTCTATATATATCTTATATATATATATATATATATATATATTATATATATATATATATATATATATATATATATATGCGTATTTTTTCGTGTGTATTAGGTCTCCCACTAAATGGATTCACTGAGTTTTTTTAAATGATACATTTTAAGAATTTTTAAATGATACATTCTAAGAATATATGTAATGCAAGAGATACAAAATGAATACATTTGAATATATATATATATATATGCAATTGACGATCACCAAAACACTGATCATTTTATGCGGAAAATCCACAGAGAAAAATGAAAGGAGGTAACGTTTCGACTTTGTTAAAGCCTTTGTCAAACCAGACTGACCTATATATATATATATTTTAGTCTGGTTTGACAAAGGCTTTAACAAAGTCGAAACGTTACCTCCTTTCATTTTTCTCTGTGGATTTTCCGCATATATATATATATATATATATATATATATATATATAATAATATATATATAGTTATATATATATATATATATATATATATATATATAATATATATATATATATATATATATATATAATAAATATATAATACGCAAGTAGTAAGCCCATTGCTCACTATCTTTACCTCTGAATACCAGAGTTCCTTTCAAGGCAACATCTCGCTCACAACACATTATTTACAACTATATTTAGGCCTAAAGAGTCTCATTATCATGTGTAAATGAGTTTGAGCTGTTTTTACAGATATTACACAGAGTAACGTTAGCCTTTGTTAGCACATTTATCAATGTCACGAGCGCACTAACTCATGTATGAGCGCACTAACTCATGTATGAGCGCACTAACTCTTGTATAAGCGCATTAACCCTTGTATAAGCGTACTAACCCTTGTATAAGCGCACTAACTCATGTATGAGCGCACTAACTCTTGTATAAGCGCATTAACCCTTATATAAGCGTACTAACCCTTGTATAAGCGCACTAACCCTTGTATAAGGGCACTAACCCTTGTATAAGCGCATTAACCCTTGTATAAGGGCACTAACCCTTATATAAGCGCATTAACCCTTGTATAAGGGCACTACCCTTGTATAAGCGCACTAACCCTTGTATAAGCGCACTAACCCTTGTATAAGCGCATTAACCCTTGTATAAGGGCACTAACCCTTATATAAGCGCATTAACCCTTGTATAAGGGCACTAACCCTTGTATAAGCGCACTAACCCTTGTATAAGCGCACTAACCCTTATATAAGCGCATTAACCCTTGTATAAGGGCACTAACCCTTGTATAAGCGCATTAACCCTTGTATAAGGGCACTAACCCTTATATAAGCGCATTAACCCTTGTATAAGGGCACTAACCCTTGTATAAGCGCACTAACCCTTGTATAAGCGCACTAACCCTTATATAAGCGCATTAACCCTTGTATAAGGGCACTAACCCTTGTATAAGGGCACTAACCCTTGTATAAGCGCACTAACTCTTGTATAAGCGTACTAACCCTTGTATAAGCGCATTAACCCTTATATAAGCGCACTAACCCTTGTATAAGCGCACTAACCCTTATATAAGCGCATTAACCCTTGTATAAGCGCACTAACCCTTGTATAAGCGCACTGACCCTTGTATAAGCACAATAACTCGTGTATAAGCGCACTAACTCTTGTATAAGCGTACTAACCCTTGTATAAGCGCATTAACCCTTGTATAAGCGCATTAACCCTTATATAAGCGCACTAACCCTTGTATAAGCGCACTAACCCTTATATAAGCGCATTAACCCTTGTATAAGCGCACTAACCCTTGTATAAGCGCACTGACCCTTGTATAAGCACAATAACTCGTGTATAAGCGCACTAACTCTTGTATAAGCGTACTAACCCTTGTATAAGCGCATTAACCCTTGTATAAGCGCACTAACCCTTGTATAAGCGTACTAACCTTTGTATAAGCGCACTAACCCTTGTATAAGCGCACTAACTCATGTATGAGCGCACTAACCCTTGTATAAGCGCACTAACCCTTGTATAAGCGCACTAACCCTTGTATAAGCGCACTAACCCTTGTATGAGCGCACTAACCCTTGTATAAGCGCATTAACCATTGTATAAGCGTCCTCTCATCTTTAACACAGCCCAAAGATAAAAACTGCACTTAAGCAGTTAAATACGAAAGACAAATCTGAGCAGTTCTGCTGGCTTAATTACCATAACATCATTTAATTACCAGAGCCCAACCTAATTACCGAAACACAGCTTCATTACCACCAAGGTGCCAACACACTCACACAAAACTATCATCCGTAAGTCTGATGCTTATAACGTCTATAATACACTCAGGATATTATTGAAAGTATTCACATACATACACACACACACACAATCTGTTGATTGACAGTTGAGAGGCGGGACCAAAGAGCCAAAGCTCAACCCCCGCAAGCACAATTAGGTGAGTACACATGCATACATACATATAATAGCACACAGGGGGGGTCGTATTCATAGAGAAGTGTATATATAGCTTCTCGGTATATATATATATATATATATATATATATATATATATATATATATTATATATATATATATATATATATATATATATATATACACACACACACTTAGAGTTTTCTGGACTAAAGCGTACTTGTTGTTGGTAAGTAAATATATTCTTGCGGTTGTGGAGGCCTTAATAAGCCTCCAGACACATTGGCAGATCTTAAGCCCAACGCAAACACAAAAAAAAATACGATTTCAAGGCGTATGACCCCTTGAAGTTCAATTTTAAAACTACAGTATGTGTATTAGTGGGGCGGAGAGAGCGCGTTGAGCAGTGTGTAGCGCTGGTCGCGTCCGCCTCCTCCGAGCGCAGAGCGGACCAGCGCAGAGCGGACCAGCGCAGAGCGGACCAGCGCAGAGCGGACCAGCGCAGTGTATATAATGACTAGCGCCGGTGGTATAGGGAGTCGAATTCTTGTTTACGTTCCTGGGAGAGCGCGTGTCGTAGTCAGGTACAGGTGTCGTCAGCTTTCCACAACCTCCGCAACGACAATGTCAGCCTCCGAGATAACAACGTCAGCAACATTGTCGGTCTCTGCAACAATGTCAGTCTCTGCAACAACGTCAGCAACAACCTCAGCCTCCAAAACAACGTCAGCAGCATTGTCAGTCTCCACAACAGTCAGAGAAACGACGTCAGCCTCTACAACAATAATATTAGCCTTCTCAACGTCAGCCTCCACAACCAACATCACCCACCACCACAACATCAGCCTCCACAACAACAAAAACATCACCCTAAACAACAACAACATCAACAACAACAACAACACTCTCCCGAGAGATCCCGAGAGGAACCCAGGAAGCAAACAGTCTGAATGAACAGTCACACACAAATGACCTCATGCAGATGTATGACTTTGCTTTAAACTAGCAAATAGTTGAGCCAACTAGGAAACCAAACATCCTAGACCTTATTTTACAAACAACAACGAGCTAATCAGGGACATAATGATCACACCTACTTGTTACTCAGATCACAACCTGATCGAAGTTCAGACGAACGTAGACAAATAGACCTTGTGCAGCCAATGTCAAATCCAAGTGGAAGTGAATTCAAC
>WNGS01009202.1:26352350-26363644 GCA_020271785.1 Procambarus virginalis
GCTATCATAAGAATACCTTAGAAACCTGTGCAAGGAATCAATATAAAAAATGGGCAAAGTTCTTTCACCCTGATTCCCCTGTTACCTAGCAGTAAATAGGTACCTGGGAGTTAGACAGCTGCTACGGGTGTGTAGTCCTGACGTCACTACAAAGAGAACAATAGCGGCTGTAGTAGGATAAAAGCACTACAGCAGCTGACAGCTCAAAACAGCCATATCCGCTGTCCCTTGCTGACTCCTTTTATACATTACCTCTTCAACGATATAACTGATAACTCCTTTTTTTGTCAGAGCTCCATCACACAACAGCACCAGAACTGCAGCTGACATAATTGCAAATTGTCTATACAGTATACCTAGGTCATAAAAGTATTTGTGTACGTCTGATATCATACTACTTGTGAAGGAGGAAATGTATATGTTTATCTCTCAGAATGTTTGGTAATATGATTATTGTCTGTGATGTGTGTCTATGTATGTATTAACACGATGTACTGAACGGGGTGAGAATAGCTTGAGTTACCTCATCCCTTTGTGTGTATTTTACATCAATAAGCTTATTTCAATTTCAATTTCAATAATTACTGATGGTTTTGGGGTCATGAGGTAAGACCTGCTTGATGGGGTTCTGGGAGTTCTTCTACATCCCCTAAGGTCGGCCCGAGGATAGGCTTGATTTGTGAGAGATTGGTCCACCAGGCTGTTGCTTGGAGCGGCCCGCAGGCTACTCTTGTTGAACACTCGTTTCGCCACACGATGTTGAAGTAATTGGAGTTATCCTACGTGTCACTCATCTTGGAGAGGTGTAATTACTGACTCAGGAATAAGCAAACGACAAGATCCCGCCTATCCCTCCCTCCTTATCTCTCCCTCCTTATCCCTGCTCTCAAACCAGCATGGACCGGATACCCTACAGTGATTGGTTCACAGATAGTCTCCACGTAAACAAGAAAGGTGTTTGAAGTCCTGAGTGTTTGCTTTCCGAGAGTCTGTCAGAGTCTGACACTGCCCATCAGGTGTCTGAAGTCCGATTTACGTGACTGACATCTGTTGTCAAGTGTGTGAGGTACCATAAGGGTGGTCACCCACTGCAGGATACTAGGATACTCGTCGGTATCCCAAGAATCATTTGTTAGATTTTGCCGCGAGTTTATTGGCGCAGCGCCACTCATCTTGTGAGTGGACACACCGCCATAGTGGCATGTACAACACTCCCCAATAGGAAGAAAACCCGCTGGGTTGTTAAGAAACATGTCTCCGGCTCTCAAACCCCTTCCCCCCCTACCCCTCCCCCCCCTGCACTATACAACACCCGCCGCTCGATTCCCCTTAACACCTCAAACACAGGAAGTCACCCATTTCCTAATCACCACTATTATTACCCGATTTCCCTTTTCTCTTCAGCTAACCCATAATTACATTCTAACCGCGCGGTCAATACATCACCAATGGCCTTCATGGCGTCGTAACCACCGTATCATCACCACTAGGGGTTGTGACCATCACAAGGTTCACCACTAAGGGGTGGTGACCATCACAGGGGACAGCAAAGGAGCTAGGATATGAGGACAGCATAGGAGCTGAGAATATGAGGCCAGCATAGGAGCTAGGAATATGAGGTATGATATACCATATACCATACAGATATACACTCATAATCCCATATATCATAGGAGCAGGGTATACGAGTGGCTTCGCCTCATTCATCAATCATCCATCATCACTCATGGAGAGAGAGGTCACAGTTATTTCACCGATACTTTGAGTACGCCGAACCCTGCCGCCCTGGTTCGAATCCTTCAGGGGCTCCTTAGAGTCGACTACAGTAACATCAGCTTGGGAGTAATTCAAGCTCAAAGACATATATTGATATACAGTGAATAAATAATTATGGTAAAACAAAAGAACGGCAATTTCCGGCGCCAGAAACCTTCCACAAAGCCTTTAAAAGCCATTGTAGTAATTAACTAACATCACTTTATAATCACACAATAGTAACAATCATTCAACAAATAAATCCGACTAATCCTACAGTACCAGCTTTTCAATCCGCCATCCTTCTCCCTCCTCATATCCATCTTGTCAAATCCTTTGGATATAAAATTCAAACTCAAATCAATATTAATTATGCTTAAGCTGCTCACAACTTCCTTACACTCCACAGAAGAAGACAATGTGTTGAGTCTGTCTGCACTTCCCTCCGCAACACAAACCCGCTTCACCAAGGTCTGAGAACCATCTGCGTCAGAATATATTCACATTAACCTTCAACAGGACTATACTGCTTCGCTCTTGGATTATCTCGTGCGCTTACCTTCCTAGAACCCCCATGAGAGCTACTCACAGATACATGCAATAACCAGAAGGTGAATCTAAGTGGTCGAATATATTCTCAGTCATTATTTCAATAACTAAACCAAGAAAGATGCCGTAGAGGATATTTCCGAGAAACCAGGGGCCAGATTCACGAAAGCACTTACGCAAGCACTGACGAACGTGTACATCTTTCCTCAATCTTTGACGGCTTCGGTTACATTAATTAAACAGTTTACAAGTATGAAAACTTCCCAATCAACTGTTGTTATTATTATAAACAGCCTCCTGGTGCTTCAGAGCTCATTAACTGTTTAATAATTGGAAACAAAGCCGCCAAAGATTGAGAAAAGATGTACAGGTTCGTAAGTGCTTGCATAAGTGCTTTCGTGAATCTGGCCCCAGAGCTTCGACCTAGCAACAACCAGCTGTCATCAGAATTAGTCTCATGGCCAATACAAATAAAGATGAACTCTCCAACAAAGTTGATGAACTAAGAGAACCTGGAAGGCACAGCCAAACACGAAATCAGCAATAATTAAAATTAAGGGAATAATGATGACATAACTGAGACTACCCACATATAACAAAAGCAGACACAACAAAAACCCTTCGAATTTTAATCCTCATTTGAATTTATCCCTCCCCCCCCCCATTCCCCCGCCCTATATTAGCAATCGTGTAATACTTCCCTTTATTTGTGTAAGTTAAGTAATAATGAGGAGGAAAGCATTAAGTTACAATGACCATACAATGCGCTTCAGGTTAATGAGGACAAGGATTAGGAATATGACGAGGGAGTTAAGAAACAGTACCCAGCCACCTTGGACCATAGGGGACTCGAGCTACGACCCTGCAAGTAGCGACGTCCTCGCTCTACCGACCAGTAGAAAAGACCCTCAACCCTAGGAGCAGAGAGCCCCAGCAGGAGAGGACTCCAGCAGAAGGAAGACAAGCACAGGTATAACAAAGGAACAGAGAGAGAGAACTAGATACACACAAGACAAGGGATAGGAACCAATCAAAACCTTCTTTAGTAATATATATGCCACTAATTGCCTTTACTTCTAGTTTTCTTTGATTTAAATATGTAAAAAAAAGTACAATGAGCTATTTTTTAAACAAAATCTTGAGCTGCTGCATTATTAATAGCTGTGTTTGAATTTCCTAAAGGGTCATTCACCTCAGCTGGAGGTAATTTTTGTATAGAAACAACGGAGCCTCCTCCCGTTAATAGTGGTATTTCAGCATTGGGAAATCTAGAACCTGTTCGACGAGTATATTCCAGATAAACGGTAAATGACCTCGCCGGCTAGTGCCTCCTGGCGATTAATGAGGCACAGCTCCTGGAACCCAACACCGACCTGGCCAGGAAGATCTTAAGTCACGCGGAGATGAAAAATGCCGACGGGTTTTTGGTAGGCTATTTTTTTTTTTTTTATCTTTTTGTCTGTAATATAAGCGAGAGTTGGAGGAGGCCGCGGCTCACTAAACTTGAGCCTTCAACTCACCCCTCACAACACAGACTGTGTCGTCAACTTTAGGGTGCAACCATAACTTTAGGGTACAACCATCTTCCAACAAATACTGTACACAGGTCTATGTCTCTCCTCCCTCTTTCACCCCAAATCACCCGCATCTCCACCCCCATTACCTCCCTTTCATCTACCTACTTTTATCTTGCCACTCTCTGCCTCCCTTCCTCTCCTGTTGTCCCTTATCTCTGTCTTTCCCCATCTTCTTAATTCCTTTCTTTTGATCCATCTCCTTAACCCATTCCATCTATATAACCCCCCACCTCTTTCCTGAAGTGTTGTACACCCTCTTGATCTTGCGGCCCAGTTACTCCTTTGTGTATGGCAGAGGTAAACCTGTGAGCTTATGTATGTAGGTTAGATTAGCATGTTAACAGCACTATAGTCACCTTCAGTGGTTGATTGTTCAATAAATCACTCAACTATAAGTTTAACAGCTCTCTCACCCTGTCCATGGAGGACAGAGGAAAATGTATATATTCTGGTTAGCATTGTAAATGTGTGGCCACGTCTGTGGTAGGGAAAAAAACTCTCCCTCTCATTCCATCCCTTCTCCTTCCTTCCCTCTCACTCCCTCCCTCCCGTCTCCCCTCACCTGAGTGCACCAATTGGACGCAAAAACAAATGTCCCTAATTTGTCTTATTTAACTCAATTTACGCAAAGGTTAATGATATTACCTCCCACGACCAGAGGAGACGGAGATATTGCTGCCGTCTGTGAGACTGTCCATGTCGGCGCCAGAAGATTCAGTACACAGCAACGGACATAGTTTTACGAGGCAATTTTATGATAAGTTAATACAGAGGTTGAATTTGAAGGCAGAGCAGTTCAGATCATGTAATAGCTGACGTCCATTAGTCTTAGGAGACTATGGAGTTGCGGTCTGGAGTGGCCGCTCCAGGGTGCAAAGCCAGGGTAGGTTGATACGGGGTGGGGTAGGGGGGAAGCTGTTGCCCATGCAGCAGGTATAGCTGGTGCTTTGTTATAGCCAGCCGCTCTGGTTCAGTTGTAATAAAGAGGGAGCGAATGGATGTCTTTGGCGTGTTTCGACGCACGCACAACCAACACATTCACAACCAGCCTAATAGCATTGTTGCAACCGGATGGTCAGACTAACAAGCATTTCGCCTATGTTTATGAAGACTGGCTATATCACCTGAGTCACAACTGATTGTGTTCATACTATCCTTGAATAGTATGAACACAATACTATTTGTACAAGAATATTCAAATAGTACAAGAATGTTCATACTATTCTTGAATAGTATGAAGATCATTCTATTCTTCGCTATCCTCCTATGACCAAATTGCACTTCTCTAAAAGACTCTCCCACGCACTGCAAATAAAAAATAACTGCCAAAGTGAACCAACACACCAAACCTAACCTATCCTAGGCTTATCAGTACCGCATCAATACTAATTTATCGTTGGGGGGGCTGGCCACAGCTTAAACTGAGGATAGGTTGTTGTTGTTCAAGATTCGCTACCTGGAACATAAATGTTCCAAGTAGCACGGGCTATGGTGAGCCCGTAGTGCCTTGAGCATAGGTTGCGCTTCCTTCAGCCCCTGCTTGTTCTAGCTGTGGATGTCCACAATGACACACACACACAGGTAAATGTGTCCATACTGTGTAATACAATATTGCATTTTCTCAAATAATAATAATTATGTACTAAGCTTTTGTTTATGGTTATGACAAGGATAGGTTAGAATAGGCTATGGTGGGCTCGCTGGTGCCGTCCTTGGAGTCGATATCACATATATCATATATATATATTTCATATCATATATAACATTTAATATACTGTGTATTACAGATGAAAAGTCACAATAACGTGGCTGAAAAATGTTGACCAAACCACACACTAGA
Source organism: Procambarus virginalis (assembly GCA_020271785.1). Classification (NCBI taxonomy): domain Eukaryota; kingdom Metazoa; phylum Arthropoda; class Malacostraca; order Decapoda; family Cambaridae; genus Procambarus; species Procambarus virginalis. Next base: position 26,358,072 of record WNGS01009202.1, read on the forward strand.
AAGTGAAGGGACGACGACGTTTCGGTCCGTCCTGGACCATTCTCAGGTCGATTGTGATATCGACTTGATAATCGATTGTGATATCGTTTCGGTCTAGGACGGACCGAAACGTCGTCGTCCCTTCAATTTCTAGTGTGTGTGTGATTTGGCCAACATACTGTGCATTGATAATCACTATTTTATAAAACACAAACCAATATTATTGTTTATTACAAATTGTGTCTAAGGAATCCCGCGTCTTACAGAGCAATGTACCAGTTGAATGCTTGCAACATTGCAATACTTGCGTTTAAAGATGTAAAAAGATTACATTGCAAAAAAAAAAAATGGAGGAAAAATATTCAATATCTGATCTCAGCTTAGCTGCTTCAAGAGACTAATAATCTCAGCTAGGCTTTCTACCACAAGTTGTCCCATCGAGGGGGAAAAAAATGAATATTTTTCAACAACACGGATTGTATTCTGCGTGTTCAGCACTATATATTTTTGCCTGGGCGTGATAATACCTGTTTTGCCTGGGCTTAGCGTGGAGGGGAGAAGGAATGAGGATGGAGGGTGGGATGGAGGGTAGGATGGAGGGAAGGATGGAGGGTAGGAGGGAGGATAGGAGGTGATGAGGCAGTGAAAATAGCCTATTGACCAATCAGTGGGTAAGTGCACTTTAGTCGTAAATAAAATTCTCAATCGGGCTTAAACCGGGAACAGCCCTGGATTAAGGGGGGAGGGGGGGGCTGTAAAGGATGCGAGTGGGCTTAAACCTAATGTTGTCAACCTATTAACTGAGCAAGGATTAATATTAAGCAATTTAAACTGAGGAATAATAAGGTGCAGATGACAGGGGCGGCATCCCATAGTGTTCTTACTGATGAAAGATTAGATTAGTTTAGAGTTAGTTTAGTTTAGAGTTAGTTTAGGTTAAGTTAGTTTAGTTTAGGTTAGTTTAGGCTAGGTTAGTGTATTATGTTAGGTTAGTGTATTAGGTTAGGTTAGGTTAGGTTTAGGTTAGGTTAGGTTAGGTTAGGTTAGGCTACGTTAGTGTATTAGGTTAGGTTAGTTTAGGCTCGGTTAGTTTAGGTTAGGTTAGTGTAGGTTAGGCTAGGTTTATTTTGTTTAGGCTAGGTTACTGGAGTTTAGGTTAGGTTACGCAGATTATTGGGCTATTGAAAACAGATAATTAAACATCTCAAAAGATCTTGATAATTCCCCTAAAGTTAAATAACTTCATATATTGGGTGAAGAAAACAAGAAAGTTTATAACCACTGGAGAAAATGTTTGTAAACAAACAGAACCCCCCCCCCCCAAGGACGAAAGAGTGACATTTTCCAGCCTGTTGCATAAATCTCTTCCGCATGGGTGTAATGTTTGTTATTTTACACACACACACACACACACACACACACACACACACACACACACACACACACACACACACACACACACACACACACACACACGCACGCACACACACACACACACACGCATGGTACAACTCTCTTTTTACTGACAGCCACGTGAAAATCACACAAGAGACGAGTCGGGCGCAGTAGTTTGATGACTATGACGAGTGTTTAAGACCTCAGAGTACTGGTTCAGACACAATGGGGGGGGGGGGAGAAATCTATCTACCAATCAGCGCTCCCGACATGGCGGAATGGAGGTCAGCCAGGGTCACCAAGCCAGGGGGAGCAGTCTTGTCTTGCTAAAGGCGTGTAGCGCTGGACAACCTGCAAGTTCCGCGTCTCGCATAAGACTTATTTTTTTCTAAAGTCTTTGGCGAGGAAGCTTGGGGAAAGTTTTGTTGCACCTCCCTGAGCAAGATAGACCTACCTTAGGATCTAGAGTTATTCAACGAATAATAAGAAGTTTTGGCCTCCATTTGGAAAGGAAGAAAATGCTCCTTAGGAGTGATTAATGGTGTAAATGTGAAGACAAACTGGTTGTAGTGACGGTGAAAGTGATCAACATTGTGCATTTAGCAATGTGATGGCAACATGCATATATATTCCTAATGTATATATTCCTGAATACAGCCGTGATAGTTTTTTTTTAGCTACCACCGCTTTAGTGGATGCATTACTGCATGCACTAAAGCCTTAGTGAGGCCCTATGCACTCCTATATGCACTCTACGCGCCTGGAGTGCGGCTCGAGCAGGCCCGTGAGGACCCCGCCGTAGTGGAGGTGTGTCATACGACAACGGGCCGGACAACGTTGCTCTAATTCGTCTATAAAGCCATCATCAGGAACACTCAGCGCGCGGAACAGAACGTCACTTTTGTGAGTCGATTTCATTTCAAATTACGTCCAAATTTGGCCATATCGCGCATACGAGCCCAAAGTGACGTTATTTTTAAGAGGACGGGTTGGGAAACAGCCGAGGTCGGCTGCAAGAGGAGGAACAACAATCCCAAAAACGCTCATACAAGGACTACATGAAGCCTCGCCAACTCAAAAATAAGTATAACATTTAGGGGTTTAAAGTTCATGTTCTGTGATAATGAAACACTTGTCTAATGAGAACGATACTACTGTATATGTAATGTAGTATTGCCTTGTACAATTTTCTGTTTATATGATTCATATTGTATTTTATTAAAGATAAAAAAAAATCTTCAGATGCCCAATGTTGGAGAAAAGTGTGTGAAGGATTGCAACTGTATTCCCTATACACTGAAATGTTGCTAGAAGGTAATGCAACAACAACATACGTACAGAATACGGGGTGATAAAAGACGGAATCCCCAGCCCGTGCTCCTAAGGTTTCCCCAACGTCACGAAACTGTCGTACTAAAGTGCCCTCTCCTAACCTACCAGAGGACCCAAAACAGAAAACGGGACAGTATATTCATTTCGCGAGCCGCTACTTTGCCTTGGGTAAAGTGTACGTCAAAATGCGACGCTCTGTTAGGTGGACGGGATGGGCCATCCAGCCAAGCATACATGTAGAAAACGTGTATGTTTGTGTGTCGCAACACACACACACACACACACACTCACACACACACACAGACACACACACACCCACACCCAGTACACCACACCAGTGGTTGACGAGTGGTTGACAAATGGAATGCATTAGGAAGCGATGTGGTGGAGGCTGACTCCATACACAGTTTCAAGTGTAGATATGATAGAGCCCATTAGGCTCAGGAAACTGTACACCTGTTGATTGACGGTTGAGAGGCGGGACCAAAGAGCCAGAGCTCAACCCCCGCAAGCACAACTAGGTGAGTACAACTAGGTGAGTACCAACACCTCGCGCACACACACCCAGGCAACACCTGGTCTGTCACGCTCGGCATATCATCAGCCATTTATTCTCATTCAAAAATATCATTTAGTATTTCAAGTAAAGTAACCCAGCATCAAGACGTGCCGGATGTAATGAACAAAAATCTGTCTTTCGTCAACTTGTATTTGAAGGTGAGAGACGTCGTGGCCCACTGACTTAGACATGTTCCTGGCGTAAGAAATCCCACTGACACGAAGGACTAAACTGACATGAGGTAACAACACTTACACGAGTCACCTCTCAGACTTGATGTGAACCACGTGACATGAGCACACAAGGTGACGTGAGGCATATTATTAACATAGTCTCATATGAATACCTCCACTGACCAGCAGTAACCCTGCTGATGCGAGGCGAAGCACAGATCTCCACCATACGAACGATAGCTCTTTGATATCACAGCGGGCGATATCAAATCATCCGTCATCTCTCTCTCTCTCTCTCTCTTCATCAATAACGTGAACAGATCCTACAGTTGGTCTGCGCGCCTTTTGAGCGAAGCGTATCGATCAAATTCAGAAGTTTTCTCACGGTCTAACCCCACCACTCTTATCTTCTCTCATCCGTATTCATGAGAGGATTAAGAGTTCCAGTTTCTGTATTTTTTTCCACCGTATCCGGTTTCACTTAAGGATTCAATGGCGGCTGTATTCTATGCCGCAGACCCTCATAGACATTGATCAAATGCTCTTTAATCACGCCGTTAATCACTGGCTTGGAGAATATTACTCATCCTGTTATCCCAATGCACTCATCTTGACATCCTCAATACTCATACTATCATCCCTAATACTCATCCTGTCATCCATTACTCGTCTCCAATACTCATCCTGTCATCCAATTACCCATCCTGTCATCCAATATACCCATCCTGTCATCCAATATAATCATCCTGTCATCCAATATACCATCTGTCATCCTACCATCCAGCATCCAGGACACTCATCATGTCATCCAATATTCAGTTCATGTATCATTAATTTGGTGGACAACCCCACAAAGATGGCAAATACACTAAACCAAACTTTTCCTAAACTTAACAGATGTTCTAAGTTCTAAGTCATGGCCAGGTCGTACTTATAGTTACTCAGTTGAACGTTTTGTAATGTTTTGTAAGTTCAAAGCTGATTTTTTTTTTAGAGAGAGAGAGAAGGGAGGGTACAACAGTTCATATTTTGTACATTTCTTTCATGGCCGTTTCATTCATTTTCCGAAAATCATTCATTTTGTCATTTTTTGGGGGGGAGAATGGGTTGAAAGCTCTTACAAACGACTGTCAACTGATGACGTTCAAAGATTTATCAAACAGTGCTTCGCTGACAGCCTCTGTTCGAATTGCAACTCTGAACAAGTGCTTCACTCACTTAATACAAATATGAATAATTCATAAAAGAAATAATGAACCTAAGCTACGGCTAAATTTGCACAATATGCTATATAATGTATACAAGTATTTATATTTGAGAAAATTCGTATTTTGATCGAACAATCTTGTTAAATCGACGAATGCTTGTTTGGGGGGGAGGGAGGGGGGGGGGGGGTTGGCCAGAGCTTGAACGAGCGCATGTGTGTGCGTGTGTGTGTGTGTGTGTGTGTGTGGTGTGTGTGTGTGTGTGTTGTGTGTGTGTGTGTGTGTGTGTGTACTCACCTAGTTTGTGCTTGCGGGGGTTGAGCTCTGGCTCTTTGGTCCCGCCTCTCAACCGTCAATCAACAGGTGTACAGTTTCCTGAGCCTATTGGGCTCTATCATATCTACACTTGAAACTGTGTATGGAGTCAGCCTCCACCAATGCATTCCTAATGCATTCCATTTGTACCAACCACTCTGACACTAAAAAGTTCTTTCTAATATGTCTGTGGCTCATTTGGGCACTCAGTTTCCACCTGTGTCCCCTAGTGCGTGTGCCCCTTGTGTTAAACAGCCTGTCTTTATCAACCCTGTCGATTCCCCTGAGAATCTTGAATGTGGTGATCATGTCCCCCCTAACTCTTCTGTCTTCCAACGAAGTGAGGTTTAATTCCTGCAGTCGCTCCTCGTAGCTCATACCTCTCAGCTCGGGTACTAGTCTGGTGGCACACCTTTGTGTTTTCCAGTTTAGTCTTATCCTTGACTACATATGGACTCCATGCTGGAGCCGCATACTCCAGGATTGGTCTGACATATGTGGTATATAATGTTCTGAAAGATTCCTTACACAAGTTTCTCAAAGGCCGTTCTTATGTTAGCCAACCTGGCTATGCTGCTGATGTTATCCTCTTGATATGAGCTTCAGGGGACAGGC
>WNGS01009202.1:26399451-26411897 GCA_020271785.1 Procambarus virginalis
GCCCCCTACACTCTGCCCCCCTACACTCTGCCCCCCCTTCACTCTGCCCCCCTACACTCTGCCCCCCTACACTCTGCTCCCCTACACTCTGCCCCCTACACTCTGCTCCCCTACACTCTGCTCCCCTACACTCTGCTCCCCTACACTCTGCTCTCCCTACACCCTGCCCCCCTACACTCTGCTCCCCTACACTCTGCTCCCTACACTCTGCCCCCTACACTCTGCTCCCCTACACTCTGCTCCCCTACACTCTGCTCCCCTACACTCTGCTCTCCCTACACCCTGCTCCCCTACACTCTGCCCCCTACACTCTGCTCCCCTACACCCTGCCCCCCTACACTCTGCCCCCCTACACTCTGCTCCCCTACACCCTGCCCCCCTACACTCTGCCCCCCTACACTCTGCTCCCCTACACCCCGAGTGTAGGGGGGCTAATACCATCAGTCCAACACAGTGCTCAGACTCTCCAGTCAACTATCCTCTGACCCTGAGACAATTGTCTCAGTGATGCTCAGGTGGTCGCCTCTAATCACCTTCTTAGTCTTTAGAGTAAGTAGTGTTTGCTCCAACTGCTCCTTGCTGGAGCGGTCGGCCGAGCGGACAGCACGCTGGACTTGTGATCCTGTGGTCCTGGGTTCGATCCCAGGCGCCGGCGAGAAACATGGGCAGAGTTTCTTTCACCCTATGCCCCTGTTACCTAGCAGTAAAATAGGTACCTGGGTGTTAGTCAGCTGTCACGGGCTGCTTCCTGGGGGTGGAGGCCTGGTCGAGGACCGGGCCACGGGGACACTAAAGCCCCGAAATCATCTCAAGATAACCTCAAGATAACCGTCTCTGTCCGGGGGGCAGTAATTGCTTCATAATACTAAGTAGCCAGCTGGGTAGTTGTGTGTATATTGTGTCTTGTATACCTGTGACGTCACGGTGCATGTATACAGGACTGAGTATACATTGTCTCACATCACCAGGTGACATCACAATGTAAACATCAGATGTTTATATCATGACGTCCCGATGTAACCATTACACCTTTGTAAACCCGGTCTTACGAGTTGACAATCGAAGTGGATTATCTTAACCAACCCAGCGTACGAACCTATAGGCAGTTGGTACGCATAGCCGAGCACAGGCTATAGGCTCGTTATAGTCCCAGAACCCTGCGATGGCTAAACAAATGACTGTCTGGAAGCGTTCATCTGGTTTGTTCATCTTATGTTGTTGTTTAAGATTCGCTACCTGGAACAAAACGTCCCAAGTAGCACGGGCTATGGTGAGCCCGTAAAGTTCATCTTAGGGGGGGGGGGCCCTCCTGTGACTTAACCCGCTCCTCATCTGTCTGCAACGGGCAACAAGGTCCTCGCCAAATGTCATTAATGTTGATGTTGGGGCTCACACCCTTAGGAAACCACGGGCTCACCATAGACCGTGCTACTTGGAACTTTTGTTCCAGGTAGCGAATCTTAAACAACAACCCCCTAGGCTCTAGGGCACACGCAGACACACTCACACGCAGTCAGGCACACGCACACGCAGTCAGACACGCACTATAGGTACCACGTGTTATTTCTATATCGTCTAGTGACGATTTGGAATCATCTTCTGAATTGATTTCCCGCCCAAAAATCGCTTTGGTATCGTCTGTAAATTTTGACATAATGCTGCTGTTTGGGGTCTCGTGTCTAAATCATTTTGTATTTAGGGTAAACAAGAGAGGTTCCAGGACAGGGTCCTGAGGTACTCCACTTACAACAGTTTCCAACTCTGACTTAACTCTGTTTATACTCTTTGTATATGATCATATATCCAGTTGAGTTATGCTTTGTTGGTATAACCATATATGTCCTTATCCAACTGTGGCTTGGATAAGGTTATGTGAATCATTTTTGCTTGAATCAGTACCAGGTGTGGGCCCCCTAGGGATAGTGCCAGGTGTGGGCCCCCTGGGGACAGTGCCAGATGTGGGCCTCCTGGGGACAGTACCAGATGTGGGCCCCCTGGGGACAGTGCCAGGTGTGGGACCCCTGGACACAGGGCCAGGGGTGGGCCCCCTGGACAAAGAACCAGGAGTGGGCCCCCTGGACACAGGGCCAGGTGTGGGCCCTGGACACAGGGCCAGGTGTGTGCCCCCTGGACACAGGGCCAGGGGTGGGCCCTAGGTAAGAGCTAGCTGTATTCTTCCAGGAAAGAAGTAGGTCACCAGTGTTCTGTGGTGCCTTACCAACTCTGTCTTTGTTCACTAGGCCAGGCACCGAGTGAGAGAAAGGGGAGGGAAGGAGGCAGAGGTGAGGCGGGAGAGAGAGGGAGGGAGTGTGAGGGAGAGGGTGGGAGGGTGAGGGAGAGAGAGGGAGGTAGAAAGGAGGCAGGGAGACAAAATTGACGGGGGAGAGAGAGAGAGAGAGTATGAGAGACGGGGGAAAATAAGACAGAATTGAGATAAAAATAGGTGAAAGGAGAAGACGGAGGGGTGTGTGAGGGAGATTGAGGGAGTGTCAGGGAGAGAGAGGGAGGGAGTGTGAGGGAGAGAGAGAGGGAGGAAGTGTGAGGGAAAGAGAGGGAGGGAGTGTGAGGGAGAGGGAGGGAGGGAGGGAGAGCTCCGACACATGTGTGTATTTCATCAGTATTTAAAACGTCACCGTCAATCAACTATTAAATTCATCAATAATAATAATTGCAATGTTGCCGCTCTCAGTCTAATTATGAGTTCTTTGTTGAGCACACGTTGCAGCTAAATTGTTGCAACGAGCTTTTGCACGACATTTTTTACCCGTTATTTCGCTAGTTTTTTGTAGTAGTTAAGCAGTTTTTGCAACAGTGTTTCCGTTATGTAATATTTTGTACTTACTGATCATGTCCCCTCAAGTGTTTCTGCTTGTAAAAGAAGGGGAATAGTGTCCTATCCCCACAAGAGGGGGAATAGCATCCTATCCCACAAGAGGGGGGGGGGGGTAGGATGTGCTATCGTCCTCAGGATGAACTGAAGTAAACAATCGGGGAAGGATATATTGTGTTTATAATTAACGTTCTCGTTATTTGTTGTTCAAGAATGAGAGGTTGTGATGTAGTTGTTCTTGGATTGCCTTGACTAGTGTTGAAGGTAGACTCGGCCTCGTCCAGTTACTACTGGTATGCAGGTCGGCGTTCAATCCCCGACCGTCCACAAGTGGTTTCACCACCCACCCTCCCCTCCCTCCTCCCCCTAATAAAGCGTTATGGGGGGGGGGGGGGAAGGGGCTGGCGTAGACTATGGTATTTCTATCGTCCCGCTGAATAGTGACTAATATAGTGTGTGTCTATATCACTCTCCCTCACAGTGCACTGTAATAACCCTCAACTCACCATCAATGAAGTTGTTTAAAGTTATGGACCCGCCGCTAACAACAACTTTAGCAATTTGAGGCTTAAATTATCTCTTGTGTTGCCCTCGGAGGCTGTGTTGGGACGCGGGGCCACGCGCCGCCAAGCTCTCGCGGGGTTGATAAACAAAACAATGTCCGGATTACTGAAAATGGCCTGTTTACATTCTTGTGTTGCCTCTGTTGTAAGTGGGGAGGAGCTCGCTTCCTCCACTTGACTTGATTAAGAAAGTGCGTATCAAGCTCTGAATAAGGTATGATTAGCGATAGACTCGTGGGGGAAGTTAATTCATATTTTACGCCACACAATGACACTGTTGCATACAGTTCTTGGTCTAGGGGGCGCTCAGCACACACACACACACACACATATACACACACGAGGGAATATAAGCAGGAGGGAATATAATAACCCATGGTTTAATATACAGTGTCAGGAAGCAAAGGTGAGAAGCAGGAGGGAGTGGAGGAAGTACAGAAGACAAAGGACAGAGGACAACAGGATTAGATGTAACAGAGCTAGGAATGATTACATTAACATAAGACGAGTGTCGGAAAGAAGTTATGAGAATGATATTGCAGTCAAAGCGAAAAAGCAACCTAAATTACTACATAGCCATATAAGAAGGAAGATGTCGGTAAATGACCAAGTGACAAGACTGAGGAAAACAGAAGGGGCATATACAGAAAGTGACAAGGAAATCTGTGAGTACTGACTGCAAGTTTCCATGGAGTGTTCACAACCGAGCCTGAGCAGCTCCCATTGTTGGAAGCGATTACCCTAGATGAAAGACTATCAGATATAGAGGCGACAGCAGAGGAGGTAATGAAACAGTTGACAACACTGGATGCAAATAAAGCTGTTGGACCAGACAAAGTATCACCGTGGAGACTTAAAGAGACAGCGCAGGCTCTCAGCGTGCCTCTGGCAATGATCTTTAATGAGTCACTTATGTCGGGAGAATTGCCTAGTTGCTGGAAGGAGGCAAATGTCGTACCGATTTTCAAGAAAGGTGATAGGGAGGAGGCACTTAACTACAGACCCGTATCACTGACAAGCATCCCTTGCAAAATACTTGAAAGAATAATTAGGCTAAGACTTGTTGAGCACCTGGAGAACATTGGGTTTGTAAACAAGCACCAACATGGGTTCTGGACGGGGAAATCATGCCTAACAAACCTTCTAGAATTCTATGATAAAGTAACAAGGATAAGGCAGGACAGAGAAGGCTGGGCAGACTGCATATTTCTTGATTGCCAAAAGGCCTTTGATACAGTACCGCACATGAGACTGCTATACAAACTTAAGAGGCAGGCAGGAGTAAGCGGAAAGGCCCTAGCATGGGTAAGGAACTACCTAACAGGAAGGAGCCAGAGGCTAATGGTAAGGGACGAGAAGTCGGACTGGCGAACAGTAACGAGTGGAGTACCTCAAGGATCGGTGCTGGGACCAATCCTCTTTCTAATTTACGTAAATTATATGTTTACAGGAGTGGAATCCTACATGTCAATGTTCGCAGATAATGCAAAATTAATGAGAAGAGTTGTGTCAGATGAGGACTGTAGGGTCCTCCAAGAGGACCTGGACAGGTTGCAGAGATGGTCAGAGAAATGGCTACTGGAGTTCAACAGGAGTAAATGTAGTTATGGAAATGGGATCAGGTGATAGGCGGCCAAATGGACAGAACACAATGAAGGGGAACAGCCTACCTGTAACGATCCGAGAAAGAGACCTGGGAGTGGATGTGACACCTAATCTAACTCCTGAGGCACATATAAATAGGATAACGACAGCAGCGAAAATTAGACTGGCGAAATTAAGACTGATTAAAATTAGACTGAAAATACTACACTGGCGAAAATTAGAACTTCATTCAGAAACATAAGTGAGGAGGCTCTTAGGGCGCTTTACACTGCCTACGTGAGACCAGTCTTAGAGTATGCCGTACCATCATGGAGTCCCAACCAGAAGAAACACATAAGGAAGCTGGAGAAGGTTCAGAGGTTTGCGACGAGGCTTGTCCCAGAGTTACGAGGGAAGGGATATGAAGAGCATCTGAAGGAACTGAACCTTACGACACTAGAGAAAAGAAGGGAGAGAGGAGATATGATAGGAACATATAAAATACTCAGGGGAATTGACAAAGTGGAAATAAATGAAATGTCCACACGTAATAATAACAGAACGAGGGGACATGGATGGAAGTTGGTGTACCACCACTATAAATATAAACTAAAATGTAACACTACCACTTATACTGAGTAACACTTACTATCGTTTGCACTTGGTAACACTTTGCTATTGAACGCTGTATTTATATTTAACGTAATATGAGCTGACATATGATGGTTACCGGAACCAAAGGTATCTAAAAAAAAGGAAATGCTACACAGGATTAACTATGCTGCCACCATCTGCCTTGTCCATTGAGACTATATCAAGCAACGAGGCAAGAAACATTGCTTGACTTGGAGAGTACTTTCTTTAACTGTCATTAAGTATGGGACGGTTGATAGCAAACTATATCCAGAGACTAAGAGGATCCAACAATTGACACAGACGGAAAGTTTAACACGAGTTTATTGAGAACAAATTATGCTATTCACCACTATAAATCCTACTCTAACACTGGCCAATAGTTAAGAAATTTAGACATGGAACAAAACCCTCAGAGATCACACTTTACCTTTAGACCTCTGTCTCTCCTCCGGTGGATTCACTCTGTCCCTCCCTGGCTGTGTGATGTTCTCACAGACCCACTCTGGACCCTGGTGTCCGGCACTCTCTCTCTAACTCTCCTCTACAGTGGCATATATACACACAAGCGACTTGAGAATGGTCCAGGACGGACCGAAACGTCGTCGTCCCTTCAACTTCTAGCGTGTGGTCTGGTCAACATATACACACACATAAAGGGGGTGGGGGAGATTTGCTGTTGCTACCTACACCGAAGATGTAAGAGGTCGGGCCACACGTATACAAACACTCAAGATTTTTTAAATTAAGCTTGTGTGACATTCACCATATACTCTTCAAGAGAGGAATTAATAATTACGTGTGTGAATGACCTCTGACCTGGCTAAAAGGGGTCTTATGTGTAAACATCCATGGATGTTTACACATAAGAATCTGGGGTCTAATTCCATTGCAATGTTTGACAAGAGTATTATGAAATATTACATACTTGAAACTAGCTGACTAAGACTAAGCCAGGAATTTGTAATCAACATACAAGATAATCCGGAGGCCATCTGGGCTGACCTCTTGGAGAAGGCTTCCTGGGTGAGAACTCTAGGGGGGGGGAGGGTCATGGGTGTTACACTGGAAACTCAGATGAGTCACAGAGATGTTAGGAAATTTTCTTTTAGCGTGAGAGTAGTGGGAAAATGGAATACACTTAAGGAGTAGGTTGCGGAAGCAAACTCTATTCAAAATTTAAAAACTAGGTATGATAGGGAAATGGGACAGGAGTCATTGCTATAAACAACTGATGGCTGGAAAGGCGGGATCCAAGCGACAGTGCTCGACCCTGCATGCACAAATAGGTGAGTACAAAATAGGTGAACACACACACACACACACACACACACACACACACACACACACGCACACACACACACACACACACACACATACAGAGCGGGGGCCAAGAGCTAATAGCTCGATTCTGCAGACACAACTGGTAAATACACACAGTATGCGTGTGTAACTAAGAGAGCAGGTGTATTATGGAATCACTATACAATATACCTGGCATAGTGACCAGGAATATCTCCCTAGACCATGCTACGAGCTGGACCCGTCCAGAGGAACCACAGTCAGTTAGTCTTGTCGTTGATGGACCATTTTGAGCCCAGTAATTATTCTTGAGACATCTGTGTATATTCATCCATCTCATCAAATTATTTTCTGTTGCAGGTAAGGCCGTGGTGACTATGCTGGCCGGTATATGAGAGGTAAGTATGCGATATATCTCAGTTATGCTTACATTAATGGTATATCCAAATATAGGATATACACCCCCCCCCTCCTCCTCCTCTCGCTAAGACTACTGTAGTGTATTATGTATTTGCTTTTACACTTGAGAATAATGAAGCATATGACTTCTGACTTCTAGTTCTGATATATAATATATATATATATATATATATATATATATATATATATATATATATATATATATATACATATATATATATATATATATATATATATATATATATATTATATATATATATATATATAAACCAAAAAAACGGCCAGCCTACTCATGAGAAACTCTCCAGACACAAAGCAGAACGCTTTAAAAGAGACCAACGTCGTCTATGTCTTCAAATGCCCTCTTGGGGACTGTAAGCCTCAAAGAACTCATTATATAGGCAAGACAACAACAGCTCTTTCCAGGCGTTTAACGATGCATAAGCAACAGGGCTCCATTAAGGAACATATAATCTCTACCTACAACCAGACCATCACCAGAGAAATCTTAGCAAACAACACAGAAATCATCGATAGATATAGCGATAGCAGGCGACTTGACATCTGCGAGGCACTACACAGCAAGAAGTCAACACCAGCAATCAACAGCCAATTAATGCACAACTATATTCTACCCACTTCAAGACTCCTTTCCAATATAGAAGCATCAAGAAATATGGGCCAATAGGCCCTCTGCAGTTACTTCCATTCTTACCTTCAATTTACCCAATTAATACCCATTGTTTCGTGTTCTGTCCTGTGTTGAAAGTTTTGTTCACCTCATCCAAAACTGTTGTAACATATAACCTCACCCAAAAGTGGTGTATAAATGAAAGCTGTTTAAATCATACCATAAGTAAGAACTCTGTTTACTGTTTGCAGGTTATAGTTGTGTGTGTGTAACTAAAAGTCTTTGAAAATGTAATAAGTTATTACGAAACGCATTCAAGTGTCGCGTCAGACTAGAAATAAAAATGAATTTTGGAGAATTGATTTTTCAATTACCATCAACAGTGAAAAGAAACATAAGAAATATTGAGAAAATTCGTGTTAGAATTATTAATCTTACTTTTTCGGTCATATTAATATATATATATATATATATATATATATATATATATATATATATATATATATATATATATGCAAACAAGCCTGAATGGTCCCCAGGACTAGATACAACTGAAAACTCACACCCCAGAAGTGACTCGAACCATACTCCCAGGAGCAACGCAACTGGTATGTACAGGGATGCCTTAAACCACTTGACCATCACGACCGGACATAAGGAAGTGATAGCCTGAGCTATATGAACCACTTCCCCGCCGGCACCTGGATGGTTATCTTGGGCATAGCATTTTATCAAATCACCTCTTTTTTTGGGGCAACACGTGAGGAACACAAATGCAAACAAGCCTGAATGGTCCCCAGGACTAGATACAACTGAAAACTCACACCCCAGAAGTGACTCGAACCCATACTCCCAGGAGCAACGCAACTGGTATGTACAGGGATGCCTTAAACCACTTGACCATCACGACGGACATAAGGAAGTGATAGCCTGAGCTATATGAACCACTTCCCCGCCGGCAACTGGATGGTTATCTTGGGCATAGCATTTTATCAAATCACCTCATTTTTTGGGGCAACACGTGAGGAACACAAATGCAAACAAGCCTGAATGGTCCCCAGGACTAGATAAAATGCTATGCCCAAGATAACCATCCAGGTGCCGGCGGGGAAGTGGTTCATATAGCTCAGGCTATCACTTCCTTATGTCCGGTCGTGATGGTCAAGTGGTTTAAGGCATCCCTGTACATACCAGTTGCGTTGCTCCTGGGAGTATGGGTTCGAGTCACTTCTGGGGTGTGAGTTTTCAGTTGTATCTAGTCCTGGGGACCATTCAGGCTTGTTTGCATTTGTGTTCCTCACGTGTTGCCCCAAAAAATGAGGTGATTTGATAAAATGCTATGCCCAAGATAACCATCCAGGTGCCGGCGGGGAAGTGGTTCATATAGCTCAGGCTATCACTTCCTTATGTCCGGTCGTGATGGTCAAGTGGTTTAAGGCATCCCTGTACATACCAGTTGCGTTGCTCCTGGGAGTATGGGTTCGAGTCACTTCTGGGGTGTGAGTTTTCAGTTATATATATATATATATATATATATATATATATTCTTCTAAACCTGTTAATTTGTGTTCACTGATCATGGGAAAAATAATAAAAAAATTGTAGGTGGCATATATTACCCGCTATAGGGCGGGGAAGTCTGCCAAAAAAACAGGCGCCGACTCAGCGTGCGTCCCAGACAGTTTGTTGCTCGCCAGCTGTCAGGCCGGAGTGTCCACAGAGAGATAATTACCTAATTATTTCAATGTCTTTGATTGATTTTTCATAGTTTTTTTTTGCTGTAATATTATTCAATAGTGTGTAGTGTGATATATTTATATAATAAAATGAGTGAATCATCGCTGTACTCAAAAATATGGTGTGCATATTGTTGATTCAATTATGTTCATTAACCCTTAACCCTTAAATGGCGCATAGCTATATACCATTTGACACCACAGGCGCATACAAAAAAAAAAAAAAAAAATTATTTTTTCTTCCTAACCTGTTAATTTGTGTTCACTGATCACGGGAAAAATAGTAAAAAAATCGTAAGTAGAATATATTGGCCGCTATAGGGCAGGGAAGTCTGGCACAAAACAGGCGCTCACTCAGCATGCGTCCCAGGCGGTCTGTTGATCGCCAGCTGTCAGGCCGGAGTTGCCACAAAGAGATAATTGCCTAATTATTTCAATGTCTCTGATTGATTTTTCGTAGTTTTTTTGCTGTAATATTATTCAATAGTGTGTAGTGTGATATATTTATATAATGAAATGGGTGAATCATCGCTGTACTCAAAAATATGGTGTGCATATTGTTGATTCAATTATGTTCATCAAACAGTGAACAAATACTTTGTCGGTTGTTATACTATATACACAGGTTATATATAAGTATCTGCATGTTTTGTTCACCATAACGAACCACTAAGTTGCTATTATGAGTCAAAAAAGTAACGAGGAGTGACCGCCGTGTACCAGCCAGCCACTCACGCCCTCCCTCAAGTCATCTGACTCGCCCACATTCTCCTCCCACAATACTGTTTTTGCTTTTATTCACTATATACAGACGCTATATATAAGTATCTACATTCGTGTTCACCATAACGAACCACTAAGTTGGTATGCTGAGTGGCAGTGGCAGGCAGTGGCAGCCCGCCACTGGCTGCCACTGCCACTGATGGACCTCACAGTCAGCTGATGGCTGCCGCCCTCAAGGCCACACGCACTATTTCTCCTCCAACAATACTGCTTGTGGTGTTATTACGCTATATACACACATTATATATAAATATCTACCGGTTTTATTCACCAAACTTGTACAAGTAAACTGGTATGGTGCCCAAAGACGTGATCACCAGTAAACAACACGATAATTCCTGCAGACGACGCTCCTCTCACCAAAATGGCGGCTCCCAACCTCCTACTCTTGCTGTTTATACTCTCTATACACACGTTATATATAAGTAGCTACATTTGTGTTCACCATAACGAACCGCTAAGCTGGTATGGTGAGTGCAGTCAATAAAAGGTGGCCACACACAGTCAGATAACAACGCCACCACCCTCCCTCCCACAGCATTACTCCTCCCTCCATGGAGCACAGCGCTAAATATCATCACAATCCTCTTATTATCAGACCCATGGTCAGTTTTATCACAGTCAGGGGTCTTCTGTAATAATATTATCGCTACATAATAGCATGAACAAGTATATTATGGCATTTTTAGGCGATGCTGTGGTCACAAGCTGAACAGCAGTGCTGTGAGCTCATGCTGCGTGCGTCAGGCTTGGTAGCTTACTCGATACTGAGGCCCCTAACACCCGGGAGTTTGGCTCACGATTTTTTTTTAAAATGGCGTCTGTTTACAAGAGCCCTGATGAAGGTGTGGTGAACCCCGTGTATCCGCGGGCCGTTTAAATCTTGCGTAGTACTCCAACGCATCATATGATGCGACGCGCAATTTCTGCAAGTCGGTCAACGCATCATATGATGCGATGCGCAATTGAAGGGTTAAAGTGCGCATCACATCATATGACGTGCTAGGCGTTTCACCAGTCAACTGCTCTTCACGTCATATGATGTGTTGGAGTACTACGCAAGATTTAAACGGCCCGCGGATACACGGGGTTCACCACACCTTCATCAGGGCTCTTGTAAACAGACGCCATTTTTTAAAAAATCGTGGGCCAAACTCCCGGGTGTTAGGGGCCTCAGTATCGCGTAAGCTACCAAGCCTGACGCACGCAGCATGAGCTCACAGCACTGCTGTTCAGCTTGTGACCACAGCATCGCCTAAAAATGCCAAAATATACTTGCTCATGCTATTATGTAGCGATGATATTATTACAGAGGACCCCTGACTGTGATAAAAGTGACCAGGGTTCTGATAATAGCAGGATTGCGATGATATTTAGCGCTGTGTGCCATGGAGGGAGGAGTAATGCTGTGGGAGGGAGGGTGGTGGCAATGTTTTCTGACTGTGTGTGGCCACCTTTTATTGACTGCACTCAGCATACCAGCTTAGTGGTTCGCTATAGTGAACACAAATGTAGATACTTATATATAACGTGTGTATAGAAGGTATAAACAGCAAGAGAAGGTTTGGAGCCGCCATTTTGGTGAGGGCGGTGGCGTCGTCTGCACGACGCCACCGTGCAGACGGTGTAGTGTTGTTTACTGGATACCACGATCGTCTTTGGGCACCATACCAGTTTATTTGTACAAGTATGGTGAATAAAACAGGTAGATATTTATTTATAATGTGTGTATATAGCGTAATAACATCACACAGTATTGTTGGAGGAGAAATATTAGTGCGTGTGGCCTTGAGGGAGGCAGCCATCAGCTGACTGTGTTAGGTCCTATGTCTTTGTGCATTTACTCACCATACAAGCTTAGATGTACAGTTATGGTGAACAAAACATGTAGATACTTATATATACCATCTGTATATAGTGAATCATAGCAAAACAGTATTGTGGGAGGAGAATGTGGGCGAGTC
>WNGS01009202.1:26521519-26538360 GCA_020271785.1 Procambarus virginalis
GATCTCGCCCATTCTCATTCAGGGATTAAAGAAATGGGTGCCAGTATCCCCCGGTGATGGAACAGCCCAAAGCTTTGTGATAAAAACATCATGAATTTTAACCATTGAACAATCTGCAATGTCAACTGATAAAAAGATTAAAAATTCACAATGTGAATGCATTGCCGTTAATCCCATATTTTACCTGTTGATCCTGATTACTTTCCTGTTGATCATAACCCGGTTATTTGATCTTATTTTTAATGTTTTTTTATGAATATGTGATCAGTTGATGATTTTTTTTATACACGAAAGGACGCCTTCTGACTCCTGTTAGTAGGCTGAGAGCTTCCGTTTCTGACAGCTCATGACAAGCCTTAAATTACTAGTTTTCCCAGATACCCAATTACTGCTGGGTGGAATGGTGGTGAAGAGTTAAAGATTGGTGACCAGTCAATCCTCCCCTAGCCAGCACTCCCCCAAACCCCAAAGCAAATCTCTTTGTGCAGACGTGTTACTTCAGTGCATCTCAGCCTGTCCTGGTCCGTCATATCCTGGACTGTCTTTGGTCTATGTTCCTTCTTCAGTTGCTGCTGCTGGAAGCCTTCCTGATATTCTCTTACTTTCATGTTTTCCCCTTTTTCTAAAGTCTACCCTCCTGACCATGTCTTCTGGTCACTGTTTTCTGTTCGAGCATAAACTCAAATACCCGGACACATTTACCACTGGCTCCTAGTGGTAGTTGGCTCCTGGTGACCACTGGCTCCTAGTGGTAGTTGGCTCCTGGAGACCACTGGCTCCTAGTGGTAGTTGGCTCCTGGTGACCACTGGCTCGTAGTGGTAGTTGGCTCCTGGAGACCACTGGCTCCTAGTGGTAGTTGGCTCCAGGTGACCACTGGCTCCTAGTGGTAGTTGGCTGCAGGTGACCACTGGCTCCTAGTGGTAGTTGGCTCCTGGTGACCACTGGCTCCTAGTGGTAGTTGGCTCCAGGTGACCACTGGCTTCTAGTGGTAGTTGGCTCCTGGTGACCACTGGCTCCTAGTGGTAGTTGGCTGCAGGTGACCACTGGCTCCTAGTGGTAGTTGGCTCCTGGTGACCACTGGCTCCTAGTGGTAGTTGGCTCCTGGTGACCACTGGCTCCTAGTGGTAGTTGGCTCCTGGTGACCACTGGCTCCTAGTGGTAGTTGGCTCCTGGTGACCACTGGCTCCTAGTGGTAGTTGGCTCCTGGAGACCACTGGCTCCTAGTGGTAGTTGGCTCCAGGTGACCACTGGCTCCTAGTGGTAGTTGGCTCCTGGAGACCACTGGCTCCTAGTGGTAGTTGGCTCCTAGAGACCACTGGCTCCTAGTGGTAGTTGGCTCCAGGTGACCACTGGCTCCTAGTGGTAGTTCGTGCTCCAAACAGGGGCGCTGGGTTTGGTGCGTCTACTGCCTTTGCTGTTGGGTTAACTGTTATGGGTGAAAAGGTTTCTTGCCGGACCTTTTCACTAATTTAGCTGCCCCAGGCGGCTCCCCCTCACGCATTCAGGAGGGGGGGGGGAGGGGGTCTCGATGCCCAATCGATCTATTCATGATTTACGTCCTACCGTGACTAACAGTTTGGCTCTCTGTCTGAGTGCTGTTGTTGCTGATCTTTACAATTCATCTCTGTGTTTGTTGTCATTGTATTCCTGTGTGTGTGTGTGGTGTGTGTGTGTGTGTGTGTGTGTGTGTGTGTGTGTGTGTGTGTGTGTGTGTGTGTGTGTGGTGTGTGTGTGTGTGTGTGTGCGCGCACGCGCGTGTTGCCTCCATTGGTAACATGACCTGGAGAGCACCACAAGAACATAACGGTGAAAAATAGTCAAAAACGCTGTGGAGAATAAAGAATAATACAGGAGTCTCTCCTGCAACACGTTTTCTCTTACAATTAGTGACATCTTGTGTCAGTCTAGACAATGACCTCGTCGACTGATGAACAAACAAACGCAGTATTCCTTAGACTCACTGAGGTTCCCCCCCCCCCCCAGAATGCCACCCACAACAATGTCCTTGCTCCCAGATACCTATTTAATGCGGGTAAGTGAACAGTCGCATCAGATGAGAGGAATCGTGTCAATTAAGCCATATGTGTTCCACCCAGGGGTCTCGAACCCGGGATCCTAGGTTGTGAGTGGAGGAGGACCACCACTTTCCCCAAGTTGAGGGAGATAGGTCAGGCCACCGTAGGCACTGTCAGTTCCTGAAATACGGGTGAGCGAGGCTTTGATGTGCTGGAGACTGGAGTGCCAGTGCCACTTCAAGCACTCACAGAGTGCCGAGGAAGCTACCAGGCCTCCTGCTTCACTCTGAAGGCACAAAAGGCCACAATTCTCCCCCCCCCCCGCCCTAAGCTTTCCAAATGAGGCCTTCACAGGGAAATTTCGACAACACAATCATAAAAAAAAAAATATTGATTCCCAAGCCCTTAACCACTTGGGCTGGACGGTAGAGCGACGGTCTCGCTTCATGCAGGTCGGCGTTCAATCCCCGATCGTCCACAAGTGGATGGGTACCATTCCTTTCCCCCCCCCCGTCCCATATCAAATCCTTATCCTGACCCCTTCCAAGTGCTGTATAGTCGTAATGGCTTGGCTCTTTCCACTGATAATTCCCTTCCCACCATGAATCAACCAAAAATATTCAATGATTTCCGTTCATATTCAAACACGCTGTGAGGATAATTCAATAAAGTTCACACTTGCCCACCGGAGAAGAAAGCACGCTCCACCCTCTTTATTTATCCTCGTTAAATGTCGCTTTCGCAAATTTTTTATTGACAGCATTTCTGCTACACTTGCGTCCGCGGGGAAAATATTCCGGCAACAGGGGTTCCCCCCCCCCTGGCCTCTGGGACGTGCTCTATCTTCAGGAGGTGTGTGGTAGGTTGCTTGCAGGGGTTGAGCTCTGGCTCTTTCGGCCCGCCTCTCAACTGTTAATAACTCAGCTTTTTAATTTTTTATTTTTTTCCACACACACACACACACACACACACACACACACACACACACCACACACACACACACCACACACACACACACACACACACACAAATCAGTTGATTGACGGTTCCGAGGCGGGACCAAATAGCCAAAACTCAACCTCCGCAACCACAACTATGTAAATACAACTAGGTGAGTACACACACACTCACCAGGAAGCAGCTCCGTAGCAGCTGTCTAACTCCCAGGTACCTATTTACTGCTAGGTAACAGGGGCATCAGGGTAAAAGGAACGCTTCCTCTTTGTCTCCGCCTCCACCAGAGATCGAACCCGGAACCTCGGGACTAAGAATCCGAAGCGCTGTCCACTCAGCTATCAGGGGGCCCCCTATCCTAACATAATGATATGTCATAATAATGTAACATAACTAATATGTCAGGGACCTTAGCCTAACATACCTCCTGATATACCTCATATACCTAACAGGCCCCCTGATATACATCAGGTGACCTACCCCAATGCACCTTAGGTGACCTACCCACCTACCCTATGAGACCATCCAGACACACACCCCACGTATACATGCATCCCATGTAACCCCCCCACCCCCCTCCTGGTCAAGTATGGGAGGGGGAGGGGGGGGGTACATGCATATCGCCCTGTCACCAGCACTAGGCGGAGATGCGAACCCTTTTCCGGTGCGTTGAGAGGATTAATTGTCCAAACAGAACCCCGGGTTACATGGGCCGCTTTGTAGGCTTTGAACAGCGATGGTTTCATTGTTCACCTTGGTACTGTAAGGTATTGTTTACTGTGGCACTCATAGTTATTGTTTACCGTGGCACTCATAGCTATTGTTCACTGTGGCACTCTTAGCTATTGTTCACTGTGGCACTCATAGCTATTGTTCACTGAGGCACTCCTAGCTATTGTTCACTGTGGCACTCCTAGCTATTGTTCACTGTGGCACTCCTAGCTATTGTTCACTGTGGCACTCCTAGCTATTGTTCACTGTGGCACTCCTAGCTATTGTTCACTGTGGCACTCATAGCTATCGTTAACTGTGGCACTCATAGCTATCGTTAACTGTGGCACTCATAGCTATTGTTCACTGTGGCACTCATAGCTATCGTTAACTGTGGCACTCATAGCTATTGTTCACTGTGGCACTCATAGCTATTGTTCACTGTGGCACTCATAGCTATCGTTAACTGTGGCACTCATAGCTATCGTTAACTGTGGCACTCATAGCTATTGTTCACTGTGGCACTCATAGCTATCGTTAACTGTGGCACTCATAGCTATTGTTCACTGTGGCACTCATAGCTATTGTTCACTGTGGCACTCATAGCTATTGTTCACTGTGGCACTCATAGCTATTGTTCACTGTGGCACTCATAGCTATTGTTCACTGTGGCACTCATAGCTATTGTTCACTGTGGCACTCCTAGCTATTGTTCACTGTGGCACTCCTAGCTATTGTTCACTGTGGCACTCCTAGCTATTGTTCACTGTGGCACTGCTAGTTATTGTTCACTGTGGCACTCCTAGCTATTGTTCACTGTGGCACTCCTAGCTATTGTTCACTGTGGCACTCCTAGCTATTGTTCACTGTGGCACTCTTAGCTATTGTTCACTGTGGCACTCATAGCTATTGTTCACTGTGGCACTCCTAGCTATGTTCACTGTGGCACTCATAGTTATTGTTCACTGTGGCACTCATAGCTATTGTTCACTGTGGCACTCCTAGCTATTGTTCACTGTGGCACTCATAGTTATTGTTCACTGTGGCACTCCTAGCTATTGTTCACCATGGCACTCCTAGCTATTGTTCACTGTGGCACTGCTAGTTATTGTTCACTGTGGCACTCCTAGCTATTGTTCACTGTGGCACTCCTAGCTATTGTTCACTGTGGCACTCCTAGCTATTGTTCACTGTGGCACTCTTAGCTATTGTTCACTGTGGCACTCATAGCTATTGTTCACTGTGGCACTCCTAGCTATTGTTCACTGTGGCACTCCTAGCTATTGTTCACTGTGGCACTCCTAGCTATTGTTCACTGTGGCACTCCTAGCTATTGTTCACTGTGGCACTCATAGCTATTGTTCACTGTGGCACTCCTAGCTATTGTTCACTGTGGCACTCCTAGCTATTGTTCACTGTGGCACTCCTAGCTATTGTTCACTGTGGCACTCCTAGCTATTGTTTACCGTGGCACTCCTAGCTATTGTTCACTGTGGCACTCTTAGCTATTGTTCACTGTGGCACTCATAGCTATTGTTCACTGTGGCACTCCTAGCTATTGTTCACTGTGGCACTCCTAGCTATTGTTCACTGTGGCACTCATAGCTATTGTTCACTGTGGC
Organism: Procambarus virginalis; assembly: GCA_020271785.1. Lineage (NCBI taxonomy): Eukaryota > Metazoa > Arthropoda > Malacostraca > Decapoda > Cambaridae > Procambarus > Procambarus virginalis. The sequence goes on from WNGS01009202.1 coordinate 26,526,823, forward strand.
ACTATCTATAAATAATGAACCCATTTTCATCGCCACTTTTCTTAGTTATTGATTTCAAACTGATTAGAAAATGCGATTAACATCCAATTAGAAGTTTGTTGTGGTAAATGGCATTTAATCCTGAGTAATGGTGATCATTAGGTTCCACTCATTACTCAGGCCGATCAGAGGTTAGGGATTAATTTTGCTGTTCATCGTAGATAATCGTTATTAATTAATAATTCGTGATGAGGTTTTTACACCAAGTGATAAGTTCTTTACACAGTGAAATTGCTAATCGCACCGAGTTCAAAATATGGATTTTGTCGATATATGAACACTGTCTTCCATTCTGAACAGAGATATGAGAGGGCTTGAACACTCCCGCCGGACAGTTGGGTGGACAGCGCTTCGGATTCTTAGTCCTGAGGTTCCGGGTTCGATCCCCGGTGAAGGCGGAAACAAATGGGCAAAATGTTTCTTTCACCCTGATGCCCCTGTTACCTAGCAGTTAATAGGTATACCTGGGAGTTAGACAGCTGCTACGGCTTGCTTCTTGGGGGTGTGTAACTAAAAGGAGGCCTGGTCGAGGACCGGGCCGTGGGGACGCTAAGCCCGAAATCATCTCAAGATAACCTCTCTGATATGTTTCACTCCCTGATTGAACACTCCTCGATTTTTTTGTTAGATATTTCCGCATGTATTACTTTCCAGGAAAGATATGAGAGGGGACTGAACACTGTTGAACACGTGATTGTTGTAGGAATTTATTTAATGACCTGGCTATAGCCATGCACTTGTTCACTGATTTATTTTAAGCATTCGTTGTTCAACTGGTAACGCAAGCAAGTTACTGGAAGGAGTTAAGTAGTTCTCAAGTTATTTTGTATTTTTTCTTGAAATCTGACATTTTTACTTTCAACGTTTCATATTATTGGAAATGTGTTATTGTTTGAACATTTGATTGTCAAGATTGTTATGAATATACAGATTTTGAGTCTTAAAGTACATGTTTAGCGATATTGTTAATCTGTGAATCTTTGAGTCTATTAATCAGTCGGGGCGTTTGAGTCAATTCGTCTGTGAGTGTGTTAGTCAAAGCCTGTTCTCATAAACAAAGGCTAAAAGTCCATTCCATGCACCCGCCACACCCCCTGATGGTGAATGAAAAATGGTTTACACACGACTCACAACTGATGACGTCCGAACACTTCCGGAACAAGCGCTTCACTGACGACATCTGTTCGAACGCTGTAAATGCTTCACCCACGTACTACGAACACATATAATAGCCCACAGAACCTAACCTAGCCTAACCTAACCTAACCTAACCTAACCTAACCTAACCTAACCTAACCTAACCTAACCTACGTCTAACTGTACATAGAGCTTTAATATATGATAATATTAACTTACATGACAACAAACTTATTTTTAATACAAAGTTAAACTAGTTCAATGCTTCTCAGAGTTTTGGTAGCCTAGCCTGAGGACAGGTTGCCTGGCCTGAGGACAGGTTGCCTGGCCTGAGGACAGGTCCCCTGGCCTGAGGACAGGTTGCCTGGCCTGAGGACATGTCCCCTGGCCTGAGGACAGGTCGCCTAGCCTGAGGACAGGTTGCCTGGCCTGAGGACAGGTATGCGGTTATTTAAAACTTCTTTTGTCTTGCAATATTGCAAGTACATATATGACAAAAGACGCCTGGCGATTAAATAAGTACATATTCCCCCCCCCCCCCCCCCACCCAAAAAAATGGAAGAGGCGTAGTTAAGACTACAAAAAAATAACAATAATCAATGTATGTTATGTCGAATAATCGTGACTTGCAATAAGCTAATCGAGACTCAATCGAGACTTGCAATAAGATTATTTCTCCAGTCATGACCTCTATTTCCCGGTCAAAACCAGCCGAGAGTCCCTCCAGTAATTTACGATCTTGAATTCAATTTCGATCCGTGACGGGAGGGAGATATCCGCGGATATCTCGTACGTTCTGCAGTTACGTTATTCTTTTGTTTCACGTTCCTCTGGTCGCATATCCATGGCCAGGCGTTCGTGGAAGCCTCAGGATGACTTTGGCTTGTTAGCTAAATGAACCTTGTGTTGATCTTGGCTTGTTGCTAGAGGAAGCCTTGATTTAGCCTTGGCTTTGTACTAGCGGAAGCCTCACGCAAGACCATGGTCAGGTGTCGGAGGAAGCCTTGCCTGGGGCCACAACAAGGCTTCCTCCGGCATCAGACCTGAGGCAGGGGCCACAGGAAGCCTCCAGGTAAAAGTCAAGAGGTGAAAGTGAACACAGAAGCGTGTAATGGTCCCCCCCTTTCATCGTGGAAATAGACTTATGAGATCCAGGAATTCAATACCGGGTTTCGTGCTAGCCAAACATTGACTCCAAGATTGTCTGCGAATTACCTGAGCGCGGGGGGTGCAAATACCTGTTTGTTTATTGCAAATGACATTCAGATAATTCACGCAATTAATTAGAAACAAATATTTTTGGGTACAAATCAGAAATGTGCTGTTTTAAACCCCCCTCCCCCCCTGGCATAATTTCGTAATGATTTCTGTGGGATGTTAGCTGATAAAAATAGATTCTTAGGTTACACACACACGTGGGTGCTTCCTGGAGAGGCAGGGGGGGAGGGGGGGGGGGGCAGGGATTGTAAAGGATTGTAAAACAACTGAATTTTTGTAGTAATTCTATGGTTTTTCTTTTATGGAAGGGAGGAAGCCAGTACCGGTAATCAAGGCTCTGTCATTACTGATGATATTTTAGCGTTGATTGTCTCACGTGCATTAGAAGCAAGGGTTCACAACTCTTGTGTATTCTTATTTGAAAAATAAGTAAAATTTAACTGTCTATTATATATTAATATTTGGATAAATTAGGATTTATTTTCAATGTCAATTTAATTATACATAAGATTACTCACACGCACATTATACACACACACACACACACACACACACACACACACATACACACACACACACACACACACACACACACACACACACACACACACACACACACATATATATATATATATATGTACAAGCTACTCCAAGCTTGTACTAAGGAGGCACCCTTCTTGAGCCCGGATGGGCACATGTATAAGCAAGTAGATGGGGTCGCCATGGGTTCTCCCCTAGGCGTCCTGTTTGCAAACTTCTACATGGGTACTATCGAGGAAAAAGTCTTAGTCGACTTAAACTTGAAACCGGCCATATACTGCAGGTATGTTGACGACATTTTTACACAGGTACCTGATGTCAGACATCTGCAGGAGCTGAAAGAAGCGTTCGAGCAGAATTCTGTGTTACGTTTCACTTACGAGATGGAGAAGGATGGGAAGCTGCCCTTTCTAGATGTAACAGTCATGGAAAGGAGCGGAGGTTTCCACACTGCAGTCTACACTAAGGAAACAAACATAGGAATGTGCCTAAATGCCAACAGCGACTGCCCAGATAGGTACAAGAGAAGTGTTGTTAACGCTTATGTCGACCGTGCTCTCAGCCACAGCTCAGAATGGAAGCAAGTCGACGAAGAACTCTGTAGGGTAAGGCAGGTCCTAGTCAACAACGGCTTCTCCAATGGTTTCATCGAAGACATCATAAGAAGGAAAGTAAAACGCCATGCAACCTCTGAAGAAACAACTAATACAACACCTATACCTCCTATTAGACTATTTACAGGAACTTCTTCTCCACCGCTCATAAAACGGAGGAAAGGGTCCTGAAAGATATTGTTAATAGAAATGTTATCCCTACAGACAAAATCAGAAGATACAACTAACGATTTACTATAAAACCAAAAAACAGCCAGCCTACTAATGAAAAACTCTCCAGACACGGAGCAGAACGCCCTAAAAGAGACAAACGTCGTCTATGCCTTTAAATGTCCACTTGGGGACTGTAAGCCCCAAAAAACTCAGTATATAGGCAAGACAACAACATCTCTTTCCAGGCGTTTAACGATGCATAAGCAACAGGGCTCCATTAAGGAACATATACTCTCTTCCCACAACCAAACCCTCACAAGAGAAATCTTAACAAATAACACAGAAATCATCGATAGGTACAGCGATAGCAGGCGGCTTGACATCTGCGAGGCACTACACATCAAGAAGTCAACACCAGCTATCAACAGTCAATTAATGCACAACTATATTCTACCCACTTCAAGACCCCGCTCCAATATAGAAGCATCAAGAAATATGGGCCAATAGGCCCTTCCGCAGTTACTTCCATTCATACCTTCAATTTACCCAGTTAATATCCAGTTAATATCCATTGTTTTCGTGTTCTGTCCTTTGTTGAGAGTTTTGTTCACCTCATTAAAAACTGTTGTAACATATCACCTCACCCAAAACGCGGGTATAAAATGAAAGATGAAAGCTGTTTAAATCATAATATATATATATATATATATATAATATATATATATATATATATTATATATATATCTGAGTTTTCAGTCGCATATAGTCCTGGGGACCATTCAGGCTTGTTTGCATATATATATATATATATATATATATATATATATATANCCTTCTTCTTTCTAGTGTCGTAAGGCAAAATTCCCTCAGGCGCTCCTCATACCCCATCCCTCGTAACTCTGAGACGAGTCTCGTTACAAACCTCTGAACCTTTTCCAATTTCCTTATATGCTTCTTCAGACGGGGACTCCATGATGAGGCGGCATACTCTAAGACTGGCCTCACGTAGGCAGTGTAAAGTGCCCTAAATGCCTCCTTACTTAGGTTTCTGAATGATGCTCTAACTTTTGCCAGTGTAGAGTACGCTGCTGTCGTTATCTTATTACATGTGCTTCAGGAGATAGATTAGGTGTTACGTCCACACCAGGTCTCTTTCTCGCGTCGTCACAGGTAGGTAGTTCCCCTTCATTGTGTACTGCCTCTTGGTCTCCTATCTCCTAGTCCCATTTCCATAACTTTACATTTGCTCGTGTTGAACTCCAGCAGCCATTTCTCTGACCATCTCCGCAACCTGTTCAGTCCTATTGGAGGATCCTGCAATCCTCATCTGTCACAACTCTTCTCATCAACTTTGCGTCATCCGCAAACATCGACATGTAGGACTCTACTCCTGTAAACATGTCGTTAACATATACTAGAAATAGAATTGGTCCCAGCACCGATCCTTGTGGTACTCCACTTGTTACTGTTCGCCAGTCCGACTTCTCGCCCCTTACCGTAACTCTTTGGCTCCTTCCTGTTAGGCAGTTCCTTATCCATGCTAGGACCTTTCCCCTCACCCCGCCTGCCTCTCGAGTTGAACAGCAGTTTCATGTACGGTACTGTATCAAAGGATTTTGGCAGTCCAGAAATATGCAGTCTTCCCAACCATCTCTGTCCTGTCTTATCCTCGTTATTTTATCCTAGAATTCCATAAGGTTAGGCACAATTTCCCTTTTCAGAACCCATGTTGATGTTTGTTCACAAACCTAATGTTCTCCAGGTGTGCAACCAGTCGTAGCCTAATTATTCTTTCCAGTATTTTACAGGGGATGCTTGTCAATGATACAGGTCTATAGTTAAGTGCCTCCTCCTTATCGCCTTTCTTGAACATCGGCACGACATTTGCCTTCTTCCAGCAACTGGGTAATTCTCCCGACATAAGTGACTCATTAAAGATCATTGCCAGAGGTACGCTGAGGGCCTGCGCTGCTTCTTTTAGTATCCACGGTGATACTTTGTCTGGTCCTACTGCTTTAGTTGCATCCAGTGTTGTCAACTGTTTCATTACCTCCTCTGCTATCACCTCTATATCTGATAGTCTTTTATCTAGGGTAATCTCTTCTAACAATGGGAGCTGCTCAGGCTCGGTAGTGAACACTCCATGGAAACTTGCATTCAGTGCCTCAGTGTGTGTGTATGTGTGTGTGTGTGGTGTGTGTGTGGTGTGTGTGTGTGTGTGTGGTGTGTGTGTGTGTGTGTGTGTGTGGGTGAGTGTGTGTGTGTGTGGTGTGTGTTGTGTGTGTGTGTGTGTGTGTGTGTGTGTGTGTGTGTGTGTGTTGTGTGTGTGTGTACTCACCTATTTGTACTCACCTATTTGTGCTTGCGGGGGTTGAGCTTTGGCTCTTTGGTCCCGCCTCTCAACTGTCAATCAACCGGTGTACAGATTCCGAGCCTACTGGGCTCTATCATATCTACCCTTGAAACTGTGTATGGGGTCAGCCTCCACCACATCACTGCCTAATGCATTCCATCCGTTAACTACTCTGACACTGAAAAAGTTCCTTCTAACGTCTCTGTGGCTCATGTGGGTACTCAGTTTCCACCTGTGTCCCCTTGTTCGCGTCCCCCCAGTGTTGAATAGTTTGTCCTTGTCTACCCGGTCGATTCCTCTGAGGATTTTGTAGGTTGTGATCATATCTCCCCTTACTCTTCTGTCTTCCAGTGTCGTAAGGTGCATTTCCCGCAGCCTTTCCTCGTAACTCATGCCTCTTAGTTCTGGGACTAGTCTAGTGGCATACCTTTGGACTTTTTCCAGCTTCGTCTTGTGCTTGACAAGGTACGGGCTCCATGCTGGGGCTGCATACTCCAGGATTGGTCTTACATATGTGGTGTACAAGATTCTGAATGATTCCTTACACAGGTTCCTGAACGCTGTTCTGATGTTAGCCAGCCTCGCATATGCCGCAGATGTTATCCTTTTTATGTGGGCTTCAGGAGACAGGTTTGGTGTGATATCAACTCCTAGATCTTTCTCTCTGTCCGTTTCATTAAGTACTTCATCTCCTATTCTGTATCCTGTGTCTGGCCTCCTGTTTCCACTGCCTAGTTTCATTACTTTGCATTTACTCGGGTTGAACTTCAACAGCCATTTGTTGGACCATTCACTCAGTCTGTCTAGGTCGTCTTGTAGCCTCCTACTATCGTCCTCAGTTTCAATCCTCCTCATAATTTTTGCATCATCGGCAAACATTGAGAGAAACGATTCTATACCCTCTGGGAGATCATTTACATATATCAGAAACAGTATAGGTCCAAGGACTGACCCCTGCGGGTCAGTGTGTGTGTGTGTGTGTGTGTGTGTGTGTGTGTGTGTGTGTGTGTGGTGTGTGTGTGTGTGTGTGTGTGTGTGTGTGTGTGTGATTACGTGTGTGCGTATGTATATTCAAATAGTTCTTACCAAGTATAATACTTAGAGAGTCGTTCAACAGCTCCCTAAACTCGCCTTTCCTTCTCTCGGTCGATTAATACAATTCGTTCCTCCTGAATCCTGACGTATTTCATTTCGACTGCAGCTTATTCAATATATCTCAACAATGTCTACCCTGTACCCCGTTCTGTTTTCTCGTGACTCTTACGCTGAATAATTTTTGTTTCCTCGGACCTGTGTTTGATTCATCTTTGAGTCCAGTTTCCATCTGTGCCCACTGGTCCTGCTGTCTATACCAGTTAATATCTTGCATGTTGTTATCATGTCCCCCCTACCCTGTTTTCTTCCTTCTTGCAAAATGGTGAGTTGTAGCTTGCTCAGCCTGTCAATGTAGCCGAGTGACTCCCTCATCTTTGAAGCAAATTTAGGCGTGCATCTTTATTTTTATAATCTATTAAAAAAATAACTTCAGGCGTGTTTATCACGTCAGTTTAGCATATGATGCCTATGGTATAATTTTTGCTAATGCATTCCCAGGACGCATTGACAATTCTGCTGATGTTCCTAATGAATTTGAAAGCTAAGACTGCATAGCTGATGAGGTGATACTACTACATATTAACTCGTCTGAAGTCTCTGACCCTAGAAATTCACTTATTGAATGAAATATTGATATTTGGTAAATATATATATATATATATATATATATATATATATATATATATATATATATATATATATATATATATATATATATATATATATATTGTGACGGAAACGTGTTGGAAATGGTGGTCGGCAGTCTTCCAACTAGCAGGTGTCAGTGCTGGGCCACATATACTAAATTTAAATAAAAAAAGGAAAAAAAAGAGTGACTGCATGTCTGATAATCTGTGGTAAGGCAAGAAACACGAAAACACAAAATATAACAAAATACTTTACTTTAATATAGAAAACACAAAATAAAATAAAGACGATACCTTGGCATATATATAATATAATGTAAAAGAAAATATATAAAATTATAACAAAGTGAAAAAGGGGGGAACTGGTTACGTTAACAAAATAAAATGGTGCTGGGAATATATGCGCTAGCTAAGAACCTCTTATTTGATCACACGAGGTGGGTCAAATTCAGGTGTTCATAGCAGGAGCACGAGATATATTCTGGCTGGCAGAAATGCAAGGGACTCCAACAATAACTGGCGACGATTGTGATTGGTGAGGAACGGGAGTGGTGTGTTGGTTGGCGGCCAATGAGAACGCTGGACGGCCGCAAGTCGCTAGTTAGGCAGTTGAAGGGTTCGGCGCGTCGACCAGGTGTGCAGCAGGTGCTGGAGAGGGGGGAGGAGGGAGTTGAGGTGCGTGTGCCTGTCTTGATATATACGTTTAGCCACTACAAAACGTATCTTGCATATTGTTGAGGACGTGATGAATTAAGGAGATAGCAGGCTAAATCTCTGATAAGAGATTATCGTCACAATATATATATATATATATATATATATATATATATATATATATATATATATATATATATATATATATATATATATAAAAATACACACACACACACACATATATATATATATATATATATATATATATATATATATATATATATATATATATATATATATATATATATATACACGCCTGTCACCGTTTGCAAAAGTTGCCGTTCTTTCATCCCATACTGTTCATGGGTTCTTCTCTCCCCGCATTTCCTCATAACTTTGCGTTTGCAAGCATCAAAGGACGGTCAGCATTCCCCCCCCCCCCAATGCTGACCCGCCATAAAAAAAAAAACCTGAGAGGAGGAATCTATATAGATAGATAGATAGATACCGCGCTGATCCCTGAGAAAACATACATGCCCTGAGAGCTAGCTACACCTAACTTGTCTGTCTAACAGCTAGGACACCACACGTAAACACCGGACTATCTACACCCTCCTGCCTCACTATCTATGTTTGTTTTCTTACAACACAGAGGCAGGTCTCCGCTGTTGCTGGTGCGCTGCGGGAATTCTCTTGTTTATTTATGAACTGCATGGTGTATTTTTTAAAACTGCATGGTGTATTTTTGTTAAACTGCATGGTGTATTTTTGTTAAACTGCATGGTGTATTTTTTAAAACTGCATAGTGTATTTTTTAAAACTGCATGGTGTATTTTTTAAAACTGCATGTGTATTTTTTTAAAGACTGCATGGTGAATTTTTTTAAAACTGCATGCTGTATTTTTTGTTAAACTGCATGCTGTATTTTTTTAAATTGCATGGTGTATTTTTTTAAAACTGCATGGTGTGTTTATAAAACTGTATGGTTTATTATAAAACTGCATATTGCATTTTCAAACTACATGCTGTATTTAAAACTGCATGATATACTTTTAAATTGCATGGTGTATTTAAAACTGCATGGTGTATTTTAAAAGGGATTGAGTATTTCAAAACTGTATTTCTAAATTACATTTTGTATTAAAACTGTATGGTACATTTCAGAGACGCATGAGGGCATTTCAGAGACGCATGGGACATTTTAGAGACTCATGGGGCATTTCAAAACCTCATGGGGCATTTCAGAACCGCATGGGACATTTCAGAACCGCATGGGACATTTCAGAACCGCATGGGGCATTTCAGAACCGCATGGGATATTTCAGAACCGCATGGGGCATTTCAGAAACGCATGGGCCATTTCAAAGACGCACTGGGGCATTTCAAAGACTCATGGGCCATTTCAAAGACGCACTGGGGCATTTCAAAGACTCATGGGCCATTTCAGAGACGCATGGGGGCATTTCAGAATCGTATGATGCTTTTCTTGAACGACACACAAGATATATGGGTTTGGATGAACCATTATTATTCAAGAAAGTCGTACTGTACTTACATCACGATTGGCTTTACTTTCGACTTTAATGTTGACAATGAATACCACAAATTCATAATTACATTCACGTTACATAACTCTCTTATGTTTGTATCGCGATTTACACGGGACCCGGTGAGCAGGGGACGGGGCGCGAGTGTGTGTTTTCTGTGGTCTTTGAAAACAGCGTTACATTTCGAAAGGAATATTGTTTTTGTTTTGTTTTAATTTGGCTTCCCTCCAACCGGCGAAGAGTGGCTGTGTCTAGACGGAAACCGGTGACTACTCACGCGTTGCTCACTAACTCATTACTCATTGCTCCGTTCTTCGTAGGTTTAACTCGCCATTTGTTACACCAGTCCAACCACTTGGGCTGGACGGTAGAGCAACGGTCTCGCTTTATGCAGGTCGGCGTTCCAATCCCCCGACCGTCCCGGTGGTTGGGCACTATTCCTTTCCTCCCGTCCCATAGCAAATCCTTATCCTGACCCTTTCCCAGTGCTATAAAGTCGTCATGGCTCGGCGCTTTCCCCTTGATAATTCCCTCCCTCGCCACGGTTGAAGTCACCACTCCTTCTGCGTTCACCACAGTCAAACGCATCACTCTGTTCACCACTCTAACTCACCACTCATATTCTGTTCACCACACAGTCGTGTCCACCATCGTGCCAAGTGACTGTGCCTGCATCATGTTTTCACTGTCCTCACCATTAGTGTCCAGTAATCCGGTCATCAGTGCTTGGGCCCCATAGAAAATATACACATAGGGGGTCCAAGAGATATCAACAACCGGTCGGCCGAGCGGACAGCACACTGGACTTGTGATCCTGTGGTCCTGGGTTCGATCCAGGCGCCGGCGGGAAACAGTGTTCAGAGTTTCTTTCACCCTATGCCCCTGTTACTTAGCAGTAAAGTAGGTACCTGGGTGTTAGTCAGCTGTCACGGGCTGCTTCCTGGGAGTGGAGGCCTGGTCGAGGACGGTCCGCGGGGAAAAAGCCCCGAATCATCTCAAGATAACCTCAAGAGAGATAACCTTCTCTTGTTGAAGAATTATAGGTCGATATTGTCAATGAGGACATACACTAGGGGAATCTTAACTGGGGATATGGATACTAAATATTAGGGGGAAGGGGGGGAGTGGATTCGATCTCTGAACAATTACAATAATTGTGGTTCGATTAGAACATTCACCGTTATCAGTGTGTGGTGAGGCGGGTCCAGGTTGTGACTGCACAATAACAACAGAAAAAGTCACACTAGCTGTTGTATTTATAATTTGCCGTTTTTTTTTTAAATATGAATATATTTCAGTTGTTGTGTTCCTACCTATTAACCCTTTTGAGGTTATACTGGTCCGTATTAGGACTGGTGATGGTAGTGGTGATTTTGACATCCTGGCGAAGAGGGCTTGGGGGGGGGGGGGAGGGGGGGACATATTGGATAACCTATTGGAGGTCTTTAATTGTAAACAGATAAGAACCCCTGGAATAATAGGTGTACAACAGTGTTGAATACTAAACAAAAGTGCACCATTCAGGAACCCGGATAGTGACT
>WNGS01009202.1:26560869-26571174 GCA_020271785.1 Procambarus virginalis
TTGCAACGTCGTTGTGCGTGTTATTTAAGTATTCTATCCCTGTACTGCTAGGTCATGGGAGTTACTGTGTTCATGTGCTCACATAGGCCGTGGAGACACATGGCCACTCTAGAGACACATGGCCACTCTTGGGACACACGGTCACTCTAGGGAACACATGGCCACTCTAATGACACATGGCCACTCTAGGGACACATGACCACTCTAGGGAACTCATTGCCCCTCTAATGACACATGCCCACTCTAGTGGCACGTGGCCACTCTTGGACACATGGGGGATACATGGCCACTCTAGGGGACACATAGCCACTTTAAGGACACATGGCTACTCTAGGGGATACATGACCACTCTAGGAGACACATGACCACTGTAGGGACACATGACCACTTTAAGGACACATGGCTACTCTAGGGATACATGACCACTCTAGGAGACACTGACCACTGTAGGACCATGACACTTCGGACACATGGCTACTCTAGGGATACATGACCTCTAGGAGACACATGACCACTGTAGGGACACATGACCCTTTAAGGACATGGCCACTCTAGAGACACAATGGCCACTCTATGGACACAGACCACTCTAGGGAACACTGGCCACTCTAGGGACACATGGCCACTCTATGGACACATGGCATTCTAGGGGACACATGGCCACTCTAGGGACACATGGCCACTCTAGGGACACATGGCCACTCTAGAGACACATGGCCACTTTAGGGACACATGGCCACTCTAGGGACACATGTCCACTCTAGGGACACATGGCCACTCTATGGACACATGGCCACTAAAGGGACACATGGCCACTCTAGGGACACATGACCACTCTAGGGACACATGGCCACTCCGGCGCCAGGGGGTGTTCATGTCTTACTACGGTGACAGGCATGACAGGTTGTCAGAGACAGTCACGCCTGTTTTATTAGTAGCAGCAGGAAGATGTCGTCCTTTTTGTGCATATAAAAATCTTCAGATTTCCCTTCTCCTGTACCCATTCTCGTCATCATACGTGTATTGGGGGTTGAAATGTAGGAACCATTAACTCTAGGGGACACAGTTCTGTAGGTTAGTGAAACCCTTTTAAGCGTTCTGGCGTTATTTTGTGATCTACCAATACTCATCAACTTTGCTTAGACTGTCAAAGGCATCTTGTCTCGGGCATCTAGTCTCGGGCATCTAGGCTCGGGCATCTAGGCTCGGGCATCTAGGCTCGGGCAGCTAGGCTCGGGCATCTAGGCTCGGGCATCTAGGCTCGGGCATATAGTCTCGGGCATCTAGGCTCGGGCATCTAGTCTCGGGCATCTATGCTAAAGATGCTTAAGTAAAGACGCTTGTGGAGAAAGACGATCATCTAGGCTAAAGATGGTTGTGTACTTTTAGCAAAGTTTGGATTAGAACGTCTGTGTTGTATACAAAAGCGGATTAAAGCCCTGCTTTGTTTAATGTTTTGAATTTGTCAAGCTTGGGTTATCCCCTGGGGGTCACCTAATGACTTTAACACGTATCAGTGCCGTCTATCGCATGGTGTAAGGAGCGTACACGTCTTGGTTAAATTACCTCCTTCCTTCTGTTCGTATCTCTTCCAAGTGCTACAAAATCATACTGGCTTAGTGCTTTCTCTCGGTAATTACCAATCCATCCCACTAAACTGTCTTACCCGAATCTTGACAAGCAACATATTTATACGGAATAAATATTTCACTAATGTTTTTCCCGAACCAGCTGTCTTCATAACCCAACAAGGCAATTGGGCTAAGCAAACATGACAGAACCTCACTCATTAGTGTATTGATTTTCCGTCCAAATGACATTCTGACAAGCATCAAAACTCCAGTATTAACACAAAACAACGCATATTTCCATTTTATTTTCCATCCAAGGGAAACTCAGATCATTTACATACGTAATATATTTAATTGACTTTAATTGAGTCAATATTTACGGATACAAACCGAGCGTGAATTAATAAATTTGTTGGAATTAAAATTGCCATTTCACTGGCTTCCGGTTGCGAGGTCATTAGTGTTTAGACCGTAAGAATTGTTTTGCAAAATCAAGAACATTGTTAGCGATGCTGCTCTGACAGTTTAATTACCTAGCCACAAAGAAATAAAAACAACGCATGGAATTTTACTGAAATCTGAAGCAATAATGGTTTAGTTGGAATGAGTAAATTGTTTTGATTTTGGAGGGCACAGTTTGCAACTTTTGCAATTATATGTGGAGGTGAATTTTAATGATTGATGGGTTGATGGTGAAGGGGGGAACCCCCGTAATACTGAGGGAAGCATGGAGATGGAACCGTGGGTTGAGGGGAGGGTGGAAAGTGATCCATGGGCTCAGGGGACGATATGAAAATATGGGTGATAGGTGAAGGGGGGGGGGGGAAATGACTAGATATTTAAGCCCATTTCCCCCCTTCTCACCATGACTACCCCTCCTTCCCCCTTCACCACCAGGACCCGTCTAGTCTCTTCTGCACATTTCACTTCCCCTTCCAAATATCCTTTACCTGATCCTGGTCTTTACCTTACATGGTCTTAACTCGTGCCAAGGAGCTCTTGCCTTCCATTCTAGGTGTATCAATCCCATCCCTCACCAGCCTCTCCCACGACCTCCTCTCCCACGACCTCCTCTCCCACGACCTCCTCTCCCACGACCTCCTCTCCCGCGACCTACTCTCCCATGATCTCCTCTCCCACGACCTCCTCTCCCATGACCTCCTCTCCCACGACCTCCTCTCCCACGACCTCCTCTCCCACGACCTCCTCTCCCACGACCTCCTCTCCCACGACCTCCTCTCCCACGACCTCCTCTCCCACGACCTCCTCTCCCACGACCTCCTCTCCCACGGATGCTCTTCAACCCGTGCTGCTCGTGTACACCAGACAACTCATATCAAGAACTTTTGATTTAGAATAGGTCCTTGAGTTTCTGTACTGTCATTTTATAGTCATTTGCTCCCTTCTCCATCTATTAGACGGTGTACCCGGCGGTGTGCGGGTCGACAGTGCCCCATTCTCCCTTACACCTTCCCATGTATCTCTCCCCCGTTCCGCCTCCCCCCCCTCTACACACTTTCCACACCTTCCCCTCGTCACTGCATCTGTCTTCAGTACACAGTGTCTTCGTCAGTGTAAACATCTCCAGCCACATATATCCTCTCTGTCTCCCCATAACCCCCACCCTCCCTACACACTTGCCCACAACCGACATGTGCACCATTTCCACACCCCGCGCATAGTCAAACACACACACACACACACACACACACACACACATAATCACATACACACATAATCACATACATTAGACAGTGATGTGGTGGAGGCTGACTCCATACACAGTTTCAAATGTAGATATGATAGAGCCCAATAGGCTCAGGAACCTGTACACCAGGTGATTGACAGTTGAGAAGCGGGACCAAAGAGCCAAAGCTCAACCCGCGCAAGCACAAATTGGTGAGTACATAACTTACACGTCTTTTCCATCACTGTAACCAATTACACTGAACACTGTAACCAAAAGGATGCGCCCGGAACACAAATCTGTTATCCAAACATAGAGAACGTTTTGGCGGTCAATATCTAAATGTTGAGGTATTTACCCAAATGCTTCAAACATATAGATTTGGGGCAGAACAGGCTTTCTGACAGTCCAAGAAAATGCAGTCTGCCCACCCTTCTCTTTCTTGCCTAATTTTGTCGCTTGGTAATAGAATTCTATTAAACCTGTGAGGCACGATTTACCATCTCTGAACCCATGTTGGTGGTGCGTTACAAAGTTATTTCCCTCCAGATGCTCTACGAGCCTTTTCCTCACGATCTTCTCCATCACCTTACATGGTATACAAGTTAGGGAAACTGGCCTGTAGTTTAGTGCCTCTTGCCTGTCACCCTTTTTATATATTGGGACTACATTAGCTGTCTTCCAACTTTCGGGTAGGTCTCCTGTTTCCAGTGACCTGTTATACACCATAGAGAGTGGCACAATTAGTGCCTCTGCACCTTCTTTTAGTATCCACAGTGAGATTCTGTCAGGCCCAACAGCCTCTGTCACAATCAGCTCCAACAGATTCCTTTTGATCTCATCACTGATGAGGTCAAAGTCCTCCAAGGTTGCTTGGTTTGCCTCATTTAGTGCAGGGGCTTCTCCTTGTTCTTCTGTGAAGACCTCCTGGAATCTCCTGTTGAGCTCTTCACACACCACCATATCATTCTCTGTGTATCTATTCCCCCCTTTTCTCAGTTACATCACTTGTTCCTTCACTGCTGTTTTCCTCCTGATGTGGCTGTGGAGCAGTTTTGGTTGGGTCTTATCTTTACTCACAATGTCATTTTCATTCTGTCTCTCTGCTTCTCTCCTCACTCTGAGGTACTCATTCCTGACCCTCTCGTATCTCTCCCTGGTCTCTGGTGTTCTGTTATTTCTGTAGTTTCTCCATGTTCTTTAACTCAATTGCTTCGCTATCTTACATTCCTGGTTGAACCAAGGATTCTTCTGTTGTTTTTCGTTTTTCTCCTTTTGGACTGGGATAAAATTATCTGCAGCTTCCTGGCACTTCTGGGTGACATAATCCTTCATATCCTGCACAGTCTTCTCTCTGAGTTCTGTTTCCCATGGTATTCCCCTTAGGAAGTTCTTCATCTCATCCTATTTTCCTCTTCGGTAATTTAGTCTTTTCCCTTTAGATCCCTTCCTTGGATAGGTTATCCCTACCTCCACCAAATACTCAAATATCATTACATTGTGGTCACTCATGCCTATTGGGGCTTCAAATTTGACTTCCCTTATTTCTGATTCATTCAATGTAAATATCAGGTCGAGTTTAGCTGGTTCGTCATTGCCTCTCATCTTGTGGATTCTCTGACATGCTGACTCAGAAAGTTCCTTGTTGCCACTTCCAAGAGTTTGGCTCTCCACGTATCTGCGCCACCATGTGGGTCCCCATTCTCCCAGTCTATCTTTCCATGGTTGAAATCACCCATGATTAAGAGTCTGGAGCCACTCCTACAGGCAACTGAAGCTCTTGTGTGTGTGTGTGTGTGTGTGTGTGTGTGTGTGTGTGTGTGTGTGTGTGTGTGTGTGTGTGTGTGTGTGTGTGTGTGTGTGTGTGTGTGTGTGTGTGTGACAGGCAAGCATCCTGACTCGCAGATCTTCCGGGTTGTTTATCTTCCCTGATCCACGTTGTACGTGAGTGTGTTTATGGTGAGGCAGAAGCAGATGAATACGCCTGAGCCGAGGACAAATCCAAGCGTGAGCACACGGGGTGCAACGATGTCAGGTATATCATTAAACGAAGTCTTGCCTCTGCCCTGATGTCCAGCGAAGAGAGAGAGGGAACTTCGTTTGCTAATGTCCCATTAATCTGCTGCCACCGCTGCTTGATCAGACAGAACTAAACTACGCCCAAGGAAGCATGGCGGTCTAGTGACGTGGGAATACACTTGTGTTTCCAGCTTGGGAGCCGCAGACATTACTGTCTTCCTCTTGGTCAGGGAAGCACCCCAGCCACACACTGGGGAACCATCAATTCCAAACAAGTACAGGGAAACGGCACACCGGTACAACTCTGCTTGCTGGAGGGCCTGAGACTCTTGGTTCGTGGGGGAGAAATTGCCAGGAGCTTTCTCAGGGACCGAGGGATCCAGGTTCTTTGAAATAAGAGAGCCTGTTTTAGGCACTTTCGTTTTCCAGCGTCTCGGTGAGACGGTCCAGAGGAGGAAGGCTCACGGCGTCATCTGGTCGTGTATGTGTTTGTATTTACTCTTTGTATCTGCAGAATCGAGCTATTAGCTCTTGAACACCCGCCTTTCTAACGAATTTATTTTCCCTATTTTATATCTACTACATATATTTCTCTCTCTCTCACACACACACACACACACACACACACACACACACCACACACACACACACACACACCACACACACACACACACACACACACACATACACACACACACAGGCAGAAAGAAATTTTGAGAAAGGGATTGCAGACAAATGTAAAACAGAACCAGGTCTATTCTATAAATTCATAAACAACAAATTGTAGGTAAAGGATAATATTCAGAGGTTGAAAATGGGAAATAGATTCACGGAAAATGAAAAGGAAATGTGTGAAACAGTAAACGAAAAGTTCCAAAGTGTGTTTGTACAAAATGAAATCTTCAGGGAACCAGATACAATAAGAATTCCTTTGTCTAGAGACAAAGTGGAAAAAATGCTCAAGGAGCTAAATAAGAACAAAGCAGTTGGTCCAGATGGAGTTTCACCATGGGTTCTGAGAGAATGTGCACCTGAGCTCAGCATTCCTCTTCAACTGATTTTTCTTTCATCCCTGTTTACAGGAGTTGTAGCTGATGTGTGGAAAAGGCTAACATAGTTCCAATCTACAAAAGTGGAAGCAGGGAAGACCCCCTTAATTATAGACCTGTATCATTGACAAGTGTAATAGACAAAATATTGGAAAAAATAATTAAAACTAAATGGGTAGAATACCTGGGGAGAAATGATATAATATCAGACAGACAGTATGAGTTTTCATCTGGAAGATCCTGTGTATCGAATTTACTCAGTTTCTATGATCGAGCAACAGAGATATTACAGGAAAGAGATGGTTGGGTTGACTGCATCTATCTGGACCTAAAAAAGGCTTTCGACAGAGTTCCACGTAAGAGGTTGTTCTGGAAACTGGAAAATATTGGAGGGGTGACAGGTAAGCTTCTAACATGGATGAAAAATTTTCTGACTGATAGAAAAATGAGGGCAGTGATCAGAGGCAATGTATCGGACTGGAGAAATGTCACAAGTGGAGTACCACAGGGTTCAGTTCTTGCACCAGTGATGTTTATTGTCTACATAAATGATCTACCAGTTGGTATACAGAATTATATGAACATGTTTGCTGATGATGCTAAGATAATAGGAAGGATAAGAAACTTAGGTGATTGTCATGCCCTTCAAGATGACCTGGACAAAATTAGTATATGGAGTACCACTTGGCAAATGGAATTAAATGTTAATAAATGCCATGTTATGGAATGTGGAATAGGAGAACATAGACCTCACACAACCTATATATTATGTGAGAAATCTTTAAAGAATTCTGATAAAGAATGAGATCTAGGGGTGGTTCTAGATAGAAAACTATCACCTGAGGACCACATAAAGAATATTGTGCGAGGAGCCTATGCTACGCTTTCTAACTTCAGAATTGTTTTTAAATATATGGATGGCGATATACTAAAGAAATTGTTCACGACTTTTGTTAGGCCAAAGCTAGAATATGCAGCGGTTGTGTGGTGCCCATATCTTAAGAAGCACATCAACAAACTGGAAAAGGTGCAAAGACATGCTACTAAGTGGCTCCCAGTACTGAAGGGCAAGAGCTACGAGGAGAGGTTAGAGGCATTAAATATGCCAAAACTAGAAGACAGAAGAAAAAGAGGTGATATGATCACTACATACAAAATAGTAACAGGAATTGATAAAATCGATAGGGAAGATTTCCTGAGACCTGGAACTTTAAGAACAAGATGTCATAGATTTAAACTAGCTAAACACAGATGCCGAAGATATATAAGAAAATTCACTTTCGCAAACAGAGTGGTAGACGGTTGGAACAAGTTAGGGGAGAAGGTGGTGGAGGCCAAGACCGTCAGTAGTTTCAAAGCGTTATATGACAAAGAGTGCTGGGAAGACGGGACACCACAAGCGTAGCTCTCATCCTGTAACTACACTTAGGTAATTACACACTTAGGTAATTACACACACACACACACACACGCACACACACACACACACACACACACACACACACACACACACACACACACACACACACACACACATACACACACACACACACACACACACACACACACACACCACACACACACACACACACACACACACACACACACACATCCCCAGGAAGCACCCCGTAGCAGCTGTCTATCACCCAGGTACCTATTTACTGCTTTCATCAGGGTGAGAGAAACTCTGCCCATTTGTTTCCGCCTCCGCCGGGGATCGAACCCGGGCTATTACGACTAAGACACCGGAGCAGTGTCCACTGGTGTACTCACCTAGTGTGTGTGTGTGTTTGTGTGTGTGTGTGTGTGTGTGTGTGTGTGTGTGTGTGTGTGTGTGTGTGTGTGTGTGTGTGTGTGTGTGTGTGTGTGTGTGGAAGTGGGTGAGAGGAAGAGAGTGTACAAGGGTAAAACAATAAACATGTGTGAAATGTTTTATTGATTGAATTTATAAGAACTGTTTGTCTGTCACCCAGCGCACTTCCCCCCCCCCCCTCCGGCCTGGGCCAGGCTGGCCAGAAGTCAACAATAGACTATTGTCTGCTGGTTCCTTATTGGCTGCCTGCAACCTCCTGGCCCGCCCTCCCTTGCTACCCTATTATTAAACTTTCATGCAAAGAAAAACTCTTTTATATTGTATACATCTTGTGTGTGTGTGTGTGTGTGTGTGTGTGTGTGTGTGTGTGTGTGTGTGTGTGTGTGTGTGTGTGTGTGTTTGTGTGTGTGTGTGTGTGTGTGTGTGTGTGTGTGTGTGTGTGTGTGTTGTGTGTGTGTGTGTGTGTGTGTGTGTGTGTGTGTGTGTGTACTCACCTAGTTGTACTCACCTATTTGTGCCTGAAGGATCGAGCTCTAACTCGATCAACGGCTGTATTCTAGCCGTTTGGTAGTCTAATGCAATGACTCCTGGCCTATTTCCCTATTATAGATAATTTTAAAGTTATGACGGGACTTAGCCTCTACAACCTTACTCACTACAACCGACAAATTTTCTCACTGCCCTTACGATAAAGGAAAACTTTTTAACAGTTCTATGACACATCTGAGTCTCAAGCTTCCATCCGTGCCCCCTTGTTCTGTTGATATTCATGGTAAACATTATTTCTGTCTCCACCTTGTCAATCCCTCTAAGTATTTTATACGTCTCTATCATGTCTCCCCTGTCCCTCCTCCTTCCTAACTCCGTTAGGCTTAGTTCCTTCAGTCTCTCTTCGTACTTCATCCCATGCAATTCTTGGACGAGTCTCGTTGCAAACTTCTGCACCTTTTCGAGCATCATAATGTGTTTTTTTTTAAAATAGGGGCTCCAAGATGGGGCGGCATACTCTAAGACTGGCCTCACATAGGCAGTATACAGTGATCTAAAAGCCTCCTTCTTTACGTTTCTGAAGGATTTTCTGACTTTTGCCAGAGTAGAGTATGCGGCTGACGTTGTTCTATTTACATGAGCCTCTGGAGTTAGGTTTGGTGTTATGTCCACTCCCAGGTCCTTTTCTCTAGACGTTATAGTGAGGTAATTTTCCTTCATCGTATTTTGCCGTTTAGGTCTCCTGGCTCCTGTCCACATTTCTATCACCTTACACATGTTAGTGTTGAACTCTAGCAGCCATTTCTCGGACCATCTCTGCAACCTTTTCAAGTCATCCTTGAGAATCTTACACTCTTCATCTGTCTCAAACCCTCCTCATTAGTGTTGTATCATCTGCAAATTTTGACATAAAAGAATTAACTCCTGCAGCCAAGTCATTTACATAAATGAGGAATAGAATGGGTCCCAGCGCCGATCCTTGAGGCACCCCGCTTGTTACTCTACGCTAGTTTGACTCCCCCGCCCCTCACTGTCACTCTCTGACACCTGTCTGTCAGGCAATTCCTTATCTATGATAGTGCGTTTCCGTCTAATCCCGCTAGCCTCCCAAGTCTAAAGCTTTCTGTAGCCTATACTGAAGATGTCACCTTCTACACACGGACAAACAGAAATTTTCTTTCATAGGTACAGAATCCGGAACGTGACCTGGTCAGATAGTTTCAAGACCTTGGGTATATCTCCCCTTGTTGATGACCCTTGTTGATGACACTTGTTTGATGACTCTTGTTGATGACCCTTGTTGATGACCCTTGTTGATGACCCTTGTTGATGACCCTTGTTGATGACCCTTGTTGATGACCCTTGTTGATGACCCTTGTTGATGACACATGTTGATGACCCTTGTTGATGACACTTGTTGATGACACTTGTTGATGACCCTTGTTGACTGACCCTTGTTGATGACCCTTGTTGATGACACTTGTTGATGACCCTTGTTGATGACCCTTGTTGATGACACATGTTGATGACCCTTGTTGATGACACTTGTTGATGACACTTGTTGATGACCCTTGTTGATGACACATGTTGATGACCCTCGTCCACTACAAGCTCAGGGGAACTATAAGCATTTAGAATTCTTTAAGTTTAAATTTGCCTCTGATATCATGCATAACC
>WNGS01009202.1:26576994-26588148 GCA_020271785.1 Procambarus virginalis
CCACTCTATGGGACACATGTCCACTCTAGGGACACATGGCCACTCTAGGGACACATGGCCACTCTAGGGGACACATGGCCACTCTAGGGGACACATGTCCACTCTAGGGACACATGGCCACTCTAGGGGACACAGAACCACTCTAGGGAACACATGGCCACTCTATGGACACATGGCCACTCTAGGGACACATGTCCACTCTATGGACACATGGCCACTATAGGGACACATGGCCACTTTAGGGACACATGGCCATTCTAGGGACACATGGCCACTCTAGGGACACATGGCCACTCTAGGGACACATGTCCACTCTATGGACACATGGCCACTATAGGGACACATGGCCACTCTAGGGACACATGGCCACTCTAGGGACACATGTCCACTCTAGGGACACATGGCCACTTTAGGGACACATGGCCACTCTAGGGACACATGGCCACTCTAGGGACACATGGCCACTCTAGAGACACATGGCCACTCTAGAGACACATGGCCACTTTAGGGACACATGTCCACTCTAGGGACACATGGCCACTCTAGGGACACATGGCCACTCTAGGGACACATGGCCACTCTATGGACACATGGCCACTATAGGGACACATGACCACTCTAGGGACACATGGCCACTCCGGCGCCAGGGGGTGTTCATGTCTTACTACGGTGACAGGCATGACAGGTTGTCAGAGACAGTCACGCCTGTTTTATTAGCAGCAGCAGGAAGATGTCGTCCTTTTTGTGCATATAAAAATCTTCAGATTTCCCTTCTCCTGTACCCATTCTCGCCATCATACGTGTATTGGGGGTTGAAATGTAGGAACCATTAACTCTAGGGGACACAGTTCTGTAGGTTAGTGAAACCCTTTTAAGCGTTCTGGCGTTATTTTGTGATCTACCAATACTCATCAACTTTGCTTAGACTGTCAAAGGCATCTTGTCTCGGGCATCTAGTCTCGGGCATCTAGGCTCGGGCATCTAGGCTCGGGCATCTAGGCTCGGGCAGCTAGGCTCGGGCATCTAGGCTCGGGCATCTAGGCTCGGGCATCTAGGCTCGGGCATCTAGGCTCGGGCATCTAGGCTCGGGCATCTAGGCTCGGGCATATAGTCTCGGGCATCTAGTCTCGGGCATCTAGTCTCGGGCATCTAGTCTCGGGCATCTAGGCTCGGGCATCTAGTCTCGGGCATCTAGGCTCGGGCATCTAGTCTCGGGCATCTAGGCTCGGGCATCTAGGCTCGGGCATCTAGGCTCGGGCATATAGTCTCGGGCATCTAGGCTCGGGCATCTAGTCTCGGGCATCTATGCTAAAGATGCTTAAGTAAAGACGCTTGTGGAGAAAGACGATCATCTAGGCTAAAGATGGTTGTGTACTTTTAGCAAAGTTTGGATTAGAACGTCTGTGTTGTATACAAACGCGGATTAAAGCCCTGCTTTGTTTAATGTTTTGAATTTGTCAAGCTTGGGTTATCCCCTGGGGGTCACCTAATGACTTTAACACGTATCAGTGCCGTCTATCGCATGGTGTAAGGAGCGTACACGTCTTGGTTAAATTACCTCCTTCCTTCTGTTCGTATCTCTTCCAAGTGCTATAGAATCATACTGGCTTAGTGCTTTCTCCCGGTAATTACCAATCCATCCCACTAAAATGTCTTACCCGAATCTTGACAAGCAACATATTTATACGGAATAAATAAATATTTCACTAATGTTTTTCCCGAACCAACTGTCTTCATAACCCAACAAGGCAATTGGGCTAAGCAAACATGACAGAACCTCACTCATTAGTGTATTGATTTTCCGTCCAAATGACATTCTGACAAGCATCAAAACTCCAGTATTAACACAAAACAACGCATATTTCCATTTTATTTTCCATCCAAGGGAAACTCAGATCATTTACATACGTAATATATTTAATTGACTTTAATTGAGTCAATATTTACGGATACAAACCGAGCGTGAATTAATAAATTTGTTGGAATTAAAATTGCCGTTTCACTGGCTTCCGGTTGCGAGGTCATTAGTGTTTAGACCGTAAGAATTGTTTTGCAAAATCAAGAACATTGTTAGCGATGCTGCTCTGACAGTTTAATTACCTAGCCACAAAGAAATAAAACAACGCATGGAATTTTACTGAAATCTGAAGCAATAATGGTTTAGTTGGAATGAGTAAATTGTTTTGATTTTGGAGGGCACTTTGCAACTTTTGCAATTATATGTGAGGGGAATTTTAATGATTGATGGGTTGATGGTGAAGGGGGAACCCCCGTAATACTGAGGGAGCATGGAGATGGAACCGTGGGTTGAGGGGAGGGTGGAAAGTGATCCATGGTTCAGGGGACGATATGAAATATGGGTGATAGGTGAAGGGGGGGGGGGGGGAAATGACTAGATATTTAAAGCCCATTTCCCCCTTCTCTCACCATGACTACCCCCTTCCCCCTTCCCCCTTCACCACCAGGACCCGTCTAGTCTCTTCTGCACATTTCACTTCCCCTTCCAAATATCCTTTACCTGATCCTGGTCTTTACCTTACATGGTCTTAACTCGTGCCAAGGAGCTCTTGCCTTCCATTCTAGGTGTATCAATCCCATCCCTCACCAGCCTCTCCCCACGACCTCCTCTCCCACGACCCCTCTCCTCCCACGACCTCCTCTCCCACGACCTCCTCTCCCGCGACCTACTCTCCCATGATCTCCTCTCCCACGACCTCCTCTCCCATGACCTCCTCTTCCCGACTCCTCTCCCACGACCTCCTCTCCCACGACCTCCTCTCCCACGACCTCCTCTCCCACGACCTCCTCTCCCACGACTCCTCTCTCCCACGACCTCCTCTCCCACGACCTCCTCTCCCACGGATNCAGCACCATATAAAATAAAGAATGATTAATGTGAATAATGGAAGCAAGGGAAATAAGAGCCAAGTGCGCTTACCACAATTACCAAACCTGAGTGAAGCTCCGTGGACAGATCTCTATTTAATAGTGACTCCGTGGACAGAACTCCATTATAGGCGACTCCCGGACAGGCCCCCATTTATATGTGACGGTAATCGAGTTGGAAATGGTGGTCGGCAGTCTTCCAACTAGCAGTTCTCATTGCTGGGCCACATATAATATAAAAAAAGAAAAGGAAAAAAAAAGAGAAAAAAAAAGAATGACTGCGTGATTTGGTAATCTGTGGTAAGGTTGTAAAGACGAAAAGCAATAATAAAAAATATGGATTTTAATAACAATAAGAAAACACAATTTGAAATAAATGCAAAAACTTGGCTTACTGGCAAAAACAATAAACAATATAAACATGAAAATAGATTACGTTAATGGGGAGGAGAATTGACATACAAAAGTAAGTAAAATATGAATGCTGGAATATATGCACTAACTATGAACCTCTACTTGACCACACAGAGTGAGTCACTTAGGAGTTCACAGCTTGCGAGCACACAATATTCTGGCTGGCAGAAACGTAAGGGACTCCAACAATAACTGGTGAGGTCTTGTGATTGGCAGGGAGCCGGAGTGGAGTGTTGGTTGGCGGCCAATGAGGAAGCTGGATGGTCGCAGTCGCTAGTTAGGCCGTTGGCGCGTCGACCAGGTGCAGCAGTGGGGGGGAAGGAGGGAGTTGCTGGTACGTGTGGCGAGCTTATAATACGTTTAGCCACACAAAACGTATCATTTATGTGGATGAGGACAGGAGTGATTTGCAGAAATGGCAGGCTAAATCTCTGATAAGAGATTATCGTCACAATATATATATATATATATATATATATATATATATATATATATATATATATATATATATACAATTATTGCTTGTTTTCGTGTCTATATCCACTCGTGTCTTGATCCACCCATAGGTTGAACACGTGGTTAGTTTCACCCATGGCTAGATCCAAACGTGGTTATAGGCAATCGTGGCTCCAATCACCTTTGGTTAGACCTACCCGTGGCCAAACCAAAGGTTCCCATGTGGTCAGATCCACCTGTATCCCTTAGATTCGAAAAACGTAGTGGCGTTTAATATTTAAAATGTAATCCTTTCCCATTTGGTCTGGAGAAGGGCGAGGGTATTTCTCTCTCTCTCTCCCCCGAGGCAAGTATAAATTTTAACGCTGTGGGCGGGAATCATATATCAAGTGGAGGTGACGGTGTTGTTGCTGGTGGCCACGGTTCGCATCCCACGAAGGAGGAGTGGGGAGGGGTGGCCGTGGGCAGGGTAGGGGGGTTGTGGTTAAATATGTATGTATATATATATGTATGTACACACAAATATTTGCTTGCCAGGGAACAACTTAGAGTCTTACCAGTAGGCATCCATCAGTCTCAGGAGACTATGGAGTTGCGCTCTGGTTATCGGTCTGGAGTGGCCTCACCAGGGCGCAAAGCCAGGGTAGGTTGAATCGGGGGAGAAGTTGTTACCCAGGCAGCAGGTCCCCTCTCTCCCTGAGTCTTAAGCCTCTTTATACTGGAGGTTGGTGTCCCGCCTCTCTGTGCTTGTTCTCTGGAGTCTTCCCCCCTCCCCCTCGAGACGAAGAAGAGGAGGCTAACATGGCTGGCTCATTTGAGGAGATAATTGATTGCATACAGTCATTATGTGCCAAAGAAACGGAACTCTCCAGACCCTCTTAATGATCATTTACCAAGCCGGTGAGGCGCAGTGAGGCTCACTGACCTGTGTCTCGCAGGGTAGTGAAGAGATAGTGCGGTGATTGTCTGGTATAGTTCTCCCTTGAAAACTCAAATGATCATTGAAATATAAAATTAGTTGTTGTCTGTGTGAATGGCAGAAATGGGTCCCAAGAGGTGTAAAAATTAAGACCCCTGAAGAGGCCTATCTTCTTTGCATCTTTAAGGGTCAAGAAGCCTGTCATGAGGGTTATTAATTCAGCTTTAGCTCTTGGGTCCCTCACCACCTAATTGGGGAAATATATAATTATTCCCATTTCTCTTTTTGTCTTGTCGTTTAGTTTTTCTCCAGTGATGTATAGTTGTCCCTAGCATCTTTCTGGAAGCCTGTGAACATCGTGTATGTTGTGAGTATGTCTCCTCCGGTTCCTCGTTTTTTTTAGTAACGTGACGTTAAGGTATAGCACAGTAGGTCTGAAACTGGGGGTATGCGTACCCCAGTTTCTCTAACTAGAACACCCCTGAAACCCCATACTGGGATGTTCTCTATATAGTGTGTTCCAAGGTTCTAGTGTGCTTGTTCCAAGGTTCGTTCCACGGTTGCTCTAGTATATATATATATATATATATATATATATATATATATATATATATATATATATATATATATATATATATATATATATGCTCCAAGGTTGATCTAGTATATATTTGCTCCAGAGTTACTCTAGTAAAGCCTAGTTTAAGAGTGCCTGGTCAAATTCAGTGACTTCCGACCAAGGTGTTTCATGCTATAGCTGCTTTTTATAACTATAGATAAAAGCAACCCCCCCCCGCGAATATTTCCCATCTTCCCGATATGCCTTACTGCAGACGTTGATATGTTGGTTATACTATATAACATTCCAGGCCCATATGGCATTAAAATCATACAAATGTAAATGAAATGTTTGTGTTAGACTCCATAGACTTTATCATAACATTCATTAATATTTATATTTACTAGCTGTACCCGGCCATGCGTTGCCGTGGCTCAATAACGCAAGTGCGTTGCTGAGCCACAGCAACCTTCCCCAGTCTTCTAGTCCTCCTTACCATTCCTTCTCCTCCGTCCCCTGGTCCTTCCATCCATTCCTTACTCCCCTGTCCCTTGTCCTCCCATCATCCCTCTCTCCACCATTTCCTCGTCCTCCTAACCATTCTCCACTCCACCGTCCCCTCATCCTACCCTCCATCTTACACTACCCCGTCCCCTCGTCCTTCCCACCATCCCCCACTCCCACGTCCGATGCACTCCCAAGTGATCTGATGTTCCCATCACTGAAATATAAGACAAACAGTTAAAAAACGAATTGAAAAAAAATAAAAATTAAAAATAAACTTTACTCACGTAATGAACGGTATGGTAAATAACACAGCTCAATTCCAATGCAATGTCACACAAAATAATTAAATCCAAATGAAAATATATCGATAAAGATGAAAATTCTATTTATCAATGCAATCGAAAACACTGAAATGGAATCGTAACATATTTAGCATAGCATGTGCTGCTCTTACGTGCAAGAGATGGCGCTGTTTCTTAAAAAAGAATGTTTTTACCTATCACAAGTGTGACATCTATACTTATACTTACGAAATGAACAGTATGGTAAACAACACAGCTCAATTCCAACACAACGTCACACAAAATAATTAAATAAAATGGAAATAACCTTAAATCTATGAAAATTCAATTTATCAATGCAATCGGAAACACTGAAATAGAATCGTAACATATTTAGTAGCGTGTGTTGCTATTACATGCAACAGATGATGCTGTTTTTTTAACATGTTTTTACCTGTAAAAGATGTGGCATCTATATAGTAGGTATACAAAAACACGCATGTATTCAAATGGAACGTTGTGTCAAAATTTCAAAGCAATCGGATTACAGCATGTGTTGCTCTTACGTCCAACAGATGGCTCCGTTTTTCAAAAAAAAAACATGTTTTTTCCTTGTCACAGGTGAGGCATGTATATAGTAGGTATTTAAAAACACGCGCCTATTCGAATGCAATGTTGTGTCAAATTTCAGAGTAATCAGTAAAGAGGTTTTGAAGATTTCCCTCATATGAAAAACACATGAAAAACACAGTTTTCTGGAAAAGCATGTTTTTTCCCGTCACAGAAGTGACATCTATATAGTATGTATATAAAAACCCGCTCGTATGCGAATGGAACGTAGTGTAAAAATTTCAAAGCAATTGGTGAAGAGCTTTCGGAGATTAACGATTTTGAACAAACGAATATATACATTTTTATTTATATAGATATATATAACTTTTCTACCACAGACGTGGCCACACATTCACAATGCTAACCAACATATATATACATTTTCTTCTGTCCTCCATGGACAGGGTTAGAGATCTATTAAAACATATAGTGCAGTGATTTAGATTTTCAAGTACATTGTACTTTATATTTATTAACACTGCCCCCCCCTCCCCTCTCTCTCTTTAAATTTCTTGATACAAAATCATTGCTGTTGTAATTGCCAGCTGGAAATAGCTGTAAAGGTACATGTCAAACAGCAACATCTGTCTCTCACCAAGGTATGAAAAGCCAATGGCTCGGGTGACCTAAGAATGTTTCTATTCGTCTTGTGACCTAAAAATGAAGTCGAAAAACCTCAGAATGGCAATGGTCTCGTGGCCTAAGAACATGATAGAGCCAGCTGTAAGAGCATTCAAGAGCCTGCTACAAAAGCAGACAAAAGCAAAGTGTAAGAGTAGGGGGTAGAGCCAGCTGTAAAAAGGAGAGTAGAACCAGCTGTAACTGCAGGGTAGAGCCGGTTGTAAAAGCAGAGTAGCGCCAGCTGTAGGAGCAGGGAGGAGCCAGCTGTCAAACCAGAGTAGAACCAGGTGTAAGCAGCAATGTAGAGTCAGCTGTAAACGCAAGGTACAGAGCTAGCCAGAGAAATACTGCGAATTCTTGTCTCACTGTAGCGCCTTGAGAGAAGAAAATTCCATTGCTATATCTTCGTCTGTGGGTTTTCTCGTGATCTTAAGACATGACACAGGGATGTTGGCAAGGAAAACGATGGTCAAACATTTTGTAAAATGAAAAATAACGCGTTTGTCACTTGCTATCTCTCTCTCTTCCTCTCTCTCTCTCTCTCTCTCTCCTTCCCTCCCCCCAAAAAAGTAAAAATGAAAATGCCATTATGCCCCTGAACGTCTATAAGACCCTGTCAGTCTTCTCTCGGAAGATAGAATGCGAATTATCTCCTAACAAAGTTTCCACACCGCTTACTGTGGCCGCCTCGGAGGACATATTAAGGAGGAAGTGCCTTAACAAGACGAGAGAATTTCCTTTTTTTTTCAAGTCTGACGCCATAAGAAGCCGGAGCCTGTGTGAGCGTCTCGGGGCGTCGCAACAGAAGCGCCTGACAAGAGGTGCACACACTGGAGGCACTCGGGTGAGTGTGTCACACCCAGGGTGTTAATAATGCTTCTGTTGAACCTAATTAATATTTCCTGGTACTCAACGTGGCAGAGGTGCTCCTTATTTACCTCACAAATACTTGTAGAGTATTTATCCATAAATACTTCAGTTGGTTAATACATTAATTAGAGCTGTTGGTACTCTGAAGGTTCATTGGTACTGTTTGGATTTTGATAGAATGCTTTGTTGGGCTTACGTCTCCAGCGTGACTGACCCAGACAGACAGACACACACCACACACACACACACACACACACACACACACACACACACACACACACACACACACACAGTGGTAGACGGTTGGAACAAGTTAGGGGAGAAGGTGGTGGAGGCCAAGACCGTCAGTAGTTTCAAAGCTTTATATGACAAAGAGTACTGGGAAGACGGGACACCACGAGCGTAGCTCTCATCCTGTAACTACACTTAGGTAATTACACACATAAAAGGCCTTGTACCAGCAGCACAACCCATGGTACCATTACCACAGCACCGGGCATGCATTCTTGTTACCTCCCAAGCAAAACATTCTCATAAAACAAAATATCCAACTTGGCCTGTGACGGGGCTGGCAAATATCCGTCTGTGTGTGTGTGTGTTACCAGGCCGTGCGGGACTCTGATGAAATAATACCAATGTCTGCTTCCTCTTCCTTCCCGAGGTGCAGAGTGGAGCTGAACACTGACCCAGATAACGAAGTATTACCAAGTAGTCGCCAAGAGACTTTTTGTATCTCTACGTACGAGAAAAGCAGCGTACAAAATGCAGCATGTAGAATACTGGTTATCGTGAGGATATCATGAGATGATTTCGGGGTTTAGCGTCCCCGCGGCCCGGTCCTCGACCAGGCCTCCTTTTTGTTTCACATCCGCAGGAAGCAGCCCGTAAGCAGCTGTCTAACTCCCAGGTACTTATTTATTACTAGGTAAACATGGGCATCAGGTTGAAAGAAACTCTGCCTATTTGTTTCCGCCTCCGCCGGGGAGCGAACCCGGAACCTTAGGACTACGAATCCCGAACGATGTCCAATCAGTCGTCAGGCCCCCCCCCTCCTTGGGATTTATTTATAAAACAGTAATAATAATGATGATAGATGATATGTATACATATGTGATACATATGTATATGATATATACATGATAGATGTATATATAAATGTATGAAATGATAGATATAGATGTATACATGTATACACATACATTTTCCCCATTTCTCAGTGAATATGCAAATGGGAGTTTACATTAGTTCTGGACTAAAGTGTGCTTGCTTGTTAGTCTGTAAGTATAGTGACTTAATAAGCCTCTTGCAGGTGACAGGCCATAAGCCCAACACCAAACATCGAATACTCTTTAATTTCATCTCGCTCTTTTCAGGCCCGACATTTAGATCATGCCGTTCAGTTTTGGTCTCCATATCACAGAATGGACATAACGTCCCTTGAAGATTAAAGAGAAGAATGCCCAACTTAATCCCATTAATTAAAAATCTTCCTTATGAAAATTATATTACAAATGCCTAATGTACATCCTCTAGGACGACAAAGAGAATGGAGCGACATGACTGAAGTGCAGAAATGATAAATAAGTTTTAAATATATATACACGAGGCTACAGATGTAAATTAGAAAGGCTTCAAATCAGGAAAGACCTGGATAAATACTGGTTCGGAAATTAGGTTTCAAATGTGAGGATAAAAGCGCTGGAACAGGAGGACGGGAGGTGAAGGAAGGGTGTCCAACTACCTGGACCATCAGGGATTGAACGCCGACCCTGCAAGTTGCGAAAGCTTTGCTCCTTTTGTCTATTGTAAATGAGCAGATGGGACAATCAGCAATATGCCTTTTGTAAAAAAAAAATCAGTAATAGTTTTCCTGAAGAATTTACGCAATTGGTAACCTTTTATCAGATAATTTTTCAGATTTTGCTGCCATTTGACGTACTGTCCAGCTTACTAGACTGACGAGTTGCAAATGCGACCAGTTGCTTGTTGATGACACATGTAGAGTAATTCACTCTCTCTCTTGTTCGGGCAAGAGATGGAGTCAACACACACACGCTTGACAACCCCTCTAGATTACAACGTTAGGTTAATTACTGACATGAACGCCGACCCCTTGGTCTCAGATGGGCCATTAGCGCTTGAGGCTGTGATGAAGGCTGCCTCAGTGTACCAGACGGTGACTAGGGGGGCATAAGTATGACCTACCTCGTCAGCTCAGAGGGGGACCGTATGGAAGCTGGGTCACAATTATTCACATATTCCCTTCGGAAAACTAAATATCCTTAGTGTCAAGATTTAATTACAAAGAGAAAAGAAAAAGAGAAGATGAAGTGAGATTAAGGCGCACTCATATGCCTGCTGGTGAGGATGTTGTCTTAGTGGTCGTCTACACCTCCGAGCGACGTCTTGGAGACGTGTCGAGTAGTGACGACCCGCGTCACCGACGGTTCCGGCGGGCAGATGGAGAGCAAGGTCAATACAAGAACCCTAAGTCCCTATGAACACCGCCCACGGGAAGAACAAGGTCCTTGACACACTGCAGCCGAGCCTTTCACTCCTGCTGTAGACCACACAACATTCTGTGTACTGACGAGGGACAAGAGCGGCGGGTTGGGGTTGGCCCCACTTCATCTCTTGCGAGGTTCTAACTCTAGGCTCAATATAAGAGACCAACCCTCGTCGATGATTTGCTTCATCTTTTTTTGTCTTTGTAGATCAGTAATCACATCAACTGCGAATGGAAGCTATGCAGAAACGTACAAAGATTTCGTAGGCTTCTCCCCAGGGAAGCATCTTGCAGTGAGGAGCTTGGAAGATGGAGAAGCTGAGAAGCAAGTTTTAAATGTTATTTGCTAAGGATTTTTTTTTTTTTGTTATTTTCTACCACAAACGTGGCCACACATTTACAATGCTAACCAGCATATATACATTTTTCTTCTGTCCTCCATGGACAGGGTTAGAGATCAGTTAAACATATAGTTCAGGGATTTATTGAACAATCAACCACAGAAGGTGATTCGGTACTTTTA
>WNGS01009202.1:26594344-26604984 GCA_020271785.1 Procambarus virginalis
ACTGATCTACAAAGACAAAAAAAGATGAAGCAAATCATCGACGAGGGTTGGTCTCTTATATTGAGCCTAGAGTTAGAACCTCGCAAGAGATGAAGTGGGGCCAACCCCAACCCGCCGCCCTTGTCCCTCGTCAGTACACAGAGCGTTGTTGTGTGGTACAGCAGAAGTGAAAGGCTCGGCTGCAGTGTGTCAAGGACCTTGCCCTTCCCGTGGGCGGTGTTCATAGGGACTTAGGGTTCTTGTATTGACCTTGCTCTCCATCTGCCCGCCGGAACCGTCGGTGACGCGGGTCGTCACTACTCGACACGTCTCCAAGACGTCGCTCGGAGGTGTTGACGACCACTAAGACAACATCCTCACCAGCAGGCATATGAGTGCGCCTTAATCTCACTTCATCTTCTCTTTTTCTTTTCTCTTTGTAATTAAATCTTGACACTAAGGATATTTAGTTTTCCGAAGGGATATGTGAATAATGTGACCCAGCTTCCATACGGTCCCCCTCTGAGCTGACGAGGTAGGTCATACTTATGCCCCCCTAGTCACCGTCTGGTACACTGAGGCAGCCTTCATCACAGCCTCAAGCGCTAATGGCCCATCTGAGACAAGGGGTCGGCGTTCATGTCAGTAATTAACCTAACGTTGTAATCTAGAGGGTTGTCAAGCGTGTGTGTGTTGACTCCATCTCTTGCCCGAACAAGAGAGAGAGTGAATTACTCTACATGTGTCATCAACAAGCAACTGGTCACATTTGCAACTCGTCAGTCTAGTAAGCTGGACAGTACGTCAAATGGCAGCAAATCTGAAAAATTATCTGATAAAAGGTTACCAATTGCGTAAATTTTCAGGAAACTATTACTGATTTTTTTTTTACAAAAGGCATATTGCTGATTGGCCATCTGCTCATTTACAATAGACAAAAGGAGCAAAGCTTTCGCAACTTGCAGGGTCGGCGTTCAATCCCTGATGGTCCAGGTAGTTGGACACCCTTCCTTCACCTCCCGTCCTCCTGTTCCAGCGCTTTTATCCTCACATTTGAAACCTAATTTCCGAACCAGTATTTATCCAGGTCTTTCCTGATTTGAAGCCTTTCTAATTTACATCTGTAGCCTCGTGTATATATATTTAAAACTTATTTATCATTTCTGCACTTCAGTCATGTCGCTCCATTCTCTTTGTCGTCCTAGAGGATGTACATTAGGCATTTGTAATATAATTTTCATAAGGAAGATTTTTAATTAATGGGATTAAGTGGGCATTCTTCTCTTTAATCTTCAAGGGACGTTATGTCCATTCTGTGATATGGAGACCAAAACTGAACGGCATGATCTAAATGTCGGGCCTGAAAAGAGCGAGATGAAATTAAAGAGTATTCGATGTTTAGGTTGGGCTTATGGCCTGTCACTGCAAGAGGCTTATTAAGTCACTATACTTACAGACTAACAAGCAAGCACACTTTAGTCCAGAACTAATGTAAACTCCCATTTGCATATCCACTGAGAAATGGGGAAAATGTATGTGTATACATGTATACATCTATATCTATCATTTCATACATTTATATATACATCTATCATGTATATATCATATACATACGTATCACATATGTATACATATCATCTATCATCATTATTATTACTGTTTTATAAATAAATCCCAAGGAGGGGGGAGGGCCTGACGACTGATTGGACATCGTTCGGGATTCGTAGTCCTAAGGTTCCGGGTTCGCTCCCCGGCGGAGACGGAAACAAATAGGCAGAGTTTCTTTCACCTGATGCCCATGTTTACCTAGTAATAAATAAATACCTGGGAGTTAGACAGCTGCTTACGGGCTGCTTCCTGCGGATGTGAAACAAAAAAGGAGGCCTGGTCGAGGACCGGGCCGCGGGGACGCTAAACCCCGAAATCATCTCAAGATATCCTCACGATAACCAGTATTCTACATGCTGCATTTTGTACGATGCTTTTCTCGTACGTAGAGATACAAAAAGTCTCTTGGCGACTACTTGGTAATACTTCGTTATCTGGGTCAGTGTTCAGCTCCACTCTGCACCTCGGGAAGGAAAAGGAAGCAGACATTGGTATTATTTCATCAGAGTCCCGCACGGCCTGGTAACACACACACACAGAGACGGATATTTGCCAGCCCCGTCACAGGCCAAGTTGGATATTTTGTTTTATGAGAATGTTTTGCTTGGGAGGTAGCAGGAATGCGTGGCCGGTGCTGTGGTAATGGTACCATGGGTTGTGCTGCTGGTACAAGGCCTTTTATATGTGTGTGTGTGTGGTGTGTGTGTGTGGTGTGTGTGTGTGTGTGTGTGTGTGTGTGTGTGTGTGTGTGTCTGGGTCAGTCACGCTGGGGAAGTAAGACCAACAAAGCATTCTATCAAAATCCAAACAGTACCAATGAACCTTCAGAGTACCAACAGCTCTAATTAATGTATTAACCAACTGAAGTATTTATGGATAAATACTCTACAAGTATTTGTGAGGTGAGGTATTTGTGAGGTATTTGTGAGGTATTTGTGAGGTGAGTATTTGTGAGGTGCTCCTCTGCCAACGTGGCAGAGGAGCACCTCTGCCACGTTGAGTACCAGGAAACATTAATTAGGTTCAACAGAAGCATTATTAACACCCTGGGTGTGACACACTCACCCGAGTGCCTCCAGTGTGTGCACCTCTTGTCAGGCGCTTCTGTGCGACGCCCCGAGACGCTCACACAGGCTCCGGCTTCTTATGGCGTCAGACTTGAAAAAAAAAAGGAAATTCTCTCGTCTTGTTAAGGCACTTCCTCCTTAATATGTCCTCCGAGGCGGCCACAGTAAGCGGTGTGGAAACTTTGTTAGGAGATAATTCGCATTCTATCTTCCGAGAGAAGACTGACAGGGTCTTATAGACGTTCAGGGGCATAATGGCATTTTCATTTTTACTTTTTTTGGGGGAGGGAAAGGAGAGAGAGAGAGAGAGAGAAGTGGAGAGGAAGAGAGAGATAGCAAGTGACAAACGCGTTATTTTTCATTTTACAAAATGTTTGACCATCGTTTTCCTTGCCAACATCCCTGTGTCATGTCTTAAGATCACGAGAAAACCCACAGACGAAGATATAGAAATGGAATTTTCTTCTCTCAAGGCGCTACAGTGAGACAAGAATTCGCAGTATTTCTCTGGCTAGCTCTGTACCTTGCGTTTACAGCTGACTCTACATTGCTGCTTACACCTGGTTCTACTCTGGTTTGACAGCTGGCTCCTCCCTGCTCCTACAGCTGGCGCTACTCTGCTTTTACAACCGGCTCTACCCTGCAGTTACAGCTGGTTCTACTCTCCTTTTTACAGCTGGCTCTACCCCCTACTCTTACACTTTGCTTTTGTCTGCTTTTGTAGCAGGCTCTTGAATGCTCTTACAGCTGGCTCTATCATGTTCTTAGGCCACGAGACCATTGCCATTCTGAGGTTTTTCGACTTCATTTTTAGGTCACAAGACGAATAGAAACATTCTTAGGTCACCCGAGCCATTGGCTTTTCATACCTTGGTGAGAGACAGATGTTGCTGTTTGACATGTACCTTTACAGCTATTTCCAGCTGGCAATTACAACAGCAATGATTTTGTATCAAGAAATTTAAAGAGAGAGACGGGAGGGGGGGGCAGTGTTAATAAATATAAAGTACAATGTACTTGAAAATCTAAATCACTGCACTATATGTTTTAATAGATCTCTAACCCTGTCCATGGAGGACAGAAGAAAATGTATATATATGTTGGTTAGCATTGTGAATGTGTGGCCACGTCTGTGGTAGAAAAGTTATATATATCTATATAAATAAAAATGTATATATTCGTTTGTTCAAAATCGTTAATCTCCGAAAGCTCTTCACCAATTGCTTTGAAATTTTTACACTACGTTCCATTCGCATACGAGCGGGTTTTTATATACATACTATATAGATGTCACTTCTGTGACGGGAAAAAACATGCTTTTCCAGAAAACTGTGTTTTTCATGTGTTTTTCATATGAGGGAAATCTTCAAAACCTCTTTACTGATTACTCTGAAATTTGACACAACATTGCATTCGAATAGGCGCGTGTTTTTAAATACCTACTATATACATGCCTCACCTGTGACATGGAAAAAACATGTTTTTTTTTTGAAAAACGGAGCCATCTGTTGAACGTAAGAGCAACACATGCTGTAATCTCTGAAAGTTCTTCACCGATTGCTTTGAAATTTTGACACAACGTTCCATTTGAATACACGCGTGTTTTTGTATACCTACTATATAGATGCCACACCTTTACAGGTAAAAACATGTTTAAAAAAACAGCATCATCTGTTGCATGTGATAGCAACACACGCTATACTAAATATGTTACGATTCTATGTCAGTGTTTCCGATTGCATTGATAAATTGAATTTTCATAGATTTCAGATTATTTCCATTTTGATTAAATTATTTTGTGTGACGTTGTGTTGGAATTGAGCTGTGTTGTTTACCATACTGTTCATTTCGTAAGTATAAGTATAGATGCCACACCTGTGACAGGTAAAAACATTCTTTTTTAAGAAACAGCGCCATCTCTTGCACGTAAGAGCAGCACATGCTATGCTAAATATGTTACGATTCCATTTCAGTGTTTTCGATTGCATTGATAAATAGAATTTTCATCTTTATCGATATATTTTCATTTGGATTTAATTATTTTGTGTGACATTGCATTGGAATTGAGCCGTGTTATTTACCATACCGTTCATTACGTGAGTAAAGTTTATTTTTTAATTTTTATTTTTTTTCAATTCGTTTTTTAACTGTTTGTCTTATATTTCAGTGATGGGAACATCAGATCATTTGGGAGTGCATCGGACGTGGGAGTGGGGAATGGTGGGGAGGACGAGAGGACGGGAGTGGGGGATGGTGGGAAGGACGAGGGGACGGGAGTGGGGGATAGTAGGAAGGACGAGGGGACGGGAGTGGGGGATAGTAGGAAGGACGAGGGGACGGGAGTGGGGGATAGTAGGAAGGACGAGAGGACGGGAGAGGGGGATAGTAGGAAGGACGAGGGGACGGGAGTGGGGGATAGTAGGAAGGACGAGAGGACGGGAGTGGGGGATGGTGGGGAGGACGAGGGGACGGGAGTGGGGGATGGTGGGAAGGACGAGGGGACGGGAGTGGGGGATAGTAGGAAGGACGAGAGGACGGGAGTGGGGGATAGTAGGAAGGACGAGGGGACGGGAGTGGGGGATAGTAGGAAGGACGAGGGGACGAGGTAGTTGGGGATGGTGGGGAGGAGGCAACAGGGGAATGGATAATGGTGGGAAGGACAAGGGGACAGGGGAGTGGGGACTGGTGGGGAGGACGAAGGGACAGGGGAGTAAGGAATGGATGGAAGGACCAGGGGACGGAGGAGAGGAGAATGGTAAGGAGGCCTAGAAGACTGGGGAAGATTGCTGTGGCTCAGCAACGCACTTGCGTTATTGAGCCACGGCAATGC
The DNA here is from genome assembly GCA_020271785.1 of Procambarus virginalis. Lineage (NCBI taxonomy): Eukaryota > Metazoa > Arthropoda > Malacostraca > Decapoda > Cambaridae > Procambarus > Procambarus virginalis. Next base: position 26,599,829 of record WNGS01009202.1, read on the forward strand.
ATGGCCGGGTACAGCTAGTAAATATAAATATTAATGAATGTTATGATAAAGTCTATGGAGTCTAACACAAACATTTCATTTACATTTGTATGATTTTAATGCCATATGGGCCTGGAATGTTATATAGTATAACCAACATACTAACGTCTGCAGTAAGACATATCGGGAAGATGGGAAATATTCGGGGGGGGGGGGTTGCTTTTATCTATAGTTATAAAAAGCAGCTATAGCATGAAACACCTTTGGTCGGAAGTCACTGAATTTGACCAGGCACTCTTAAACTAGGCTTTACTAGAGTAACTCTGGAGCAAATATATACTAGATCAACCTTGGAGCATATATATATATATATATATATATATATATATATATATATATATATATATATATATATATATATATATATATATATATATATATATATACTAGAGCAACCGTGGAACGAACCTTGGAACAAGCACACTAGAACCTTGGAACACACTATGTAGAGAACATCCCAGTATGGGGTTTCAGGGGTGTTCTAGTTAGAGAAACTGGGGTACGCATACCCCCAGTTTCAGACCTACTGTGCTATACCTTAACGTCACGTTACTAAAAAAAAAACGAGGAACCGGAGGAGACATACTCACAACATACACGATGTTCACAGGCTTCCAGAAAGATGCCAGGGACAACTATACATCACTGGAGAAAAACTAAACGACAAGACAAAAAGAGAAATGGGACTAATTATATATTTCCCCAATTAGGTGGTGAGGGACCCAATAGCTAAAGCTGAATTAATAACCCTCATGACAGGCTTCTTGGCCTTTAAAGATGCAAAGAAGATAGGCCTCTTCAGGGGTCTTAATTTTTACACCTCTTGGGACCCATTTCTGCCATTCACACAGACAACAACTAATTTTATATTTCAATGATCATTTGAGTTTTCAAGGGAAAACTATACTAGACAATCACCGCACTATCTCTTCACTACCCTGCGAGACACAGGTCAGTGAGCCTCACTGCGCCTCACCGGCTTGGTAAATGATCATTAAGAGGGTCTGGAGAGTTCCGTTTCTTTGGCACATAATGACTGTATGCAATCAATTATCTCCTCAAATGAGCCAGCCATGTTAGCCTCCTCTTCTTCGTCTCGAGGGGGAGGGGGGAAGACTCCAGAGAACAAGCACAGAGAGGCGGGACACCAACCTCCAGTATAAAGAGGCTTAAGACTCAGGGAGAGAGGGGACCTGCTGCCTGGGTAACAACTTCTCCCCCGATTCAACCTACCCTGGCTTTGCGCCCTGGTGAGGCCATTCCAGACCGATAACCAGAGCGCAACTCCATAGTCTCCTGAGACTGATAAATGCCTACTGGTAAGACTCTAAGTTGTTCCCTGGCAAGCAAATATTTGTGTGTACATACATATATATATATACATACATATTTAACCACAACCCCCCTACCCTGCCCACGGCCACCCCTCCCCACTCCTCCTTCGTGGGATGCGAACCGTGGCCACCAGCAACAACACCGTCACCTCCACTTGATATATGATTCCCGCCCACAGCGTTAAAAATTTATACTTGCCTCGGGGGGAGAGAGAGAGAGAGAGAGAGAATACCCTCGCCCTTCTCCAGACCAAATGGGAAAGGATTACATTTTAAATATTAAACGCCACTACGTTTTTCGAATCTAAGGGATACAGGTGGATCTGACCACATGGGGACCTTTGGTTTGGCCACGGGTAGGTCTAACCAAAGGTGATTGGAGCCACGATTGCCTATAACCACGTTTGGATCTAGCCATGGGTGAAACTAACCACGTGTTCTACCTATGGGTGGATCAAGACACGAGTGGATATAGACACGAAAACAAGCAATAAATGTATATATATATATATATATATATATATATATATATATATATATATATATATATATATATATATTTATATATATATATATTATATATAAATATATATATGGATATATATATATATATATATATATATATATATATATATTATATATATATATATATATATATATATATATATATATATATATATATATATTTGTACTAACGCCCCAGATACGTTCCTTAACTCAGGATACTCTTAGCACTTAACACATTTCTAGCATATCCATTATGCTAGAGAATTATTATAAATGATATTGTTTGGCTCATGGGTTAAGGCGCGTCTGGGGTTACGCAGAATGCCAGTTCGATTCCCGCCCTGCTCCCCAAAATTGTATTTTATAAATATTACATTACTGTTATTTCCTTGTGTAATATATATAATGATTCGTTTGAGAAATACTTCAGTAGCTTTATGAAAAATCACTGTATTTACACGACCGATGAAAATCACATTGACAATGAGTAATATTGAAAACAAATATGACCAGTAAAATATTTTAATAACACCTGACTTCCTTCATAGAAAACATTAAGCCAAGCCATCGTACCCGAACACAGATCAAAGATATCAGACGAAGCCTTGTCGCTAAACCTTTGAAGACAATGACAGGAGTTTCTCACGACCAAAAAGGATATTTCTACTTGAAACATGGCGTATATATATATATAATATATAATATATATATATATAATTAATATATTATATAATATATATATATAATATATATGTATATATATATAATATATATATTATAGATATATCATGATATATAGTGTGTTGGGTGTGGGTAGTGTGTGGTGTGGTGTGTGTGGTGGGTGTGTGTGTATGTGTGTGTGTGGTGTGTGTGGGTGTGATGTTGTGTGTAGTGGTTTTAGTCAGCGTATACAGGCAACGGGAGAAATAAACGTGATTAAAAATTTGACAGATGTCAGAGCGCACGGGAGGAGAAATTGGAAACAGGAAGTGATCCTTAAGTACGTTTCGTATTGAATTAGGCAACTCTTTAGAAGAGGTAGTGAAGATAGTATGCACGCTTTTGAAATGATGAAGGATTGAACATACGAAAGTACTTAAGGTACATTCCTGTCTGTCAATTTTCCTACATATCGCTGGGTCTTATATCGTAGTGAAGAGTAAGAAATAGTATAGGGGGTATATATATAATAGTATATATATATATAATATTATAATTTTTTTTTTTGGAAAAATTGAAAATATCTGGAAAAACAATAGGGCGGGCGGCTGTAAGCTCAAAGATCAAAAAGAGAGACTCCAATCTAAGCTACGTAAGAGTTGAAAAGGACTCGTTAGAAAGTTCAAAGGAGTGTTAGATGATGTGATGAACGTGGGATCGCATACGTTGTAGATGATTATACAGTGAAACCTACTGCCTCAGAAAGACCCATCATGGTGATATTGCCAGTCAGTATCCGGCTACATACATAAGTGTGGATATCAAGCAGGATCAATAAAGTATCAACGCGAGCACGAAGAATTATTATAGGGATTTCGTCTCCGTTATTTAGGCTTGAGGACATAGGGGGTTTGTAATGGACATAGAGAAAGCAGGTGCAATGCCAGACTTTATTGAGGACTAGGATGGGAGGTTATGAGTGACAAGGAGCTGGATATGACAGGACTGGAGTGAGGGACATGGTGCTGGGGATATGGATAACAAGGAGCGTTGAATATGAGGACAAGGAGTGCTGTGATTTGAGGGAAAAGCTGGGACACGGATCGAGGAGTGGGAAGAGGACAATGGAGCTTGGGATATAAAGGACAGGGAGCTGTGTATACGAGGGACAAGGAGCGATGGAGATAAGTGAGGACAGAGAAGCGTGGAATATGAGGACAAAAAGCTGTGGAATATAAAAACAAGGCAGCTGGCACCAGTAATAACAAGAGCGTAGGAATAAATGGGGCGAATGGGGAATGCGAACAATGTCCACTAGCAGGAATGACAGGGGGGGGAGTTAGTCCACTACACGAGCCGAATTCAAGTGATTGAGAGGACACAGTTGGGATGAAAGCATATTTCGATTAGGTCAAAATGATATTTCAATCAATAGTATCCAAGAAGCCATCAACCAGCGTTGATTACTAAGTAACGCCACACACGTTTGGACTAGTCGAGCACAGGCACGCATCACCTCGCTCCTTGTGCCGGGTCGGCGTTCGAGGACCCAGTTAAATCGCGGTCGATGCGTGTTATAGTGGCTTTGCAAGACTGTAAAAAAACACCAAGTCTTAGTTACGTCTGCTCGAAACCCATTGTATCTTGTAATAAATCAAATAGGAATCAACTCTGAACCTGAACTGAGCCCAGTTGCCGCGTGTTTATAACGAGCAGATGTAGCAGTAGTGGGCATCCTTTAGTCTCGGAAGGACTATGGATCTGCCCCCTAACAGGGCGCAAAGCCTGGGGTAGGTAGGTAGATATGGGTACGAGAAGCTGTTACCCATGCAGCAGGGCCCCCTCCCCTCCCCTCTGCAGATGTAAGATGTAAGTTGTGAGAATCTCAATTGATTACTAGAAACAACGTTCGTAAAGCGATATTGATAATCGTTCACGCGGGTATCAGCAATATCTGCAAGACGCTGATTAATCACCACCTCTCTTGCGCACTGATTTCCAATAGCAGCGGCCAATTAGTTTGAGAAAGATGAAAGTACTTGCTGGCTGGCTTGCTTGCTTGCTTGCTCCACGCAAACTGTAGTTTCGTACTTTGTAAGGCAACACGCCGCTCCAAACGAGTCCGCAAACAACTCTTCTTCTTGTGTTTCTGCATTTGATTCCATTCCATTTTTGTTATTCTCCAATACTTTCCCATTCTTCTTGCTTGGCTCGCCGTCCCCTCTCTTCCCCTTCCCCCTCGCCAGCGTCCCTGCATCGTTCATGGGGGTCGTTGCCGCTAAACAATAAGACAAAGCTTCTGGACGCGTGTTGACCTTGGAGTGTTCAAGCAATGGTCTCTTTAGTGTCCTCTGCACGCCTAGGTAAACCGAGACTAGCTCCATAATAGTCAGCCCAACCACTTGGGCTGGAAGGTAAAGCGACGGCCTCCGCTTCATGCAGGTCGGTGTTCAATCCCCGACCGTCCAAGTAGCTAGGGCACTATTATTTCCCCCCCCCCCCCGTCCCATTTCAAATTCTTATCCTGAACACCTTTCAGGTGCCATAATGGCTTGGCACTTTTCCCCTGTTAGTCCTCTTCCCAACTCTTTCCGTAGAGGCGTTAATTGTGTTAGT
>WNGS01009203.1:0-17286 GCA_020271785.1 Procambarus virginalis
CAAACTCGGAAGACTTTGAAGAGAAATTGACAATATGCCTATGCACTCAGCTCCTGAGCCTGACTCATGGAATTCAATATTCATAAAGAAATGTAAAGTACCATAGCGAGAGCACTCAGCGTAATATGGAGAAAGAGCCTGGATACAGGTAGATACCAGCAGTACTTAAATCTGCAGATATAGCTCCGTTGCACAAGAGGGGGAGTAAGGCCTTGGCAAAAAATTATAGGCCAGTTGCACTAACATCACACATAATAAAGTTTTGAAAGAGTGATTAGGAATCAAATTTCTAGTTTTATGGAAAACATGAATTGCACAACCCAGGACAACATGGATTTAGAGCGGGAATACTCCTGTCTGTCACAGTTACTCACCACTATGACAAAATCACAGAAGCCCTAGAAGAAAAGCAAAATGCAGATGTTGTATACACAGACTTTGCAAAGGCGTTCGACAATGTGCCATGGGGTGATAGCTCACAAAATGAGGTCAATGGGAATAACTGAAAGTAGGACGCGGATACTGGAGGAGACCGGCATTAGGGAGACCCGTCTTGGCATATTGTAAAGACAGGGTCTTAAGAAGACCTTGGCAAAAAAGACACCTAATACCATAAAGATGCAAACTCATTTGATGTGTTGGAGGACGAGTGCTGTGGTGAACCTATGGTTCAGCGTGGAGGTAAGGGCATAGCGGCGAGGAACATTGAAGCGCGGGTCCCTCAAAGTGCCCCAAGAAAAAGGGAGGATCGAAGCGAATTTTGGTTGTGGGAGATTCCCAGGTGAGGTATTTGGACAGAACGTTTTTGTGCCAGAGATAAGGGAACAGATTAAGGGTTTGCTATCCTGGAGCTGGTATTGTGATATTGTTGGAAACATGAAAGATATTATGACGGGAAATTGGAACAAACCCATTATTTGTATTAGTGTAGGGGGTAATGATGTTGGGAGAGTTAGAAGTGAGGAACTAATACTGAAATTCAAGACAGCAATAGAATTAGTTAGGAGCAAGGGAGGAATCCCGATCATATGTGGCATTCTTCCAAGAAGGGAGTGGGAAATGAATGGATGTCGAGGGCACTTGGTGTCAATTGCAGGCTGGAAAGATATTGCAAATCTAATGCAATATCTTATATAGACAACTGGGAACACTTCTATGGAAGAAATGAAATGTATGCTCGGGATGGGGTGCATCTATCGAGAGCTGGGGTTGTTGCTGTTGCAAACTCGTTGGAAGAAGTGGTTAGAGGTGTTTGTTTGGGTTTAAACTGTTAGTAGATAGAGGTATGGGAATTGATTTGGAGGAAGGATGTAATAAAATATGTGTTTGCGGGAGAAAGGAATTGGCAAAATGATCAGGGAAAGAGAAGGGCCTCAAAATAACAATTCACTTAGGGTATATTACACAAACAGTAGAAGTCTAAGAAATAAAATTAACGAATTAAATGCTCTTGTCTGCACAGAAAAAATAGATATTATTGCACTTACCGAAACGTGGATGAATGTTGATAATAGAGAACTATTAGCTGAATATCAAATAAATGGATTTAAACTATTTCACACAGATAGATATATTAGACGAGGAGGTGGAGTAGCCATATACGTTAGGGACAATTTGAAATGTAGTCTCAAAGAGGGAATCAAAACTGAGCCACACACAAAACTATTTGGATAGAATTAAACGAAAAAGCAAATAATATTATATTAGGAGTTATATATAGGCCACCAAATTTAGACAGAATGGAAGCAAAGCATCTATGGGATGAAATATCTAGGGCATCTAGATCTAACAGTATTTATGTCATGGGTGACTTTAATTTTAGTGGAATAAACTGGTTGAACAAAACAGGGAATAGTGAAGCAGAAGATTTTCTAGAATTAATTGACGATTGCTTTCTTACGCAACACATTAAGGAACCAACACGGGAAAATAATATTTTAGATTTAGTGTTAACTAACAGGGAAACACAAATTAATGACATCGAAATAGGGAGTGAGCTAGGGAACAGTGATCACAAAGAAATCAGATTTAGCATAGAATGGAATAGACCTGTAGGAGAAAATTCTGTTAAAGTGCCAGATTTTCGAAAAGCTGATTTTAATAGCCTAAGAATTTTTTGGGTCAAATTGATTGGAAAGTCTTGGGTATGGGGTGGGGGCCGGTCTTGGAGCGAGACATGAACCCAGCGATAGGTGATGTAAATGGGGATGTCGATGTGGATTCAATTTATAACGTATTTAAGAATATTCTAAACAAAGCACAGGAACGTAGTATACCACACAAATTGAATAGATCGAATACTAATGACCAAAGTGGATAACAAAGAATTTGAAAAACTTATAGGTAAAAAGAGAGCTTGGTACAAAAGGATTAAAAATGGGGAGGTCACTTTAGAACAGGAATTCGTACAACTGGTTAAAAATGTTAAAAAAGAGATAAGGAAAGCAAAAAGAAACTATGAAGTTCGTATAGCAGGGCAAGCAAAGACAAATCCTAAAGGGTTTTTTCAGTTATATCGAACTAAGACTAGGGAAAGGATAGGCCCATTAAAAACTGAGACAGGTCAAATAACAGATAGTGATGAAGAGATGAGTAGTATTTTTAATAAATATTTTGTATCTGTATTTACTAAAGAGGAACTTAACAATATGCCTTCAGCCCAACAAGTCTATGTGGGTGGGAACGAGGACAGGTTGACGAGTTTAGCAGTTACCAGGGAGGATGTTCTTAAACAAATAGAAAAACTCAAACCAAACAAATCCCCAGGGCCGGATGAAGTGTTTGCCAGGGTGCTTAAAGAATGCAAAGGGAGCTTTGTGACCCACTGTCAATCATATTTAATAAATCAATAGAGTCAGGCAGAGTGCCAGAGTTTTGGAAAGTTGCTAATGTGATACCAGTTTTTAAGAAAGGAGATAGATCACTTGCGTCTAACTATCGACCAATTAGCCTAACGTCTATTGTGGGAAAGTTACTCGAATCTATAATAGCAAATAAAATTCGTCTTCATCTTGAAAAACATAAATTAATAATTGAGTCGCAACATGGTTTTATAAATGGCCGTTCATGTTTAACAAATTTGTTATCTTTTTATTCTAGCATAGTTGAGGCAGTTGATAGTGGTAAGGATTGTGATGTTGTGTACCTTGACTTTAGCAAAGCTTTTGATACAGTGCCACATGAAAGACTGATTAAAAAGATAGAGGCTCATGGTATTGGGGGTGCTATATTAAGCTGGATTAGGGCATGGCTATACCAAAGGAAACAGAGAGTTAGTATAAATGGAGTCAAGTCAGAGTGGGAAAATGTTGTAAGTGGAGTGCCTCAAGGCTCTGTCCTGGGCCCTCTGTTGTTTATAATATATATAAATGATTTAGATTCGGGTTTGAGTAGTAACATTTGCAAATTTGCCGATGATACGAAAATCGGTAGGGAAATTAATTCGGAGGAGGACTCTCTATCACTTCAAGTTGATCTAGATAGGGTTTTGAAATGGTCAAAGGACTGGCAGATGCAGTTTAATGCTGATAAATGTAAAGTTCTGAGGCTAGGTAATGATGATAGAGTTACAAGATACGAGCTAGATGGTGTTGAGATTGCGAAGTCGGATTGCGAAAGGGATCTGGGAGTTATAATTAGTAAGAATTTAAAACAAAAGGATCAATGCATGAATGTTCGTAATAAGGCAAATCGGACACTCGGATTTATTAATCGCAGCGTAAGTAACAAGACACCTGGTGTGGTTCTCAAGCTATATCTTGCTCTGGTTAGGCCCCATTTAGATTATGCAGTTCAGTTTTGGTCGCCATATTATAGAATGGATATAAATTCACTTGAACGTGTCCAGCGTAGGATGACTAAGTTAATTCCCCAAATTAGAAATCTTTCATATGAAGAAAGATTAACAAAGCTTAATTTGCATTCACTGGAAAGGCGAAGAGTTAGGGGTGACATGATAGAGGTTTACAAGTGGATGAATGGACATAACAAAGGGGATATTAATAGGGTATTAAAAGTATCAACACAGGACAGAACGCGAAACAATGGGTATAAATTGGATAAGTTTAGATTTAGGAAAGACTTGGGTAAATACTGGTTCAGTAACAGGGTTGTTGATTTGTGGAACCAATTGCCGCATAACATTGTGGAGGTGGGGTCCCTCGATTGTTTCAAGCATGGGTTGGACATGTATATGAGTGGGATTGGGTGGTTATAAATAGGAGCTGCCTCGTATGGGCCAATAGGCCTTCTGCAGTTGCCTTTGTTCTTATGTTCTTATGTTCTTACTAAATTTCCTGTCGAACAGAACACAAAGAGTAACAGTCAATCAGATAAAATAGTCCAATCGATGTTAAAAGCTCTGTACCTCAAGGTACAGTCCTTGCACCGCTACTGTTCCTTATTCTCATATCTGATATAGACAAAAATACACGTCACAGCTTCGTGTCGTCCTTTGCAGATGACACAAAAATCAGTATGAAAGTTACCTCTGCTGAAGACATTGAAAACTACAAGCAGATGTCAACAAAGTTTTCGATTGGGCAGCAGAAAATAACATGATGTTTAACAGTGATAAATTTCAGGCACTCAGGTACGGCAAAAATGAGGATCTGAAACATAATTCAGGGTACAAAACACATTCGAATCTTCCCATAGTAGAAAAACAGCATGTCAAGGATTTGGGAATAATGATGTCTGACGATCTAACGTTTAGGGAGCATAACCAAGCAAATATTGCGTCAGCCAGAAAAATGATAGGATGGATTACGAGAACTTTCAAATCCAGGGATCCCATCACAATGGTTGTACTCATCAAGTCACTTGTGTTGTCCCGTCTCGAGTACTGCTCAGTACTCACTTCCCCCTTCAGAGCAGGAGAGATTGCTGAAATAGAGGGAATACAGAGAACATATACGGCACGCATAGACGAGATAAAACACCTAAATTATTGGGATCGCCTCAAAGCTCTCCAAATGTACTCTCTAGAAAGGAGACGAGAGAGATACCAAATAATATACACCTGGAAGATACTGGAGGGCCAAGTACCAAATCTGCACAGTGAAATAACAACGTACTGGAGTGAACGATATGGTAGAAAATGCAGAATAGAACCAGTGAAGAGCAGAGGTGCCATAGGCACAATCAGAGAACACTGTATAAACATCAGAGGTCCGCGGTTGTTCAACGTCCTCCCAGCAAGCATAAGAAATATTGCCGGAACAACCGTGGACATCTTTAAGAGGAAACTAGATTCTTTTCTCCAAGGAGTGCCGGACCAACCGGGCTGTGGTGGGTATGTGGGCCTGCGGGCCGCTCCAAGCAACAGCCTGGTGGACCAAACTCTCACAAGTCGAGCCTGGCCTCGGGCCGGGTTTGGGGAGTAGAAGAACTCCCAGAACCCCATCAACCAGGTATATGTGGGCCTGCGGGCCGCTCCAAGCAACAGCCTGGTGGACCAAACTCTCACAAGTCAAGCCTGGCCTCGGGCCGGGCTTGGGCAGTAGAAGAACTCCCAGAACCCCATCAACCAGGTTTATGTGGGCCTGCGGGCCGCTCCAAGCAACAGCCTGGTGGACCAAACTCTCACAAGTCAAGCCTGGCCTCGGGCCGGGCTTGGGGAGTAGAAGAACTCCCAGAACCCCATCAACCAGGTACGTATATTGACAAAATGTCGACTTTACTTCAAATAAAATGACCTAAATATATCCAATAATAGTTGGAACATAATTAACCTGTAGTCAGTAACGACCTGAAGGTCCGGGTCGTTACTATATGTACGACCAGATGTACTCACCTATTTGTGCTTGCGGGGGTTGAGCTTTGGCTCTTTGGTCCCGCCTCTCAACCGTCAATCAACTGGTGTACAGGTTCCTGAGCCTACTGGGCTCTATCATATCTACACTTGAAACTGTGTATGGAGTCAGCCTCCACCACATCACTGCCTAATGTATTCCATTTACTAACTACTCTGACACTGAAAAAGGTCTTTCTAACGTCTCTGTGGCTCATGTGAGTACTCAGTTTCCACCTGTGTCCCCTTGTTCGCGTCCCACCAGTGTTGAATAGTTTATCCTTGTTTACCCGGTCGATTCCCCTGAGGATTTTGTAGGTTGTGATCATGTCCCCCCTTACTCTTCTGTTTTCCAGTGTCGTAAGGTGCATTTCCCGCAGCCTTTCCTCATAACTCATGCCTCTTAGTTCTGGGACTAGTCTAGTAGCATACCTTTGGACTTTTTCCAGCTTCGTCTTGTGCTTGACAAGGTACGGGCTCCATGCTGGTTCCTCATACTCCAGGATTGGTCTTACATATGTGGTGTACAAGATTCTGAATGATTCCTTACACAGGTTCCTGAACGCTGTCCTGATGTTAGCCAGCCTCGCATATGCCGCAGACGTTATTCTTTTTATGTGGGCTTCAGGAGACAGGTTTGGTGTGATATCAACTCCTAGATCTTTCTCTCTGTTTCATTAAGTACTTCATCTCCTATTCTGTATCCTGTGTCTGGCCTCCTGTTTCCACTGCCTAGTTTCATTACTTTGCATTTACTCGGGTTGAACTTCAACAGCCATTTGTTGGACCATTCACTCAGTCTGTGTAGATCATCTTGTAGCCTCCTACTATCATCCTCTGTTTCAATCTCCTCATAATTTTTGCATCATCGGCAAACATTGAGAGGAACGAATCTATACCCTCTGGGAGATCATTTACATATACCAGAAACAGTATAGGTCCAGGGACTGACCCCTGCGGGACTCCACTTGTAACGTCTCGCCAATCTGAGACCTCACCCTCACACAGACTCGTTGTCTCCTGTTGCTTAGGTACTCCTTTATCCAATGGAGTACCTTCCCTTTCACTCCAGCCTGCATCTCCAGCTTTTTCACTAGCCTCTTGTGTGGTACTGTATCAAAGGCTTTCTGACAAACCAAAAATATGCAGTCTGCCACCCTTCTCTTTCTTGCCTTATTTTTGTTGCCTGGTCGTAAATTCAAGTAACCCTGTGAGGCAGGACCTGCCATCCCTGAACCCATGTTGATGCTGTGTTACAAAGTTCCTTCGCTCCAGGTGTTCCACTAGCTTTCTTCGCACAATCTTCTCCATCAGCTTGCATGGTATGCAGGTTAGGGACACTGGCCTGTAGTTCAGTGCCTCCTGTCTATCCCCTTTCTTGTATATCGGGACTACGTTAGCTGCTTTCCAAATCTGGCAGTTCCCCTGTTGCCAGTGATTTGTTATACACTATGGAGAGTGGTAGGCACAGTTCTTCTGCTCTTCCTTTAGTATCCAAGGGGGATTTCCATCTGGGCCTATAGCCTTTGTCACATCCAACTCTAGTAAACACTTCCTTACTTCCCCGTGGTAATCTCAAACTCTTCCAGTGGTTCCTGGTTAGCTATTCCCTCTCTAATCCCTGGAATTTTCCTTGCTCTAAGGTGAAGACCTCCTGGAATTTCTTATTCAGTTCCTCACACACTTCCTTGTCATTTGGAGTGAATCCTTCGCCCCTATCCTTAATTTCATAACCTGTTCCTTTACTGTTGTTTTTCTCCTGATGTGGCTATGCAGCAATTTAGGCTGAGTCTTTGCCTTGCTTGCGATGTCATTTTCGTATTGTCTTTCTGCCTCTCTTCTCATCCTGACATATTCATTCCTGGCACTCTGGTATCTTTCTCTGCTCTCAAGTGTCCTGTTATTTCTATAGTTTCTCCATGCCCTTTTACTTTGCTGCTTAGCTAGCCTACATCTCTGATTAAACCATGGGTTTCTCATCTTCATTTCTCTGTTTTCCTTTTGGACTGGGACAAATTTGTTTGCTGCGTCCTTGCACTTCTGCGTGATGTAATCCATCATATCTTGGGCCGTCTTTCCCCTAAGCTCTGTTTCCCATGCTATGTCTGTTAGGAATTTTCTTATCCCCTCATAGTTTCCCTTTCGGTATGCTAACCTTTTGGTTTCGGTATCCCTCCTCGAGTTCAATAACCCTTCTTCAATCAGGTACTCAAACACCAGTACACTGTGGTCGCTCATTCCTACTGGGGCCTCAAAACCCATTTCTCTTATGTCGGAGTGGTTCATTGTGAAGACCAGGTCGAGTCTCGCTGGTTCGTCATTGCCTCGTGTGGGTGTGGTCGTACTGGTCGACGGGTCGCCGCTTGTGTGAAATAGTTTAGGAGCATGTCTGTGGGATTTAACAGGCGGAGAGACAGGCCTTCTGAGGTAGCTCCATAAGCTCTACCCGGCTGCCCAGGGTACGGGGCACCGGCATGACTTACCGTGAAGTGCTAGGCGTGTGTGTGGGGTGTAGAGGTGGGGTAGGAGGGTGTAGGTGGGGGGTGTGGGGTCAGGGCGGCGGGGCGCCTACACAAAGCCCGCGGCGCCGCTGTTATCTCACGACTGATAGCTACCGTAGCGCCGCCTGGTACCATCAAGTGTCTGGTTGATATCTTGCTATCTCACCCACAGGCTGTCATCACCCCCTACACCCTCCCCCAACACCCCCTACACCACTGCTACACCTTACCGCGTGCTCGCGTTATGAAGCGAGATAAGTCACTCTCAATACCGTTAAGTGTATTGCTTTATATAAGAGACTCTCTCTTTTGTCTTCCCAAGGCTGGATGCTTGCAGCTAGCCTCACCAAACTTTTCAGGGTGACACGTGGGTGGCACATGACTGTCATAGGTTTGTTAGAGTTAGCCACATTGCTATTCTCCCTCCCCCTTTTTAAAGGGACATTCGCTCCAACAGCGTTTGTCTGATATCAGGATTTGTTTTCGTGGAGTGTTGTGGCAGGTGGCTATCGTTAGTTGTGGCAGGAGGCTATCGTTACCTGTGGCAGGTGGCTACCGTTACCTGTGGCAGGTGGCTATCGTTACCTGTGGCAGGTGGCTACCGTTACCTGTGGCAGGTGGCTACCGTTACCTGTGGCAGGTGGCTATCGTTAGCTGTGGCAGGAGGCTACCGTTAGCTGTGGCAGGTGGCTACCGTTACCTGTGGCAGGTGGCTACCGTTACCTGTGGCAGGTGGCTACCGTTACCTGTGGCAGGTGGCTACCGTTACCTGTGACAGGTGGCTACCGTTACCTGTGGCAGGTGGCTACCGTTACCTGTGGCAGGAGGCTACCGTTACCTGTGGCAGGTGGCTACCGTTACCTGTGGCAGGTGGCTACCGTTACCTGTGGCAGGTGGCTACCGTTACCTGTGGCAGGTGGCTACCGTTACCTGTGGCAGGTGGCTACCGTTACCTGTGGCAGGTGGCTACCGTTACCTGTGGCAGGTGGCTACCGTTACCTGTGGCAGGTGGCTACCGTTACCTGTGGCAGGTGGCTACCGTTACCTGTGGCAGGTGGCTACCGTTACCTGTGGCAGGTGGCTACCGTTAGCTGTGGCAGGTGGCTACCGTTACCTGTGGCAGGTGGCTACCGTTACCTGTGGCAGGTGGCTACCGTTACCTGTGGCAGGTGGCTACCGTTACCTGTGGCAGGTGGCTACCGTTACCTGTGGCAGGTGGCTACCGTTACCTGTGGCAGGTGGCTACCGTTACCTGTGGCAGGTGGCTACCGTTACCTGTGGCAGGTGGCTACCGTTACCTGTGGCAGGTGGCTATCGTTACCTGTGGCAGGTGGCTACCGTTACCTGTGGCAGGTGGCTATCGTTACCTGTGGCAGGTGGCTACCGTTACCTGTGGCAGGTGGCTACCGTTACCTGTGGCAGGTGGCTACCGTTACCTGTGGCAGGTGGCTACCGTTACCTGTGGCAGGTGGCTACCGTTACCTGTGGCAGGTGGCTACCGTTACCTGTGGCAGGTGGCTACCGTTACCTGTGGCAGGTGGCTACCGTTACCTGTGGCAGGTGGCTACCGTTACCTGTGGCAGGTGGCTACCGTTACCTGTGGCAGGTGGCTACCGTTACCTGTGGCAGGTGGCTACCGTTACCTGTGGCAGGTGGCTACCGTTACCTGTGGCAGGTGGCTACCGTTACCTGTGGCAGGTGGCTACCGTTACCTGTGGCAGGTGGCTACCGTTACCTGTGGCGGGTGGCTACCGTTACCTGTGGCAGGTGGCTACCGTTACCTGTGGCAGGTGGCTACCGTTACCTGTGGCAGGTGGCTACCGTTACCTGTGGCAGGGGGCTACCGTTACCTGTGGCAGGTGGCTACCGTTACCTGTGGCAGGTGGCTACCGTTACCTGTGGCAGGTGGCTACCGTTACCTGTGGCAGGTGGCTACCGTTACCTGTGGCAGGTGGCTACCGTTACCTGTGGCAGGTGGCTACCGTTACCTGTGGCAGGTGGCTACCGTTACCTGTGGCAGGTGGCTACCGTTACCTGTGGCAGGTGGCTACCGTTACCTGTGGCAGGTGGCTACCGTTACCTGTGGCAGGTGGCTACCGTTACCTGTGGCAGGTGGCTACCGTTACCTGTGGCAGGTGGCTACCGTTACCTGTGGCAGGTGGCTACCGTTACCTGTGGCAGGTGGCTACCGTTACCTGTGGCAGGTGGCTACCGTTACCTGTGGCAGGTGGCTACCGTTACCTGTGGCAGGTGGCTACCGTTACCTGTGGCAGGTGGCTACCGTTACCTGTGGCAGGTGGCTACCGTTACCTGTGGCAGGTGGCTACCGTTACCTGTGGCAGGTGGCTACCGTTACCTGTGGCAGGTGGCTACAGGTGACGGATCTCCCAATCCTGAGCACTCCAGGTGCAAACTCTGTGAGCAGGAACTGCGGCATGATCTCCCACACTACATCACCGAATGCCCAGTTATTACACCATTCAGACCCGTTGGCATGAGGTACCTGGAGCTTTGCAATTACTTTATTACCTCTCGTGTTCTTGATGATATCCTCATAATGCACCCAGAGTCTGCCAGTGTTGACTACTGATCACATGGCCCTGTATGACTAACTACCCTGGGTGATGGGGACTTCCAGTATCACGTTGCTAGTTCTTGACACACCCTGTACTCCCCTTCATATAGTCTAGGGCAGCTAGTTCTTGACACACTCTGTACTACCCTTCATATAGTCTAGGGCAGCTAGTTCTTGACACACTCTGTACTACCCTTCATATAGTCTAGGGCAGCTAGTTCTTGACACACTCTGTACTACCCTTCATATAGTCTAGGGCAGCTAGTTCTTGACACACTCTGTACTACCCTTCATATAGTCTAGGGCAGCTAGTTCTTGACACACACTGTACTCCCCTTCATATAGTCTAGGGCAGCTAGTTCTTGACACACACTGTACTACCCTTCATATAGTCTAGGGCAGCTAGTTCTTGACACACTCTGTACTACCCTTCATATAGTCTAGGGCAGCTAGTTCTTGACACACACTGTACTACCCTTCATATAGTCTAGGTCAGCTAGTTCTTGACACACACTGTACTACCCTTCATATAGTCTAGGGCAGCTAGTTCTTGACACACACTGTACTACCCTTCATATAGTCTAGGGCAGCTAGTTCTTGACACACTCTGTACTACCCTTCATATAGTCTAGGGCAGCTAGTTCTTGACACACTCTGTACTACCCTTCATATAGTCTAGGTCAGCTAGTTCTTGACACACACTGTACTACCCTTCATATAGTCTAGGGCAGCTAGTTCTTGACACACACTGTACTACCCTTCATATAGTCTAGGGCAGCTAGTTCTTGACACACTCTGTACTCCCCTTCATATAGTCTAGGGCAGCTAGTTCTTGACACACACTGTACTACCCTTCATATAGTCTAGGGCAGCTAGTTCTTGACACACTCTGTACTACCCTTCATATAGTCTAGGGCAGCTAGTTCTTGACACACTCTGTACTACCCTTCATATAGTCTAGGTCAGCTAGTTCTTGACACACACTGTACTACCCTTCATATAGTCTAGGGCAGCTAGTTCTTGACACACACTGTACTACCCTTCATATAGTCTAGGGCAGCTAGTTCTTGACACACTCTGTACTCCCCTTCATATAGTCTAGGGCAGCTAGTTCTTGACACACACTGTACTACCCTTCATATAGTCTAGGGCAGCTAGTTCTTGACACACTCTGTACTACCCTTCATATAGTCTAGGGCAGCTAGTTCTTGACACACACTGTACTACCCTTCATATAGTCTAGGGCAGCTAGTTCTTGACACACTCTGTACTCCCCCTCATATAGTCTAGGGCAGCTAGTTCTTGACACACTCTGTACTCCCCTTCATATAGTCTAGGGCAGCTGCACAAAAGCAGATGTACCAAAATGTATTAATATAAAAAATCAGCTGAGGAATTCACAGAACAGATAAACAAATAGAGAATTGCTTAAATAGTCTTAAAAACTTGGTGGCGAATATTATCGCCCTTGGAGACATCAGTCGAAGCCCTCTATGATTGGGACTAACAATTAGCAGCTTTATAAAAAGGAAATCAACCTAAAATAACCAGTCACAGGTCAGAGAACTACTTAGAATTTGTGATAAATTTTCCCTCAACCAGCAGTTAACAGAGCCAACTGAGAAAGAATTAATTTGGCTTTGATCTTCACAAACAAAGAAGAAGTGAAACTTGGATTAAGTCCTTAGTGACTCCGGCCGGATCTTGAGCATATCTTGGTCCAGGGGTTAAGGCGCGTGTCTGGGCTTATCCAACATCCTTCACAGTTTCCTGGATAACTGAGTTGATACCCCCGCTCTGCTTCAATGATTTTTCTCATGGATAATATAACTTTATTGCAAATTTCTTGTGCATGGGTAATGCAAAAAGAATCAGAAACGTTGAAATCTCAGTTACTACAAATTGACGATCAAACCACACATCAGAAAATGGTTTGAGTTTATAGGATTTAATACTACATACTCAGACCCAAAACTCGTATGAGGTTCTGAGCAATATTAATACACATAATACGTCAAAATTATTAACAAACAGGAAGGATTGTTCAGTAAGTTCAATTTCACCAATACGAGGATTGTTGGGGAAGAACACACATGGAACTATATGAACAAAACCCCACACAAGAACTGTAGTGAACCACATGAACAAAACTCCCACACAAGAAACTGTAGTGAACCACATGAACAAAACTCTCACACAAGGAACAGTAGTGAACCACATGAACAAACTCCCACACAAGAAACTGTAGTGAACCACATGAACAAAACTCCCACACAAGAAACTGTAGTGAACCACATGAACAAAACTCCCACACAAGTAACAGTAATGAACCACATGAACAAAACTCCCACACAAGAAACTGTAGTAACCACATGAACAAAACTCCCTCACAAGGAACTGTAGTGAACCACATGAACAAAACTCCCCACAAGTAACAGTAGTGAACCACATGAACAAAACTCCCACAAGTAACTGTAGTGAACCACATGAACAAAACTCCCGCACAAGAACTGTAGTGAACCACATGAACAAAACTCCCACACAGAACAGTAGTGAACCACATGAACAAAACTCCCCACAAGAACTGTAGTGAACCACATGAACAAAACTCCCACACAAGAAACTGTAGTGAACCACATGAACAAAACCCCACACAAGTAACAGTAGTGAACCACTGAACAAACTCCCACACAGAAACAGTAGTGAACCACATGAACAAACTCCCACAAGAAACAGTAGTGAACCACATGAACAAACTCCCACACAAAACTGTAGTGAACCACATGAACAAAACACCCACACCAGTAACAGTAGTGAATATCCGAAGATATCCGATATCCTTTTCAGGCAGGACTCTCTCTAGTGGACTCCCAACATCCTGATTCAGGCAGGGCTCTCTCCATGGATATTGAAATATCTGATTCAACCGGACTCTCTCCAGTGGATATCCAACATCCTGATTCTGTTAGGACTTTCTTCAGTGGATATTGAACATCCTGATTCAGGCAGGATTCTCCAGTGGATATCCAACATCCTGGTTCAGCAGGACTCACTCTTGGATATCCAACATTCTGATGACATTGTAGACAGAGAAATTTTCTACACAGTGATTGTAGGCTGTTATAGGCTTGAAGATATAAAAAGTATCTACGTAAATGACGAAGAAAGAAATTCATAATTTTTTAATATCCATTTATTATTAGGCTCATTATAATTATTATTACTTGCTCATCAACTCATTTTGTTAATAATATGTTAAGAACATGATGATAAATTTGATATTTGAATTGGCTGTATCTCGGTAAATATATGTGTAAAAGGCTTATATTTGAAATTAGCAAAGAAAGAGTTAACAGAAAGAAACGTCCAGTGATGCGGTAATTCTAATGGTAGCATTTTGAAAACGATTCTATGGCTGGTTTTGATTTTGAGTTTTGCGAAAAATGACGATTTCGCCGAGGTGGCGATTTTTCCGTGGCAGCTCCGCTTTGCGCCATCTTTTGACAATTATTTACTGATTTAACTGACCGCTGAGCTGTGTAGCCGTCATGTCCCGAGGCACCATGCTTGTTTCTATCTTTTGGTCAGTTTTTTATATTTGATTTAATCATTGACTATTTTCTGTTTCTATAGGAAATAAGGTAATTAAAAATCAAAAGAAAACAAAAGGTTTTTGCCGAGAAATGACCGGCTAGCTGTGTGATGCATCATACTGAACCGCTATATATATATATTTATATAAACATGAGTTATTCACTCAATTATTCCTTGTTTATGAACATTCTTTTGGATATCTCTGGTCCTGACGACAATGAAAGCATATCTGAGAGCTGTTGATATCCTGCACTCTGAATATTGTAGAAGGCATCGCATCTATAGATATCTGCTTTCCTTTGATATAATTCTGGTATGTTGTTCCTCAGTGGGACTCCTATATACTCGTTACAGCCGCCGGATTCCTTCGTGGGTATTCTACATCCTGATTATAATGTAGGATGTCTCATCCTGAGATATCCAATATGATTAAAATAATGAGGGCAAATTCCTCATAGTGGACATCTAGCATCATGATTCAGGCAGGACTCTCTCCACTGGACATCCAACATCCTGATTCAGGCAGGACTCTCCAGTGGACATTAATCCTGATTCTGGCAGGACTCTCTCCAGTGGAGATTCAACATCCTGATTGATGCAGGACTCTCTCCAGGGGATATCCAACATCCTGATTCAACCAGGACTCTCACCAGTGATTATCCACATCCTGATTCTGGCAGGACTCTATCCAGTAGATATCCGATATCCTGTTTCAGGCAGGACTCTCTCTAGTGGACGTCCAACATCCTGATTCAGGCAGGCTCTCTCCAGTGGATATTGAATCCTGATTCACCAGACTCTCTCCAGTGGATATCTACATCCTGATTCAGGCAGGACTCTCCATGGACATCCTGATTCTGGCAGGACTCCTCCAGTGGAGATTCAACATCCTGATTGATGCAGGACTCTCTCCAGGATATCCACATCCTGATTCAACCAGGACTCTCACCAGTGATTATCCAACATCCTGATTCTGGCAGGACTCTATCCAGTATATCCGATATCCTGTTTCAGGCAGGACTCTCTCTAGTGGACGTCCAACATCCTGATTCAGGCAGGGCTCTCTCCAGTGGATATTGAATATCCTGATTCAACCAGGACTCTCTCCAGTGGATATCCAACATCCTGATTCTGTTAGGACTTTCTTCAGTGGATATTGAACATCCTGATTCAGGCAGGATTCTCCAGTGGATATCCAACATCCTGGTTCAGGCAGGACTCACTCTAGTGGATATCCAACATTCTGATGACATTGTAGACAGAGAAATTTTCTACACAGTGATTGTAGGCTGTTATAGGCTTGAAGATATAAAAAGTATCTACGTAAATGACGAAGAAAGAAATTCATAATTTTTTAATATCCATTTATTATTAGGCTCATTATAATTATTATTACTTGCTCATCAACTCATTTTTGTTAATAATATGTTAAGAAAACATGATGATAAATTTGATATTTGAATTGGCTGTATCTCGGTAAATATATGTGTAAAAGGCTTAATATTTAAATTAGCAAAGAAAGAGTTAACAGAAAGAAACGTCCAGTGATGCGGTAATTCTAATGGTAGCATTTTGAAAACGATTCTATGGCTGGTTTTGATTTTGAGTTTTGCGAAAAATGACGATTTCGCCGAGGTGGCGATTTTTCCGTGGCAGCTCCGCTTTGCGCCATCTTTTGACAATTATTTACTGATTTAACTGACCGCTGAGCTGTGTAGCCGTCATGTCCCGAGGCACCATGCTTGTTTCTATCTTTTGGTCATTTTTTTATTATTGATTTAATCATTGACTATTTTCTGTTTCTATAGGAAATAAGGTAATTAAAAATCAAAAGAAAACAAAAGGTTTTTGCCGAGAAATGACCGGCTAGCTGTGTGATGCATCATACTGAACCGCTATATATATTATTTATATAAACATGAGTATTCACTCAATTATTCCTTGTTTAAACATTCTTTTGGATATCTCTGGTCCTGACGACAATGAAAGCATATCTGAGAGCTGTTGATATCCTGCACTCTGAATATTGTGAAAGGCATCGCATCTATAGATATCTGCTTTCCTTTGATATAATTCTGGTATGTTGTTCCTCAGTGGGACTCCTATATACTCGTTACAGCCGCCGGATTCCTTCGTGGGTATTCTACATCCTGATTATAATGTAGGATGTCTATCATCCTGAGATATCCAATATGATTAAAATAATGAGGCAAATTCCTCATAGTGGACATCTAGCATCATGATTCAGGCAGGACTCTCTCCACTGGACATCCAAATCCTGATTCAGGCAGGACTCTCCAGTGGACATTAAACATCCTGATTCTGGCAGGACTCTCTCCAGTGGAGATTCAACATCCTGATTGATGCAGGACTCTCTCCAGGGGATATCCAACATCCTGATTCAACCGGACTCTCACCAGTGATTATCCAACATCCTGATTCTGGCAGGACTCTATCCAGTAGATATCCGATATCCTGTTTTCAGGCAGGACTCTCTCTAGTGGACGTCCAACATCCTGATTCAGGCAGGGCTCTCTCCAGTGGATATTGAATATCCTGATTCAACCAGACTCTCTCCAGTGGATATCTAACATCCTGATTCAGGCAGACTCTCCAGTGGACATTAAACATCCTGATTCTGGCAGGACTCTCTCCAGTGGAGATTCACACATCCTGATTGATGCAGGACTCTCTCCAGGGGATATCCACTCCTGATTCAACCAGGACTCTCACCAGTGATTATCCAACATCCTGATTCTGGCAGGACTCTATCCGAAGATATCCGATATCCTGTTTCAGGCAGGACTCTCTCTAGTGGACGCCCA